>JAVLVB010000208.1:86564-139433 GCA_032876305.1 Orestias chungarensis
TTAAATCAAAAACAACCAGAGGTTGTTTTTCAGCAGTTAATAATCTCAATAACAAACTAAGCTTTAAAGCATCGTTGAGAACCAGGATCAACTGGAACGTGGTATGGAAGATCTGTTTTAAATGACTTTTCTGGAAAAGTCCATCCAAAGATTTGGTGTTTCATGTATAAACTGAACTGAAGTAAATACAGGAGTTGGAGAAAACTCAGAGTCCGGGTTTTTTGATATCGAATCACCGAGAGGATTATACTGGAGATAGGTTGGGATGACATGGGTTCAGCATGAAAAAAAAACTGTAATATTTAACAGTTTTTGTTCATTTTTTTCACTACAGTTATACGCTGGCTTGTATGATGTTATGCCAAAAACTAAATTTGTTGCAAACCCAGGATAAAGAGTAAACAATTGTTTGCATAAGTACATTACTAGTTTTAATTTAAGTAAAATCCACTTTTATATTTTTCGGATCATCAATAATTTTCCTATGCTTTGTTTCTTTTCTTTCTAAACACTTCCCCAGACGTTTGAAGCCAGTCTGCCGACATCTGTCAGCACAAAAACAACTCCGCTTCATTCTACCTCATCGTGGATTCCCATGTTGATGCGTTCGAGCTTCCCCGTCCAATACTGAGCTTCATCCTCTGGAATATCTGGGGGGGAAAAACGTTTCAGAATGCCAACATTACACATTCACAGCTATGAGAGTGGCAACATATCTGCTTTATCTGTGTGAAATAAGGAGGAATATATCGTAAGTGATGAGCAACAGAAATGTAAGTAGGTGTTTCCTGGACAGTTTCTCATCGTTCCCATTTTAAAGTGGGTTTAAGCTGCTCAGTCGGCAGAGGCCCATTAAAGGTCATCCACACAAAGGCCTGGCCTTCAAACAGACACCGACCTGCACCTTTAATGAACGGCTTTGGCGGTACATAGCCGACATTGAAACACAAAAACAGAGGTGGAGGTGGTGCTGGTGGGGGTGGGCACTAACTTTGATGTGTTTAGAGGCGCGGGAGAGACCAGCTGCAATGCTGACCCTGTTATTTGAGCAGCAGTGGTGGTTCTAGACCAAATTAACGGGTGGTGGGTCAGAATAGTTTTTTAGTGTCTGCGTGAAGGATGAACAGCAATGAGATGATGAATCTAATTGTGGTGAAACAATGTCATATGATTATGTTGGAGATAAGAAACGGGGGACGTGACGTACGCCGTAAGGCAGTCAGCACATTTGTAGTTGTTTTTAGTGGAAAAGTTCCTGCCACCCTCCTCAAAGTTGCTTAGTGCCAGTTAAAACGATACGGAACCCCTCGGGCCATGACAGAGGCGTCATTCAACGAGCTGTAAGTCGACGTATGATCACAAAAGTTATGAAAATAATTTATGACGGTTGAAAAGCTACTTCGTGTCACTTTAAGCTATTAATGTACAAAAAATATATTGGTCTAAAGAACCAATTAGTTTAGATTATTGTGGCAACACAAATAAAAGAAATGCATTTATTGTTTGGGGTCTTCAGAGCAGGGACAAAAACAGGTTCAGAACCACCATTGTTTTCCTCATTTAGTAAATTTCAGTCATTATGTTGACAAACCTTTTTATTTATTTATTTACTTTTTTGCTAAGGCTGGAGGACGTTTGGTATCAGTATCAGCTACAAGCATTTCCACATAGTCTTTATTGGATTGGGCCATTTTACTAAATGAACATGGTTTTATCTAAAGCAGAGATATGCAACGTTTATAACACCAAATGCCATTTTTGCTTCGTTTAATTAACAAAAAATCTAGAGAGATTGCAAAGAGCCTTGTTTGTAAAAGTCAAACTAGTTGCTGTATTACTTTTATGCCACTCAGAGAGACCAGAAAAAGCTCCAATATGGGTTTAATCTGACCAGTGCACTACTTTCCCCCTACTGGTAGGAAAGAATTTAAATCATTTACTTGACATGATTTCAAATTAAAATCATAGTCATTGTACTCTGTTGCCAGAAACAAAAACAGAACTGAATTTATGGGTGGAGTCTGTCTACTAAGTGGGTCACGTGCACTAAATTTAATTTAAGGGTATTAAAGTAAAACATATCTAGACTTTACATCCAAACTAAGCTTTAATAGTTAGAAAAAGGTTTCATCTTTCACTGAATCATTTTGAACTTTGTGCTGCTCCGTCACCTAAATCTCCAGTGAAACACATTTGTGGCTTTAATGGGAGAGAATTTTGACACATTTGCACCAGACACTCACCGAACGGCAACTCGAAGCGAGTGTCCAGCAGCACTCGATGAGGCGTCGGGTTCTTGGTGCCATAAATCTCATCGGCCTGCATCAGAACCTCTGCGTCCATGAACATCCACTCTCCTGAACCCTCCTGTGGGTAGAACCATCAAAGATTTAATCGCTTTAAACCGGAAGCGCATCATCAGGCGAGTTTGAACTCTGACCTCCTCAGACTGCCGGATGTTTTTGAGAGGAATCCAGGCTGTTCCCACCATGGTGTCCCAGATGAGGCCTTTGTTCCACACCTCCACGATGAGACCGAGGTCCAGCCGGTTGATTTCACTGGGGAGCAGGGATATCATTATCCCGTTACGGAGAAACTCGAATGTTTATACTGATACACTGGGTGGAAAATGTCACGGATAAAAAGACGAGAGGCTTTGTTGTTTGGTAAAACACCAGAATAGAAAAACACGTCCCAACCTGGCGTTTAATTCACACTTGATGGAGCTGAAATTTCTACATAATTACCGTCCGCCGGATTTCAAAAGGTCCTTTTTGTTGTGTTTTGGCTGAGATAATCCGCCTCTGCCTTGTTCCATTCAGCAGCTACTCAAAGGGCTTGATGACAGCAGGAATAAAAAAGGGAATTGCATTTTGAGAGGAGCTGCATGAGTGCAACATTTGCATGTTCTCCTCTGTGGAAGTTTAGAGCAATCGAGAAAGCGAACAAAAGGAAGATGCGAAACAAAAAAGATCATCAAAGGGCTGCAGATAATTGGCACAAGTGCAGAGGAGGACGGAGCCGAGCGTCCAGGGCAGCCAGGTGCAGAGATAAAGGCCGGCTCACGCAGAATGTGCCGGAATAAACACATGAAACGAGCCGAGGCTCACGGGGAGATGTCAGTAAAATCAGGCTTCCATCTTTTAATGCAGGTCTGCTAAAAGAAGCTTTTCTCTCGTGAGCAAACCAACATCTCAATGAATGTTTGCCGATCGAGCCAGATGGAAACGACTGATGAGTGACATCTGTTTAATAGAAAACATCGTTATCACACTACTCATTTAAAAAGACCCAGATGGAGCGGTGCATGGTGTGACGGTGGAGCAGCCGCAATGCAACTGTCGGGGGTTCAATATCCGACCCTAGAATGACTCCTAGCTGATAACCGTTAATAAAAGCCTCCTAAGAAAAAAAGATTCAAATCAGGTTCAAATGATTGAAACACAGTTGGTATTTTCTAGTTTTGCTCAATATAAACTTCAAATATATAGTTTGTGCTCCCGGAGGCTAATGAGTCTGGTGATTTACAGCGGACTCAGAAGGGTTCAAAATCAATTGTAAGGTAAAGAAACAGTAGAGAAAAGTACCTACAAGTGGAGGATATTAAGTACAAGTGCTAATATGGCCAGGTCGGGCTGTCTAACAAGGCTCGAACAAGAGAGCAGACCGTAAGATGCTAAAAGAAGCTTCTAAAAACAATAAAATGTCACCAGGGGACCCACAACAAGCACTCGCTAGCTTTCGATACAAAACTCAAAGTCTTTCCAATCTCAAGTTTACGGAGAATCAAGACATAAGCCAGGACTTGTGGAATAAAGTTATTTAAACAAAGGAGTCTACAACTCAATTGTTTGGACCAAAGCAAAAGACATGTTTGGCACAGAAAAAGAATCTGATACCACTGGTGAAGCAGGAGGCGGAGGTGTCATGGTGTGGGGATGCTTTGCTGCAGCAGGATTAGGACAGGAGAAAATCCTGAGCCTAGTCAAAGCCCTGAATGCTGTGAGGAGATTTAAAACAGGCTGAACAAGCAGGAGACCCCGTAGAAATCTCAGAGCTGCAAGTGAGCACTGGTGCAAACTTCTCTCAGAGCGACAAGAGAAAAAAAAAAAAGATATCTGATCCAACGTGGGTGAGAGTAATTGCTAGGCTTAGGGTGACTGAGGTTTTCCTCTGCACGAAAAAACTATTAATAGCTTAAGAGTAATTAACCAAACAAGGGTAATTATGTTATGTGGATGCAATAAACACACTTTCTTCCTTTTTCAGAGATACACAAACTAAATTAAAAGTCAAGAGTCTGAACTCAGCTTTCAACAGTGTTGAAGTTTAAGCATTCAGGATAGCTATTAATATATGAAAAAGAAAGATTCTTTTTATGGTTTTTCTGGATTGGACTCGCGCCGCTGCCACAGATGGAGCTGAGCCGCTGCTGGAAACTTGACGTCTGTCTCTGAAAGAGGCCGAATCACTTTAAGGTGACACATCAGTAATGGACACAAGGAGAGACGAAGGTCCTGGAAAAACAAACACTGTGGCAAAGACAAACAATGACACGCAGCGATCAACATGGTGTTTATGTCGTCACCATGGAACCATTCTGCTTTTGGAAAATGTAGAAATTAAATCAGTGGATCATAAAGTTAGTTCATTTAGCTCTAAACTTAAGTTCATAATACAAAATAACATCCCATTTGAGAGTTTTTCGTTTTTACATGATTCTTTAAAAACGTGATATTTGTTCGCATTTCTGTAACCGTGCTTACATGAAAATGTTCTAAGTACAATCCATGACAACAGAGACCGGCACATTTTAGAGCAATTACACTCTGGAGCAACATTTCTCATGGTCGGGTAAATAAACAATACGAACATGACAAAATTTTCCGTTTTCACCAAAAAACATTGAGTAAAAAGGATTTAATTCATAAAAGTTCCCACTTCCTGCAGACATTAACATGACTTTATGTAAAGACTAACTTTCTACACACTTTCTGCCACTTTCTCCTAATTAGGTTACATTGTTCAGAAACTGATGTTCAGTCAGACCCAGAGGGAAGTAAGGATTCAAATAAGCAAAACCTATTTTAAAAAAAGAAAACTGTTCAGTGTGTTTAAGAACTTACAACATGAAATCCTGCTCCCAGCAGGGCTGGTCGCCTCGCACCGTGATAGTTGTGCTTTTAACATTCTGGACCTTCAGTGTCACGTAGGTGTTGAACTTGTCTGGGGGAAAAAAGAAAGAAAAACACAAACAAAAATGATAAAACATTCCAGCATTTGGAGGAAGGATGAGACTTGATGGTAAAGAGCAGCTGTCCTGCGACTGGAAAGTTCCTAATACACGTCTGGTGTGATTGGGCGAGGCACTTAACGGATCCCTTTCTACCGATCTTAAGTGTTTGAGTGCAAATATACCCCTCTGGGTGGCAACCATGAAAAAGGACAATTTAAAGGTTGACTCTAATTAGCACTAACAAAGACAAATGGAATAAAAGATGACAGGGAGATAAACAGGTTGGAAGTAAAACGGACAAACAAATGGACAGAAGCAGGGAGGCGTCGTTGCATGACTGGATGGACATACCGATGGTTTTGGTAGAACAGTTAAATTATGAGATATGGAATATTGTCTAGAAATCTAGACATCATTCCATACTTATCTGCTTTTGGAAAATCCTCAGTTCAAATCCCACACACGTCCTAACCTTTTCTGGTTTCACAGGAAGTCTGATCCTTAGCAGAGACGAGCGGATGATCGAAACTGACAGTTGTTCTGCGATTTATTGCCTGATTACTGACGAACCAGTGAGAAATCACATAAGTTAGTAACTACAACTTTATTCATATGACACTTTTCAAGAGAAGAATCTAAGTGCTTCAACAAATGCAATAAAAACAAAAAAAACTGTAGAAAGAAGATTTTACCTGGCCTTAAAAAAACATCCACTGAATCAGCTAAACCAAGAGTAAGGGGGAAGAAACTTCCAGAGTGTTCAGAAAGAAGCTCTGTTTCCTTTAGCTTGTTATGCTTGAATGAAGAGCAATCAGCAACTATTGGTCAGAAGCTCATCTCCAGCTCATCCAGGCAAAATCCAAACCTTGAAATGGACTTGATATCAAACTGGGAGCCAGTAAGTCACCACATCTAAGCCACCAGTCCACCAGGTTAGACAAAAACGCTTTAAGTGAGGAAGATTTTTGCTTACTCGAAGTTTTGTACTTTCTTACCACAAAGTATTTATAAAGTGAACCAAAAGAGGAATGAAGATGAAAGAAACTGTTACCACAACATGCCCAGAGAGAGCAAGAGTTTCAGCAGATAACAGGAAGGCCTTGTCTTTCCATTTCTGTCTAGTTGGTCGAACTTTTCACAAACCAGATACTTAAAAAAGAAATCACTCAAATGATTCTTGTTGGTCCTTCTTTAATCTTTTATAATAAACAACATAAACATGTTGAGTGAGAATTCTTGTTTATATCACCCTCAGCATTAGCTTCAAGGTAACCGTTGGTTGAGTCGAAATGAATGCGCCGCTGAATCTGCACTGGATTTGTCTGGTGGCAAAGGATCAGCAGTTCCAGCGAGAGTGAAAGCAGATAAATCTCCTCCCCCTGACTCGGCCAAGCCAGGCCCGCACCGTAACCCTGTTAATCTCTGATGAGAGCCGTCGTCATGCGTCACATCACATACAAGTTACAGCGTCCAAACGCTTAACATGCTTCTGCTGCACACCAACTTACACTTTCCCTCATAAACACACTCGATGGTCGCTAAAGGAAACAACAAGCATACGGTTAGCTGCCATGTTGGCCTGTTTTATGGTGACGTAATCAAGCAGCAGTCACCCCTGACCTGTTGATGTAGCAGAAGAAGGTCCCCGTCTGCTACAATATCAATCAGGCTTAAAAAAATAACAATCACTGAAAAACAGAGGGCTGCACTATATTAGGGAAAAAAAATGAAAAGAAAAACTTGCTGCCGTGACGCTCGGTCCTCATGGCTAAATACTATAACACTAAATATCCAACAGTTACAATAAGGCCAACACTCCCTTGTTATGTGTAGATTGCATGCACCCTTTATCGCAATGACGATGTCCGTCATAAATGATGACCCCCGAGACTCCCCTGGCTAACCCTGCTTTCCTAAACTCTGGAGTCTGCCTGTAGTTTCACACCCAGAGATGTGTGTCAACCTCCTGTGGGCCAGTGGTGATGGACAGGGGAGCAGCAGCAGCTGTTTGCACCACCTGCACGCTTGGGGGAGGGGTGGGTGGGTTTAAGCGACCTGTCTCCAGCTCCGGCTTTTCATTTCCTGCAACAGGGCGGGGGGAAGCAGAAACACGTGTCTGCCGACGTGCTTCAGTTACACTTCCAGTCGTGCGCACACAACCGGTGATCGCTCACTACTACTCACCACTCTGACTGTAAACGTGTGCGCTCCATCAGATTAGTATGACAGCGGCTGATAAAAGAGCAGGTTTAAAAAAAAGATCTACAGCTGACAGGGTGCTTCACCAAAATATCTGAAGATACATGAGTTTTACCACGTTTTATCAATAAATAAATAAAGTGTTTGTTAAGATGTTGTACAAAATTAGAAGACCCAGTAGGAGAGGACACAGGACAGAGAGGACGATCTGGAAAGAGTCGAGAGAAGGTTGCGTTACAGAAATGGCCGCTGACCTAATGTAGGCTAGCAGAGTGGTAGCCAGAGAATTGACCAAAAGAATCAGTGGAAAACTTCCTAGTTTTGCCTGAAATGCATTTAGATTTATCTGAATGATGATGCACTTAGCGTACATACTTGCACTTAGTTATTTGAAATTCAGAATTGTTGGATTTTCGTTGGTTTTTTGGCTGCAGAGCATTTTCTACTTCTGTCTGTTTTGGGGGAAAACAAACTACAAATGACGCAAAAGTGTGTCTGTTTGGTTTCTAGCTCCCTGGATGAACCCACGCTACGCTCTGTTGGTGTTGCATTTTATAATCAAGCTGCAGGTATAATGTAGAAACAGACCACTTTTTCCTCCGCAATTCTGCATCCGGCCACTAGAGTCACAAATGGGGCTTTTTGACATTGGACAAACACGCAAATTCAAGTTACTTTTCCACAATCAGAATAACAGGATCCCAAAAAGTGTTCACCTGCATGGCATTCAGATCATCAATCAGCATAAACGCAATCTGTCAGTCACGTTAAACTTTCATTCAAATCAAGTGCAATGCATTACAATATTCCGCGTTGGACTTCTACATTGTGCATTTTTAATCCAGATTGGCTGTTTATTCCGATCAGTTATGTACATTTAACCTATTGTCTTGAGCAGCTGTGGTGGGGGTCTCTGTGTTGCATCAGACAATTGCATTATAAGAAAATCAGAGTTTAGATGTATGGTCTGAATCAAATACCTTAACCACCTCCTAATTACCTCAGTATTTCATTCAAGTGTGTTGCAGTACAGAAAAACTCAAAAGCGTAGGATACTGGAGATCAAGGCCTGGATTTGAAATCTCTGGCATAGATTGTGTGCATGAAACAATATGCTAGAAACATGTTGATAGAGCTATTTGTTAAAGGTAAAAAGAGTCCCTTGCCCAGGTGGTCTGAGGTTAAACACAGTACTGACCAAATTTATCCACACACGGTTCCACTTTGAGGTCTTTGGGAAACAAAAACCTGCAATCAGCTGCTGCTCCGATCCCATGACTGCACTAAACAAAGATTTTTCTGGTTGCCGTGGGAACAACCTAAACATTTACCCTACTCCAGCCTCCAACACAGGAGCAAGAGAAGTAAACTAGTCAAAGAAGGACGGTCCAGACATCACTTTGCTCAGAGGACACTTTAAACTCCAAAAGAGACAAAAGGCTTTCCTGAAAGTAACCAGACAGCTTCTAATGGCCCAATAACCATGAGTGACAGAACATAAATCTAATTAGTGTCCCAAGCGGACAGTAGTAACACAACACAGGGGTTGTTTTAAAGGAGCCTGGGGGATGCTCAAGCCTTTCCCTAACTAGATATCTCATGCCTTGTGCCTCACTTGGAGCGACCTCAGCGAATACCAAATAAGCGAAAAGGATGTATGGATTAGATAAGAGCCATTTAGTGGCTGTGGGCCTTTTTACAGCAAGTGCCGTCCACTATCCAGCTGATGTAATCTGCTCTGTTAAGAAGGAAAAAATACTAAATGTCCTTCTGAACAAAAGTAATAGCAGCGGTAGAAGTATTATGTAACTCTAACGCTTTTGTAGTTGACAACAAAGTATTTGTGGCTTGGACAAAATCAATAAAGTAGGACAACTTTTCTAAAACATAGGCCATATATAAAAATACATTTCTTAGATACATCAATCTAAACCTAAACAATGTTTAAAACTTTGTCAGTAGATTTGCAAAATATATAAACCAGACTATGAGTCTCAATATTATTTTGTGCAATATCAACATCATAACGAGCTAAAAAAATCCAGTCAGACTCTTTCTAAAGGTTTTGAAAGTAAAAAGGCAGGTATAGTCTGCTAAATTCTGCTATACTACTTTCTAATTTATCATTATTTGCTTTTATTTTCTTATGATCAAGAACCAGAGACACAAGATGTCATCCGTTAAGTTTAGGGGTAGTGATGCTGATTTCAAAGCACAGATCTATCTGTAGGATCAATAATTGTAAGCATGTGCGCACAATTCTCACACATGCTCACGCGGAGCTGCTCGGACACACGCTCGACTCTGACAAACTGCTCGCGTGAATTGGTCTCAGATTGGTTTGAGACATTTTCGGATTTATTTATTCTGAATGTGTCAAATTGTTTTTTTTTCTTCCTTTTCTTTTATTAAGGTGAACATGTT
The DNA here is from genome assembly GCA_032876305.1 of Orestias chungarensis. Classification (NCBI taxonomy): domain Eukaryota; kingdom Metazoa; phylum Chordata; class Actinopteri; order Cyprinodontiformes; family Cyprinodontidae; genus Orestias; species Orestias chungarensis. The sequence goes on from JAVLVB010000208.1 coordinate 96,424, forward strand.
CTCTGGAATTCATTATGGTTCAGTTTTTGCTTAATGTCGTTTCATCTCATTTCAAGCTTAGCCATGTTTGTTAAACGGGAACACGGACAGCCTGTAAATACACTAGGTTAAAAAAGTGTTTTCTCCACCATTGTGGTTATTTGAATGAATTTACGTGTTGAAGATATTCTACTGCCATCCTTGTTACTGACAGGAATCTGGAACTGATTTTTATATATATATATATATATATATATATATATATATATATATACACACACACGTGTTGGACTTCTTTGCTGCTCTTGAACTGAGGATAGCAAAGACCATGTTGACATTTACAGTGTCCATCAGGGTCCATCACTGGACACCTTGGCTCGAAAGTCAATGACTTCAATGAGGTCAATAACCAATACCATTTCTTCTAACAACTTCTCACATGTGTTCGATTTTTGGGTAATGAGAGGAGTTGAATGATCCACATTGTTGCTCAGAATAACTTCAAACAAGCTAACGCCCTAAAGACATGATTTAAAATTATATTTGAAGACGACTCCTTTAATCAGTGTAGTTTTGGTGAAAGTAAATTTGCACTGAAGTTGTGAACCGTTTTGGCAAAATGTTTTTAAATCTAAGTCAATGACATACTGAATAACACAACTTAATCAAAAGGCCACATATCTGCCGTGCAAGTTTGCCGTCATGAAAATGAAAAACTGTGTTTTCTGCGTCCTAATTACGATGTTAAACAAAATTTCTTAGTCGTTTTCCTTTTGTTATTGACCCGAGCCGCTCTTGTGCATGCACAGATGGAAGGATTACAAGAGGTGAACCGTGGGATGATGTTTTGAGAGAGCAGACAAACCACCCACTCACCCCTGAGGCCTCCGTCAAATGTCTTCATTTATTATTGATCGATGACAAGCTTTTTTCAATGAATTACAGAGGAAATACGCAGGCAGTCGGAAGCATGACATTTGCGGTTTAGACTTCTCATAAATGTTGCAAACCTCCTGTAAAACCGTCTGAGAGCATCCTCACAGGAAGTCTTCACCAAGTGGATCTGAACGGTTTATAATTATAAATATATAATCTGTCTTTATTGTTTACGTTGCTGAATGAGAAGCATGGGGTTAACTGAAAAAGAAAAACAGTCGCTGCACAATTCCTGCAAAACATTATCCTTATCAAGAACCGGTCTCCTCCGGCAGTCAGTGGAAGGAGAGAGAGCTGCAAGGTCACGCTCTGAGCTTTCAGGAAATCCCTCATGTTCAAAGTGAGCCTGAAAAGACAACTGGCTGCAGGTGTGGCAAAGCACAATGCAAACACGACACCGACCAACCTTATGTCAACCTTAGGGCCTCTTCTAAACAATACCTTCTTAAGAAGCGCACATGAGGATCAAAACAGGGAAATGGTGACTAATGAAAGAAGGAAGGCATCACACAGATGGAGCCAAGAATAATAACTAATGGTGCAAAAAAGAAGAAGACTGAGCAATACAAATGAACAAAATGGGAATAAGAATCTGACAGAAAACAGAAATAGCCCATGTTAAGAGATCTGCAACCTCCACAGAAATCTGCTTTTGACTAAATCTGAGGCCCTATGCAGTCTAGCGACAGCAAGACAGATATGTAGGTCGAGATCATCTTGCTCCTGTAGATACTTTACCAAGTTGATCCAACTAAACTTAAAGCAACACTAAAGAAGTTTCACTTTGGTCGATATTGGCAGCCGGTGGGCAAAAGCGGCAGTGATTAGCCTTAAGGAAGACTGTATTTCCCATGATACTCAGCGCATAGGATGGTAAAATCCTGATTTCCTGGTAGCCTGCAGTTGGATTGAAGTACGTTTCTGTTTCCAGTGTCTGTGTGAATAGCGATGAGGTGATGAATCTAATTGTGGTGAAACAATGTCATATGATGATGATGATGGTGATGAAGATAAGAAACGGGGGAAGGGACGTATGCCATAAAACAGTCAGCACATTTGTAGTCGTCTCATGTGCCAGGGTTCCTGCCACCCTCCTCAAAGTTGCTTGGTGCAGGTTAAAAAAAAAACACGTGTCATTCAACGAGTTGTAAGTCGTAAGTTGTAAGTTGTAAGTATGATCACAAATCTTATGAAAATATTTTAAGAAGGTTGAAAAGTTACTTAGTATTGCTTTAAGAACATTTCAAACTATTAATCTACAGGAGTAAATTATTAGAGTTTATTATAGTCTTTTTGAAAGAAACCGTCGCCCATATCTAGAAAACAAAATCCTAAATTTAGGTTTGTTTCGAGAATCACAATGTTGATAATGAAATTAAATTGAATGGTTATATTGGAAATTCAGGATCTTTATATCAGGAGAGTCAGCTTAATTAGTATTAAGCATTTCCAAACTATTCAATGGGCTCCAATTCACAATCCTCATAACAGTTTGCTGGTGCATTTTTCTTCTTCTACTCGATTTTCCATCAACATGCTTGAATACAGTGCTGGGTAAATGTTTAGAAACAGTGAACAGAAATGTACATTAAAATTGGTGAAAAAAATAAACACTTGAAATATTTCTTTTAATGTGGACCTTTTGTATCTTTTGATTCTGTTATAATTTATTAAGCTGCATTTCTGAATGAATGAATGAATTAGGGACAAAGTATTTCTGATGAGCAGAAAATTACAATTTCTCTATGTAAATGTTCATCCTTGAACACTTTTACAATGCAAAATACTCAGCGTCAAAACTAATATTTAAAGTGTCATGCGGCTCAAACCTCTTAAAGTGTGTTTAAAAGACACGTCTGTTGTAAGAACATGGCACGTCAGGCAGAAGACGGGCTAATCTGGGGTGTTTGCTGTGGGACGGCTGCCAAGTGCTGCAGCCAGCAACAGTGAGAAGTCCAGGAAAAAGACGGAGCTCCCTTTAGGTGCATGCAGAGATCTGCCGGACGATTAACTTTGAAATCAATATGAGACCAACATAACGTCCTCTCTGCTCTTCCCAGGAACGTCACAGGTCTGTAAAGAAGGTGTAACGGCGAGGATTTACACTCACCAGCCATTGACCTAACTTCACCTGGCAGCAGTTGAAGGACTCGGGATTACATAATCTATAATCAACCCTACTCTCAGGGGCTTGCCAGAATGTAACCGATTAACCTAAATGGGAAAACTTGACGTGGCCAAACTCCAGAGACAACTACTTCAGGGTAATTAGCGGTCAATATTAGCTTTTAAGTCAGGGTGCCAAAGTTCAGTCCGCCAGTGCTGCTATCCTTGCTCCATCACACCTGAATCAAACTAATGGCTGGTTAACAGGCTTCTGTGGAGACGAATGATGATTGGTTCAGGTGGGCTGGAGACCGGATGCTTCCAAACCTTGCAGGTGACGAGCGGAGAGGCGCTGACTTCTCTGGGTACAAGAAGCTAACCTACTTAGATTTGCTTTACTTCATTTGAAGTATTACGTTTTAATCAGTTTCATTCTCTACGACAGGGGTCTTTAAATCCAGGCCTCCGAGTTCGAAGTCCTGCAACTTTTGGACCTGCGTCTGCTTTGACACAAGCTGAATCCAAGGCTACGTTTACACAGAAGGCAGATCCAGAATTTGGGCCCATATGCGTCGATATCAGTCTTTTTCATGGCAGTCTAAAAAAAATAAAAAACATAAACTTCCCCCAAAAAGTCAGACGTGGTACATGTGGACGGAAAAAATGAGCTTAGCTTTCTTTTTTTTCTCAGCTTCTTTCTTCTTGTTATTTGCACAACAACTTTAGAAGCCATGCAAAGACTTTTAAACAGTGCACTGTTGTGTGACACCAACGTTCGTCTTCTGTGCATGAGCATACAGAAGTCCTAATCCAGTTGCATTCATTTAGTAATCCGAACAATAAGAGTATTTATAGATGAACTTCATGCACATATGACTTCTTCGACAATATCTCTGAGATACTACTGTAATTATCCTTCCCATATATCTTAACATTTTCCTTTCATTTTTAAAAGTCAGACGCCTTAATGGAGAGAATTGCCTAGGAGAAGCGTCATCTTGGAGCGGTTATCCTGTTATTGTATCTTTTATTTTCCATATATAGAGTATAGAGGCAGTTGTTGGAGCTTGATGGCCTCATAAAAACATCTACAGGATCCACATGCAAACTGGGTCTCTATGACACGTTATTTCATTTAAGTGTGAAATGTAAACAGTTTGAAGGGATGGAGGAGTTTGATTTCACATTCATTACAAAGCCAAAAGTTCTTACCTGGTGGTCCTTGAAGTTTGGCTTTTTTCACTAGAAGATAAACAAAATCAGAGATAGGAAATATTAGTTCAGCATTCCTAACATATTTACTTTTAATTTAGACAAAAAAACAAACAAAGTTCAATCATTTAAATGAACATTCAAGCAAAAACAAGCATGTGTGTCTTCATAAATTCGATGACATGCAGGTGAATGACGCTGAAATGTCGCACGGGTCGGCTCAACGCATCGTCTTCAGCAGTATTTATGTCAGGGGTGTCAAAACTTGTTTCCACATGGGCCAAAATGATCAAAAGTTAAAAATGGTTGCATGCCACAGTTGTTGCTGCATGTAAAAATGACCTCAGGGTAAGCAGAGAGGCAGATGGAAGGATTTACCCATCAGGATTCAAAGGAACACTACAGAAGTTTCAGTTTTGGTTGATTTTGGCGCCAAGTGTGGACAAAAGCGGTAGTAAGTGCATTTCCCATGAGGACCAGCCTGTCTGGTTTCATGACAGACAGGGAACGATGCCTGCTTTTAACCGTACACTGCCCCATTTGAGTAAAATATAAATGAATTAGGAACAAGGAGACGTAACAAGGAAAAGAAAAAGAAAAACCCGATGCAGCTCCTCCAAAGACAACAGACCAAAAGCCTAAAACCCAAACGTCGGCTCATCCACAGATTTAAAGCCTTTAAAATGAACTACAAATAAAAAAAAGTGCAGGTAAAAAGTTTGACCAAGAACTGAAAATGTTTGATTACTTTAAATATCAGCTGAATTTGTTCTGTTTGATCAGAATTAAGGTCAACCTTTCATCACTTCCAAATATTCAACATTATCATGAAACATAAGCTGAGACAGCTGCATCGCCGAAGCCAACATCTGGTAAACAAACGGGACGCTTTTCGCTTTACTCTGTTGATTTTGATCAGACCTGCCATCTTTACCCCGCGACGCATCCATACAATACCATTATGGGATTGTGAGGAGCTTTGGTGGGGATTAATTGTGATTGCTGAGGCAGGGTTGTGCGTTCGTGGCAGAGAAAGCTAAACCTCTGAAGCCGGACATGCCAGATGCGCACGGAGGGATCACGGCGACGCACAACGATGCTTTCATATTTTCCTCCTCCGCCCTTCCCTGTGTGCTCGGTACAAATAGCTAAAACAAAACCCTGAGTTAGCGCTTTCATTTCATGCTGCCTCAAATCACCAAAGAACTGCGATGATCTAATTATTTTAAAAGAAGAGAGGAAAAATAAACCGACTTCTTAGCTTAACTTAGGCGTGTAAGTGCTTAAAAATCTACAAGTCTTTCTTTCCAGTGACGTAACTAAGTGGCTGTATGTTCCACCAGCTTTGGTTCACTGATTTCAATAAACACCACGATGATGGAGACAGATCTTTATCGCCATGTTTGAGGCCTTAGAAGCAATTATCAATCTATTAACAGAAAGGCTTGTTTAGATTTCAATATTCCTGGAATAAATCCTCTGTTCATTGTCTAAAATGATTAGAAACATAAATTTTTGTTTTGTGTGCGTCAACTATAGGGGCATCATAAAAAGTTCCACATTGAGATGTCCTCTTGTTCCAGAAAATGCAGATGAACATGCCGAGTTGTTAATGATTACAGGACTTGTTTCCTGCTGCTCCACAAATGGAACGCTTCTACGTTTTTGTCCTACAGAAAAGTCGATTGCGCCTCTTTACTGGGACCAAATGGTACGATTGGCTTCATGGGCCAAATCAACAGGGGACGTTTCTATTTCACCACTCAAATCAGTTCCTGCCCAAGCAAAAGGTTCAGTTTGTGTTTGAATTTACAGCTAGACACCCGGATGAGGTTCTGCCTTCAATTCATGATGTCTGACTTCATTTAAAGCAGTTAAATCAATCAGTTCGGTACTTGCGAAATGTTTGATTTAGAGATAAAGGAGGTGTTATGATTGAACAATATATTGAATCCGTCTTGGCACCCATTCGAGGGTGCCAAAACGCTTGCTCCTACAGTGAGCCAGCGATTCACCCACAGCTCCACCAGACTAGCAGCAGCAGCAGCAATTAGCTCCCCCTGGTGGAACTGCACAACGGTAGACCGAGTTACCAATTTCCAACTAAAATAAATTATCTGACTTCTCTGTACAACAAAATTCAAGGTGATGATGAACTCAAACGGGGGAGTGTGCGGAAGAAGAGGACTTTCTTAAAGAGGCAGAGGTCATTTTTTTAAAGCATCCATTATGGCCCCCGTATACTGCCATACCTGAAAGAACTTCCATTGTACTCTTTGTTTATTTTTATTTTTTACTCTTCAACAATGCTTTGGACCCCTGAAATGTATCCTCTGTCATCAAAAAAAATGTATCAATATTATCGGCATTGCAAGATTTTCAACTACGCCGTACGAAGGAACCTCAAATGATGCGAGAAAATCAATCTGGATCTGATCTGCTGGAGACTAATGGGATTCACATCCTCATATCCTTAATATATTCATGCTCAGATCTGATCCAGTGAGCTGTACTTTGCAAAACTGGAGGAGGAGGCGGCGAGAGGCGCTAAAGGAAGAGTTGTGGACCATTTTGGGCTGAGGGCTCCTCCTCTCAACTCCCTCTCCCATCAAGATCTGCTGTTATCTGAAATGTCAGTCCACAAAATACACGTCAGTTTGCAGACTGATGAAAGGACAAGCTTCAGAGTCTAAAGGCACCATGAAAAAGGAGGTTCACTCTGCAGAGGCATAGAAACATGGACGCAGGCAGGGAGAGGGAAGCAGATGGTGTAGGGATTACTCCAGCAATCTCTAAACGATCTCTCTGTCTTACTCTGCCTCTTTCATAATTCCACAGCTCTGCTGCCGACTTCGCTCGACCCAACCGTCCTATGCTCCTCTGCAACAAAGAAGATGCATGTTTGTCATGTTTAAATCATCTTTGACTAGCAGGAGACGTGTTCACCGCATAACTAAAAATTACACTCCACTAGGTTGTCATGCAGTTCTTGTCACTTAATTTCCTTCAATAAATGCCACCTAAAGTACTTAGATCAGGGTTTCAAAACCAAAGTTTCCTGAATATTTATGAAAAGTTGTTTTAAGGCTCTTTGGATCGAAACAGCTGCAGCATCTGCATCATAAATAAAGAATATGACTACATATAGTTATTGTGTCCAATTCATCGATAGAAATCCCACCTCTTGTAACTATTTGGTCCTAAAGCAGCCGGTAGGTTTTTAAATAGACCAGTTTCTGGGTAAACATAGGCAGATGTTTCTTTGTTTTTTTTAAAGGGACATATTTTAGTTTTAATCCTGCAAAGTGATGCAGTCTAGACCACACAGCAGCACCCCTCCCCCACATGTTGCTGCTTCATCAGGTGTAGCTACAACCATAGACGGCGGACAAGAGCTGTTGGGAGTAAATCGGCCGCTTTATAACAATACAATGTTTGTCAATATCTTCAGGTAACACATGTGAATTCACATATTCGTCATTGATTTGACGCAACATCTAAATAATCTCACAATAAACAACTAAAATGAGATTGGATTCTTTCTAGGGTCTTACAGACATAAGGAATTCAAACATTAAGATGCATCTTAATCATGACGACATGGATCAATATTCTCATTTTGCATCAGTATAATCGAATGATCACTGTAATGTTACATCTGCTTTTTAACGTAACCTGTTGGATCTGTGTTTGAGACTCATATTTATAATCTACAGAACATTTTCAAAGGAATTTTCAACTTTTCCTGAAAAATGTTAATATATAGTTAATATATAAAGGATCGCTGATTTAGCAAGTTCGCTCCAGATACCTTCCTTTTTTTTAAACTAAAATGAATAAAATTGTTTTTCAAAGAAACCAGAGACCACATCAAAACACGTGTCTCCCAACACTGCAGGATCCGGGTTGACATGTGAGACGACCCGTGTGTTCGCTTCCCCACATCCGCAAAGAGCATCCGCTCGTTCGGGTCCACATGTAAGGGCAGCCCACCTTTCTGTTGTTAAAAAGGCATCGCCATGGAGACCGATCATCCCAACCAGCAATAAATAAGCAACCATGTTAAGTCAAGCCATGAGGGTATGAGTCATAACCTCAGCTCTGTCCAATAACTCTTATCTATCAGCCACATAACAGCTTTAATTTAGGTGATTAACAGATGGCCAGGCTGAGAAGGTCCAGATTAGGTTTAATTGTTCTATTGAAGTGAAACTGTGAGGTTCATTTATGACTTATGGCTGCCTGGGGTCGATCTGTGTCCCGGTGTGGCGCATTGATGTCCAAACCTCTCTGGAGACCCGCTGGTTTTAAAGATCTCCTTTTCCTGTCTGAAACAAAAGCAAACGAGTCTGAACCGAGCAGCTCTGCTTCTCATCCAGGTTTCTTCACTCACGCATGTCTACGGAAGGTTTAATAAAACTATTTAAATTACCGTATTTGGATAAAGCTGAACACATTCACTCTACATGAGAGTTTTCAGACGTTTTAGAACTGACATGAATAAGGGATATTGCTTAAATACTGGATAAAAAGTGCCGGAAAAGACTGTTTGTGTTGGAGTGACGATATCGGAGGTTTTAGGGATATTCGGATATTTCTTCATTTTTTCTTCTTTTTCTTATTGCTAATATCAAACCGATATCCGGTTTTGGCATTGGATCGGGACCCCTAAAGTTTTAAAATAATTTATCCAACAAAGCTTAAAGCATGCTGCACCAGTCTGAAGCACATCATTGGATGGATGGATGGAGTGATGGATGAGCAAATCATACAAAATTGGAATGAACCTTTTTATTTTCATGTCAATGTTCAGAAAAGTTGTAATAAACACAAGGTAGTACCCAAAAGTACGCAGAACAGCAAGTTAATTGAAACGATGTAGTCCCCCCAGCAGTTCCTAGGAATACCCAGAGATCCTCAAAGTCCAAAGGAATTCTGATCAGATGTACCAAGCTCCTCAGTTGACTCTTTTGAAGTTGAGGATCAGTCCTGCTTCAAGCTCCTACTGGACGTCCAAGGCTATGTACAGCAGACAAACGTGGAACCAAATCTAAATCTTTCACTAAATCTCACACTAGTTCTGATCTTTTAATGGGACCCACAATGACAGGAAAAGAATGTGCCGCGTCCATATATGGTACTAAATCAGACTCATATGTGATTGTTCAAGGTATCTGCAGTCTGGTGACTGGTGTCGCATTTTATCTGACTTCTTTGTTAGTAACGTGGAGCCTGCATCATAATTGGGCAGCAGAAGGAGCCAGAGGTGGTAATGTCTGAAGCAAGCAGTGCCGAGTTTAGCTTTCTTTTTTCTCAGCTTCCTTCATCTTGTCCTGATCTTGTGAGGATAAGGTCGGCTCCCATTGCTCAACAACTTTAACATCCATCCAAAGACGCCTCTACATTCTTTAAATCGTTCACAAAGAAGTCTAATCGCTGTCACAGGTAAATTCAGAGTTTACCACACAAAATATCAGATTTCAGCCAAAAACAGGTATGAGCATCAACACCTGTTATGTTGAATCTAGACATTTTAATACCATCAAACATCAAGATAATCATAAAATACAGAATAAACATTAGATTGGATTGATTTATTTTGTTGTTATTAATTAAAGCAGCTGTAAAAAAAATTGGTTTTTACAATTGATTTAAAGGAATCTGGTGTTTCAGCAGTTTTATAGTTTTCTGGAAGTTTCTTTCCAGATTATAAAGAACATAAAAACTGAATGCGTCATAATTGTGCAGCAGAAGGAGCCAGAGGTGTTAAATCTGGACATAAACAGTGTCTGAAGCAAGCAGTGCCACGTTTAGCTTTCTTCTTCCTCAGCTTCCTTCGTCTTGTTCTGATCTTGTGATACGGTCGGCTCCCACTGCTCAACGACTTTAACATCCATCCACAGGCGGCGGCTCTCCGTTGTTACTTCCGCAGACATCGCACTGCCAAGAGACGCTCACGTTCTTCTTCTGCGTATGCGTTTTGATTTGGGGTCATAAACCATTCACACAGAAGTCTGAGGGCAGTCGCATTTAATCAGAATTATAAATGACAATATAACTAATATCAGATTTCAGAAAAAAATGCAGTGGAGCATCAAGACTTGCTGAGAGGTGTAAGCTTGGATTTGCCAACCAACGGAAGAAACTCATGTAAGTTGCAAGGATAACATTCTCTTGGTCCGGTTCCATGCCTGGCTAGAATCAACGGACATCAAAACGTAGTCAGGCCAGTAAATTAAGAGCTTCACTTGTAGATTCAGGTTATTCTTTCCTGAAAATTCTGTCCAAGACACTCTAGTCCACATTTTTTGGTTGTAAACCGTCAACCCTGGAGGGGCTGGCTCTGTGCTCTGAAAGTGCTAACAGAATAACAAGGTTCCTAAAACAGACACTGTTTCATGGCCAGGACGCAAGCAACACCTTTCCAAAGATCCAGATAAATCTGATCCCTCAATGGCCGGTCTGCTGACCTCAAAACTCTGAGATGACAATCGCAGCTTATATGTTTCCCCAGTAAAGTCAAAGCTCTCGGGATCTCAGGGGGATTTCCACCAATCCCAGCATCCTGCCAACAAGGAGCTTCCTAACGGAGACCTCTGCCATGGTGATGGGACTCGTCCTCCCTCAAGTCTTCGTTCAGACAAGACAAGGTGACCTGATCGAGAAAATTCCTTCCACCGCATCAAAATCTCCTCAAATCAGGTCAGCAGCCTCCACCAACCAAACCGAACAGGCTGGGAAGGGCCTTCATTTTCTGTACACTGACTCCATAGCCTCTCTAAATTCCTCCCATAGCCCTTATTTTTATGTTTCTATTTTCTCGCTATTCAAAGAAATCTTCCTTCAAATGCACAAGTCACTTTATTATGGCTAAAAGTATTTATTTAGACTCATAGGTTATAATTTAGTTTCATCCTAAAATACAAAATGTAAACATGTAAATTTACCAAGAGATACTTAAACATATAATAGCGTTTATTAAAATGTTAATTGGGTTGATCATAAAACTGTGTTCCAAAGATATTATTAATTAACTTGTGGACTTTTCAATACATTGACCAATCAATGTCAACAAACTATTAAGAACAAAAGTCTCATAATTCAATGAATCCCAAAATAAATGATTGAATCTATAATAAATCCAAGTCAATGCGAATAGAAAACATATATACATTTATGAAAAATACATATTAATCCAGTTATTTATCATTTTTAAAAGGTTAACTGGTCTTGAGCAGCAAGATATCGAGGATTATTTTTTTCTTATCCATCAAAACACGTGGGCAGGGCCATCACTTCTATGATATCAATAACTGAGTGGACTAGATATACAGATTACCTAATTAAAATAGCAGTTTAAATCAACGGGAGTAATCGCATCAATAAATACATGAGTGTCACAAATGTTTCACATTTGTTTATGAATTTTATGCATACATTTTATTATGTAGCTAAGAAATTACAGAAGACTAAAGAATATTCTTTTATTAAATGTACGTTTTAACATTAAATTCAAACGATTTCAGAACTTTTGGCAACTTTCCATAGTGATATCATCATAAATTTAAATAAACACCAATTATGCAACAAAATAAACTCTTGTTTTTATTCTTTATTTGTTATTTGGCTGCAACTGAATAGATTTTTGGCCCATTTGAACTAATCCTGCCACCACATCACAGTTTTTAACTACTATCCAAATATTGTTCAAATAAAACAAATAAAATTATTGCTCAAATAATTTAGTTCCTTAAATTAAAAGAGGAATTCACTAAATGTTAATTAAACAAACTGTCGTTTTATTGGATTTTTGGCACTTTTTTGGGGGAGTTTGATATTTTTAAAGTCACAGTTTGTCACATAAACTTTTCCAGAGTGAATATGTAACACAAACCACAAACCTACCTCTGACACACAGCAGGGACATGACAACGCGCTCCCAGCCACCAGCAGCAGGTAGACTCACAGCTTCACGCTCAGCCGAGATTTACTCTCACTTAGGTAACATAATAAAATCCATTAAAAAGCTCTCAAAGCTCCCATACAAGCCTTCCTGAAGCTCGTGGGCTTCTGTGGGGCGAACAGAGCAGCTGCTCCCCGCTGTCTCCACGCCATTATTAAAACTCTCATCCCAGCTTTCCAGCCGGACGGACGACAGACTGAGTGCCTGGTAGAGGGCGGGGAGGACACCTGTTACTGGCACCGCGACTGGCCAATCAGAGGGAGGCGCTGCGGATAAGGGGCGGGGCGTTCGAAAGAACCTCCACCAATCGCGGAGGCGGGAGAAGGCGGAAGGAACAGGTGACACAGTCCTGCCATAAGCTTTTTTTTTATTGACTTAATAATCAGGTTTTTGTAAAGATTTTTACATTTTTTTAAATCTTATTAATGTAGTTTTATGTTTATATTTACAAAATGTTATTTATTTATCAGGATGATCGCAGACAATTAGAGGTCTCTATGCAGTTGGAAAACTTTGCCTTTCAGTTATTTGGGCCATTATGCCCTGTGTAAGCTTGTTGAAAGACTTATACATAAAGTGTCGTTATCATTCAGTAATAATGATAAGTGTGCGGATGAATCATATGTTCCCTGTGCTTTTCCTTTTGAATGTGTTCAAACCTTATTTACACCTTGTGCCATAATGTTGTTTTGATAAAACAAAGAAAAAAATAGGAATGGATGGGTTTGGGTATGATTTGCTGTCATGTAACTTGTGGTGCTTTAAAATAGGTAGAGACAGACTAATGTGTCTGAGATGTGCATCACGGTGTGAGTGAGATTTCTCCTCTTGGAAGTAAAATTTGTTTGAGTATGATTTGAATTGGTGTCCAGCCTGAATTACTGGTGCGAGGTTATTTCTAATATAAGCCCCTGAGCCAATTATCAACATCTGAGCTAAATAGGGGCACAACTGTGGATCTATTTTATGACACCTCAGAGAAAGAGCATTTCAAATGTGAAATAATGGAAAATTCTAATAAAAATAGACAACATTTTGGGAAGGTTTACATTTGAGAAAAGAGCGAGCTGGCAGGCATGAGGACATGATTCTTAATGTGAAGTACAGTAGTGGTAGCATCATGGTGGGGGGGGGGGCTGTTTTGCTGCAGGAAGGACTGAATCTAGAAAATGTAAACATAGATCTATTAAAAGTGTATTTTTATTCAGGCATGTAGGAAAAGAAAACAGAGAGAAATAATGTTAGAAATCTTGACAGACCCAAAACAGGGAAAGAAAAATGGGTGAAGTGTCTTTAAATAAACCGAATATAAACATCTGAGTTTGACTTTTAATAGTCCAGCACGAGTGAATGTTGCAGATCAATGCAGTCTGCTTTATTAAAAAAACGTCTTAATAACCTGAACTTATATCAACTGTAATAATTGTGTCATGACATGTCATGTGAGATGCTAAATAAATAAACTAAACAGAATTGAAATAAAATAAAATAAGAATTCATATATTCATAAACACTGACGTAAATAACTACTACTACTAATAATAATGGTTTTTTTATTAGAAAGTTACTTCCTACACATTCATTTAAAATATCTAATCATAATGACTTTCATCTAAAAATGAAGTGTTGCATGATTTATTCCCCTGGAACAAGCACATGTATGTTTAACAGGTTTTTATCAAACCTCAGTATGATGTTGGTTATTTTCTGCTTTACTTATTGACATTTGTGTCAGATTTTAGACATAATGGAGATCTAAAGTGAGCAGTGAAGCTTTGTGCATGTGTGTCGCCTTAAGCAGAAAAATGAAAGGTTTTTATCGGACACTTTTCCTCTAAATTGAAAACATTTGGATTTTTTCTAACCACGGAACCTTTATAGCCCGGCTTGTGTTTCCAGCGTCGGCGGAGGGCTACAGAGCTGCACCACTGATGTAACGTTCATTTCCTCCTAGACGACGGTCATTCACATGAGCGCCGGGCTCGTTTACCGACCGATGTTCTTAGCTGGAAACATCTCCGTCGAGAACTCACTAAAGTAAAGACAATGTTGCGGACACTGTGTCGGAGAGGCGGCGCCATTTTACAGGTCTGTGTCTCGGTTCTCTTCTTCTTCTGCTTCTTCTGCTTCTTCTTCTTCTTCTGCTTCTTCGTAGCTGATTCCACTGAGCCTCATTCAGCACGTTAACGTCGCTCTAAACCACCTAAATGATTGTTTGGGTATTTTTAAGTGGGTTTCATTTATTTTTGGCTCCAGATTTTTCTATTATTTAAAGTTTTTCTTAAATATTGTATGTATTTACAATTAATAGATGTTAAAATAGTGTAGAGAAGTTATATTGGGCTATTCAATAAATGTCTTAATCTGGTAATAAATCAAGAACATAAATATTCAGGAACATTATTAAATATTCTTCAATTTTGTTTCCATTTGTGTACACGAGGACTATAGTAGAAATAGTATAAAATAAAATAGATTTTATTGGTCTGATGGGAGAATCCAGCTAAATGGAAGCACTCAGATTATAACTACAGTAAAAGCTAAGAATAAGAGGTGATCTCAGCCTAATACAAATGTCAGGGCAGCTCTGGTTTGATGGTTCGCTGTAAGGAAATGTAGTTCCACCAATTCAGTAAATATTATCTGGCATCAGAAACGAATGTAATTAGAAAAATACTCTATGGCAAACAATTGGAGCATCGATTTATTTCCTTGCCATTCACAAAAATAATACTGTTCTGAAAACCAATCGCAAAGTGAGGACTGAAAAAAGAGCCGCCGCCATGGCGACCGATACAAAACAAGTACAGGTAATAAGATGCAACTCAAATTAAAGGATGTAAAATAATATTCTTCCATTTACAGAATAATGGCCAATATGTTGACAGGCTGGAATGTCACTGATACCACAAAGATTATAATTACAGTAATCGACTATAATCTGTGATGTGACTCAGGCCTTTCAAATGTGATTATTGTAACACCACTGAGTATAAACGTTAATCACAGCTGATGTGTGTTTTCCCTGCAGCAAACCCAGCGCTCGGCGCCAAGGCTGTGGGTCACGCCGGCTCAGCAGCGCTGGGCCTCCAGTCTGCCCATGAACACCGTGGTGCTGTTCGTCCCCGAACAGGAAGCCTGGGTGGTGGAGAGGATGGGTCGCTACCGGCGCATCCTGGAGCCTGTAAGTTTCTTGTGAAGGCGCACAAACGCTTACAAACAAAATTTCTTAAAATTGGATTTTATTCTTTAGCTGGTCTGGTTTAGTAAGAAATGAAATATTCCTTATTAAACATAATTTTACCCGTTCCACTTCCTAAATGAGGTTCCTTCCTTTTTAACTCTTCTATCTATCTATCTATCTATCTATCTATCTATCTATCTATCTATCTATCTATCTATCTATCTATCTATTTCTTCTCTGCTTCTTTTGTTCATTGTTACCTCTGTGTCCTTTCTTTCTATAGTATACTTGCTTTCTTCTTTGTTTTCTACCTTTATTCCTTCTATCCTTCCTTCTGTCCACCTTTATTCCCTTTCCTTGTTCCTTGTACCCTTCCATCCTTTATCTTTGTGAAACGCACCCAATTTTTCCTTCCATCCTTCCCTCCTGTGCTGCCTCCAGTCCTTCCTTGTCTCCTACCTCTCTTGCACCACCCTCTAGTTTTTTCCACTCTTTTTGCCTCCTGTTGATTTATCTGCCATACATTTAAAAGGAGCTGGTTAGACCTGATGTTTTTGGGTTATCGTTAGATTTTAAAACCCTTAAGGAACACCATGATGTGTTGTTGGAGCTTGTAGCACCGAGGCTTCAACGGCCTGATGAAAAAACCTCCGTTTGTTTTGTTTCTTTGTCTTTTGCACCTTTAGGGTTTAAACTTCCTCATCCCCGTGCTCGACAAAATCCGCTACGTTCAGAGCCTGAAGGAGATTGTGATTGACGTCCCAGAGCAGTCTGCCGTATCTCTAGGTAAATCATCTTTACTGTAAGGAAGTTAATCTTTAGGAAGCTTTAAACATTCTCTCAGTAGACTTCCTGATCAGTCGGAGCGGCAAAATTCAATTTCAGAATAAATGAATCTGATGATATTTTTGCATTTCCCAGATAATGTAACGCTCCAGATCGATGGTGTGCTTTACTTAAGGATCCTAGACCCTTTTAAGGTAAGCCAGCAGCACATTAAATGCCTTTTAAATTCGATTTTTCCTACTCTTAAAGTAATGCACCAGCATTTCCCAAACTTCAGGCCAGCTACGGCGTAGAGGATCCGGAGTACGCCGTCACGCAGCTGGCCCAGACCACCATGCGTTCTGAGCTGGGCAAACTGACTCTGGACAAAGTTTTTCGGGTATAGATAAAAATCCCTTCAGTATTGGCTGTCCCTCTGTGTGTGTGTGTGTGTGTGTGTGTCCATCTGTTCATGCATCTGTGTGACCTGAAAGGAAAGGGAGTCCTTGAATTCCAACATCGTCCACTCCATCAACCAAGCTTCGGACGCGTGGGGGATCCGCTGCCTTCGTTATGAAATCAAGGACATTCATGTCCCGCCTCGGGTCAAAGAATCCATGCAGATGCAGGTAGGAGTTGTGAAAAGATTTCGGATAAATCTGTGGATTTTATGGGATTTGCAAAAACTTAAAAACTACTCACGGTTATCCTTTTGCATTAATCATTAGAAGTAGTTTTCTTAATGCTGAAGTCACAAGTCAAATTTAGCAAAACGTTTTGATAAAGTGCTAAACCGACATCATATGTACGAAACGAAACCATTATCGTATTCAGTGGAGGCTAATGCTAAAGTGCTAAACAAATGTAGCACTTAACAATCCACACAGAAAAAAAGGAGAGAAAAATCCTTGATTTTGTGGTGAATTCTGCAGCATTTTGGCCTGTTTTCTGCGATGGAAATGTGTGAAAAACTTGAGAATTGTTGTTTCCAAATGTAGGGAGAATAAACATTCTGCTCCCACATGTAGTAAGCAGCAAACATGACATAACATAGCAGCATAGCTGAGCCAGTTATTTAGTCCCGTTATGCTAACTTAGAGTCTTGGACCATTTAAGGCAGGGGTGCCCAACCTTTTTTGTCCCAAGATCTACTTTTCAAGTAGCCAACCTCCTGAGATCTACCAGTCCAGTGTCAACATCACAAACCCCCACAGGTCGTTTCCAGCCTGCTGTAACTACTCTCACAACACGTTTGGTTGTTGTCATACAACCGTTAGACATCACATCACAAACCCGCCCTCTCACACACACACACACACACACACACACACACACACACACACACACACACACACACCAATCTGCATGATGAGCAACAGCCATAACTGACCTTAATATGAACCAAACAGAAAAATAAACCAGGTAGAAAAACAGGCAGATCTCTGTTTGAAAAAAGGACATCACTTCCTACCTTAGTGGGAGACCTGGCACTGGGAGGAGGAGGCTAGCTTTTCGTACCGAACCGATTACTAATGACTTCACTGAGTTTTCACTTTATCAAAGCGTTTTTAGGCAGCAGGGGAATTCATAATTAGAAATATTGGAGGCTAACAAGATTGTTAACATCATTGAATGCATATAGGCTACTGACCAAATTTGCTTGCGTAACATGAGAGAATGTCTGCAATGTTCCATAACATACAAAAACTTTAACAGAAGTAAAAATACCTATTATAAAAAGGAAAATATGTTGCTGCATATGTTTTGATTGAAGACCTGGAATGAATGCACACACACACACACTCACACACTCCCCTCGCGATCGACTGGTTGGGCTGTCCTGATTTAAGGTCATGTACAATGTAGTATAAGCAGAGTGGAAAAGTACAAAACATGAACATTGCTTAGTTCTGAAATCCAGAATCTGTCTAAGAACAAAGCCAGTTGTAACTAACTTAAAGCTCCCTGTAGTAAGATGCTGGATCAAGTTCAGTCTATTTGCTTTTATTAGTTTAGGGGCAGATCTGCCTCATCCTATATGGCCGACGTGCTGACATGCCGCTGCCACTGGGACCAACACGTTTGTTTGTTATGGTGGCGCACGGAGGTGATGACGTCACTACGTGACACGCTGGACCGTTTACTTTTGGCTGGCGGGGGGTTAGTGTCAGTCAAAGCTAGAAAATCATCAATTGTTTCAAATTTATACAAAAAAATGCTGAAATCAGAAAAATCAGGCAAATTTACATAATTCTGTGATTTCTGCACTTAGATGCTATTTATTTGGTGAATATGCAGCTTTTTAAGAATTATGCGCACCCCCGCATATTCTGCGCTCTTTTTCTGCCATCGCAGATCTGGACGGACTCCATGGAAGCTTCAGCGCAAAATGTTGCTGCAAATCAATGACTCGATGCAATCTGCTGGGGTTCCTTAGATTGGAAACTTTTTCAAATTGATTCGTTATGATGTATCTTTGATTTTAATAGATTGCCTTGAGTTGACATCTTTTGTAAATTGGCGCCATATAAATAAACTGATTCTTGATTCTTAAAACATTCCATTTTTGCAGAAGATGAAACCTGAAGTGCTGCATTAAAGTCACGTTGATCGAAAGCTAAGAAAGGAGACGGAACTGCCATTAGTCTTTACCCTCTTTGAAATCGAGCTTGAATTGAAACTTTGAACTACTTGAAGAATTTGGAACAGTCGACAACTTCAACTGAGACCCAGATTTCGAGCTGTATTTACAAAACGAAGCAAATCAGTGCAAATCAAACCCGTATTTAGGGGAAGCTAAACGGAAGGCCAAACGTGTATCCGGAGATAAACCTTTATTCTTTTTTGCGACACGTCTTAATAAAACCTGTTTAAAAACAAACGTCTAAGCCTAAAACCAGATGGCTTACATTAAAGCACAGTGGTGGCAGAATCTTGCTGTTTAGCTTTGAAACAAAAAATCTTATTTTGGTTTTTCTGTATTTCGGGCCAGAAATCCGAAGCTGATATCTAAAACTGTTTTGAATCGGACCCAGCAAGGCTGACCCGTCTACACAAGCAATTTAAAAGCACTCACCCAAGTCTGTCATGAAGAAATGCCGAACCAGACTGAGCCCGGAAGCCTGTTGACGGGTCGTTGTGCAAGAAGAAACTCCAAATTCTACTAGATTTCTCAAATAGATTTCAGGGGGGGGAAAAAAGCTTGAAGACATTTTAACACATTCCGGCCTAATTATTGAAGTCACAGGAACAAGAGTTAACGCTATCTTCTTGCTTCAGGTGGAGGCCGAGCGTAAGAAGAGAGCCACGGTTCTGGAGTCTGAAGGAACGAGGGAGGCTGCTATTAATGTCGCAGAGGGTCGGAAGCAGTCCCAGATCCTGGCCTCGGAGGGAGAAAAGGCCGAGCAGATCAACCAAGCAGCTGGTAGGTTTGTTTGCACTCTTTGTTTGTCTGTGCGATTTGAAAATCTCAAAGTTTTTTGTGAATCGGGTTTTGCTTCGTCCAGGTGAAGCCCAGGCCGTGTTGGCCAAAGCTGAGGCCAAAGCGAAGGCCATATGTCTGCTGTCTGACGCTCTGACTGAGCAGGTACGTGGATTCCCAAAACCAAGCCTATTTATTCGCGCATCTTGGAGCGTCGAAGTCTGGCGCTGTGTTACGCTCATGGAGACCAGCGCTTTTGGGGTGACTAGAGAGTCAGACGAATGTTCGAGTTAAGAAAATTGAACTCTTGCTGCTGGACCAATCAGGGAGCTCCTTCTATGTGACGTAGTGACGGAAGATTCTCAAGTGATGATGGAGGATAGATGTATTGTGGCTGTTTTCTCTGATTCCAGTGAAACTAGAGCTGAAATCGACCCTCGTCAGCGTTAAGCTCCTGGAGGAGAAAATCACCAAACTCTGAACACTGCTGGATTTTTTTCCCATAGTTACAGATATGGAGCCGAGGCAGCCGACAACCACGCTGTCATGTTTTTTTTTTTATATCATTAAATAAAGCAGAGGCGCTCTCAGTTTCGTCCGCCATTGTACCAGAACACCATTGAAGAAAACAGGAAGTGGGGACGCTTGACGTGCGTTTGAAGCATCTGACCCTAAAAAAAGTGCACAAAATGTAAAAACACGTCCAGCTTCAAGCGTTTGACGCGTTTTGGACGCTCCGGACGCATTTAGTGTGAACTTAGCGTTACTCATAATTATTTAGTTTAGTTTGGGTCCAGAACTGGGGAAACGGGCTCGGGTGTCGGGGTCCTCTTGCTCTCAAACACCGTCGCAGCTATTAACGAAACTTTCTCCTCCGGAACATTGACTCTAATGTCTCTTCAGACAATTTTAAACTCATTTGGTGGAATGCTTAGGCTAGGTTTGTTATGTTGTGCCCTTCTGGCAGGGGGACACCCCCACAGCATGACGCTGCCACCCCTGTGCTTCAGAGTTGGGATGGCGTTCTCAGGCCGGAGTTTTCAGTCGTCATTATAGACCAACTCTTCAGTGCCGTCACACTGTGGTCTGGCTTTCTTTCTGTCTTGCTTTTGTATTGATGCCCCAAACTTAGCTGAGAAGCAATTCATCCCACATCAAGCTCATTTTGTTTCACACAGGAAGATTTTTTAAACCCAATTTTCCGAAAACTTTCACGATTTTAGCATTCTGACGAAGTTAAAGACGCCCCGATTTTCCGGATAACCCTCTTAAGTCTTACGAGACATTCCCGCTGTGTGTGGCGAGTTCAGATTGGTCCGGTCGGCTCGGAACGACATCCGGACCTGGATTGGTCTTGGTCCGGTTGCGCAACATGCGGCGGCATTCCTTGAGGAAAACGAGCACACGCAGTGTTGAATGTGATGTGCAGCAAATCAGAGACATGCAGAATACGCACAAGACAAAATCAACCAGAAAATGTGACGTTATCCTAATATCCGTTTCTTAACAATAATCAAAAAGAAAGGATTGTTGGCTAATTCTATTTTAAGGATTCCAAAAGTTGTTTTTTTAACGCTGAAGCTAAATTTAGGCAGATACTGGCTAAAGACACAAATGACCGTACAGGAAAAGTCAAAGGTCACATAAGAAGGCAACATTTATCAGCATTGTCAGATTCATTTTCCTTTATTATCTCATAAGTTTAAACTACAGGAATGTGGTTTTTTTTCTTCCTCTCCTGCAGTTCAACTAAACATCTGCTAAACTAAACTGTAATGTTACAGAACGGAAACGCAGCTGCTTCCCTTGGTGTGGCTGAACAGTACGTGTCTGCGTTCTCCAACCTGGCCAAACAGACCAACACCGTCATTCTGCCGTCCAACACCGGCGACGTCACGGGAATGGTCACACAGGTTCGCAGTCCAGCCCCCCCCCCCGTCTGCAGCATCGTATGTCGCCGTGACACCCACACTTACCTGTCTGTTGTCTTTGTCGTGTTTAGGCCATGGCCATCTACAGCACCCTGGCAAAGCCTACTGCAGCAGCGCCGGTGGAGGAGAAGAAAGAGGAGCTCCCGGACTATTTTACGTCTCCTGAAGAGGAAAGGACTCAGTGAATAAACTCGGGGGGGCCTTAAATGATGAAGAAAACGACACGTCTTTTCACGTTGACCTTCGGACGGGACTAAAAAGAAAACATGTGAACTGTCTGAAGTCAAGTAAAAGTGATGCCCCCCCCCCCCCCTCGGAACGCCGGAGCAGATCCGATGCCAGAGGAGTCTCACAGACTGTTGTTTGTGTTCACTGATTTTTTTCTAAGTTGAGGAATTTACATCAGCATCCAGGCGAGGTTTCCAACAGCGCCGCCAGAATTTCAGACAAACGTAAAAACAATGATGCCCCGTTTATTTTATACGACATCCCCAACAACTGGCCTCCTCACAGGTGGAACAAAAAGCAATTAAACGTGTCAATTAATCTTTTACTGCAATAATATCTCTGTAAGCTTTTCTTTCTTTTTTCAACACCGTCATTTTCCTCCTGACTGGTGAGGAAATAAACTTGGGTCGTCATCCTGTCTGGACTTCTAAAAGCTTTTTATTCCTTTGATGGTAGATTTTTATTTTGACCAGTATTGATTTCCCCG
This sequence comes from Orestias chungarensis, assembly GCA_032876305.1. Classification (NCBI taxonomy): domain Eukaryota; kingdom Metazoa; phylum Chordata; class Actinopteri; order Cyprinodontiformes; family Cyprinodontidae; genus Orestias; species Orestias chungarensis. Next base: position 118,636 of record JAVLVB010000208.1, read on the forward strand.
ATGGCAGATGTACTTTTGTCCTGCCCAGTTTAAAGAGTAGCTAATAAAAGACCTTCAGACCAGGGTCGTCCAAGCGTTTTGCCACGAGGGCCAAAATCGATCAGGTTTCAATATTTACTTCTGTCTAAATAAAAATATTAAACCTACATCCTTTGTCTTTTCTTTTTGTCAATAAAATTAAATAAAATCTTTGTAGATCTTGAAAAACAAAAAGGCTCTTCCGCAATAGTGGCCTGTAATTACAGGACATGCTTGTTCTATGAAAAAATAGGAAGAATGCAAAAACGTGCTTAATAGGTTTTTTGTGCTTAATCTAAGACCTATTGTAGGTTTTTACTTGTGAAAATGGCCCATAAGCATCAGCTGGCTGTGCCTGTGGCCTAAATTAGTTTTACTCCATGCAAGTGTGGCCATAAAATCACTGAGCGCATCCCAAATGGCCAACAGGCGTCGCTGTTTAGATCCATAGCCAAGATGCTGGTGATCTTTTAATTGATTTGCAGTTTGCTTGATTAGATTTCAGGTCAAAAGTTTAATTTTAGGACTTTTTTTTAACATGGAATAAAAATCAAATAAACATCAAATAAACATTACATACGGAAACTTCTTAGGTTGATTATTAATCATAAAGGATTATTTAAATCAGCTTTTTGTGCTACAACCAAATACTAACTCTTGTCTTAAAGTTGTTTAAATGTATCTGTTATTCCCATATTTTTAAATACTTGTGTCAATTATCGCACTAAGACTTTGTTTGAATGATATTTATGTACTTCCGTTTTAATTTGTGCGTCATAAATAGTGACACATCTTTACATCCTGCCAGTTTAGATTTAGATTTTTACTTCCCGGGTTAAACCTTACAGGCACAAATAACTACTTAACCCCTGTGTTTTAAACTATTTACATTTTAACTGAAAATGTGATTAGATACCTTAAATAATATATTTTGCTAATGTATTGTGCATCTTAGTTGTATATTTATTACAAACTGGAAAAGTTTCTTCCTGACAGTCTCAGCTCGGGGATAAAACTAAGCACCTCTATGGTGTGTAACAGGAAAGCCGGTCCGTGGTGCACTTCCGCCGGTTGTCCTGACTGGAACGTGAATGCAGCAGCTCCAATGAAGGGCAGGAGCCTCCCTGCTGCTCCCTGCTTACCCGAGTCACCTGGACCTCTGCGGTGTTTACACACACACAGCGCCGCGGCCGCCTGAAGTCCCGATACAAGGTCAGAGACGGAGGCGGGGAAGGTTAGCTTAAACCGGAGCTAGCAGCGTTAGCCGCGTCTGCTCCGTGACGCTCACCTGTTGATCCCGTGTTTGTTTTTGCTCTGCGCCAGGATGAAGGCGCCGGCGGTTCTGTCTCCGCTCCTCTGGCTGTGCGCGGCCTACTTCGTGGGCATCTACCTGTTCGTGGGCGGCTTCCTGCTGGTGAGGCTGGAGGTGAACCGGACCAGCGGCTGCGGGGACGTGCTGCAGCCCGGCGGGGAGGCGGCGGACTTCTGCCGGGCCCAGCCTCGGTTCCGCCGGGCCGTGGTCCTCATCGTGGACGCCCTGAAGATCGACTTCGCCCGCTACGACCCCAGCAGGTCCACGCCGCGGCCACACGAGAACAAGCTGCCCGTGCTGGAGCAGACGGTGGCGGCCAGGCCGGCCCACAGCCGCCTGTTCGCCTTTCGGGCGGACCCGCCGACCACCACCATGCAGAGGATCAAGGGCTTCACCACGGGGTCACTGCCGACCTTCGTGGATGTGGGCAATAACTTTGCCTCCAGCGCCATCTTGGAGGACAACCTAATCCAGCAGCTGGGGCAGATGGGTGAGTGTGTCGATGTTAGTGCTGCTAGGAGCCCGAGATCTGGTGACTTTCACTGATAGACGCTCTTAGTGCTAGGAATCTGAAAAGTGTGGCCTGTGTTTATCTTTAGTTGAGTCAAAAGTTTCCAGACTTGTATTGTTTCTTGTATTTCCACCTGACCTTGATATTGAATATTGGTCCTGTATAAGCTCAAAAACAAACATCGAATCCTATCCGCCTGCATCTACAACCATAATTCATAATTATGGTTGTAGACTGCTCTTCTCTGAGTAATATCACTTATTTTATCCCTTTTTTGTTAACACCCCACACTACAAACGCTCTAAAAGTCTCTATCGAGACTCCCGAGATGTTTTATCGGCTTTGAACGTGTAGAAAACTAAAGGTCGGGACTTTGACTAGGCCACCCCAATACACACAACCGAGCCGACATGGTCAGTGTCCTGCTGGAAGGTGAAACCCCGTCTCCAGATGTGTTCTGCATTAAAGGGTCCGGCCAAGTCCTGACCAAAGCTTTTTTTATACTAGACTTGCAGTGTAGAGATAATCAGTTTATGTTTTAACTAACTGCTTAATAACGGAACAGCAAAATGTGGTTAATATATATATAATTTTACAGAATATGAACAAGGTGATGCAAGAACATGATTATAGATAAGGGATTTTCCTCCTAAATGACGATTTTTAGTAGCATTTGTAGATTGTTTTCCTTAACGGTTCTAACATTTTTTATTTTCTTTCAGTAAAACGTCGTTTTAAAGTCCGTTTGCACTGTCGGCAGATTATTTGATTACTAAAATAGTGGCCGATTATTTCAGCCGCAGAGTCGTCACGAATAATCGGACTCTCGTAGTTACTGATAATCGAAATACTTGCCTGTTGTTTGACAAACTAAAACAAAAATTGCTCCCTTTAAATACCCACAAATCTAAGCGTCGACAGCATCACTGTCACATGACAAGAGAACAAACAAACAAAAGACGTTACGAACCGTCTCCCCTCCAGAAACGGCAAGAATGGCGATACGGATAAATATGGGATGCCAATACGTTTAAAAATGACTAACAAAGGCATGTCTTCTGTTTTTTGCTTGGGCGAGCTCTGAAGGGTAATTAGTTAGCCTGATTTACATTTTAGCGCTGAGCAGTGGTGGCAGCATCATGCTGTGGGGCGTGAGTAACAGCACGCGTTTTTTTTCCCCAGGCAAGCGTGTCGTGTTCATGGGAGACGACACCTGGGAGAACCTCTTCCCCAAACAGTTCTACCGCTCCCTTCCCTTCCCGTCCTTCAACGTCAAGGACCTGCACACCGTGGACAACGGCGTCCTGCAGCACCTCTACCCCACCAGTAGGGACAAGCCGCCGCAGTGATTGTTGTTCCAGGGCTGCTGCGCTTCCGTCTCATTACTTTCTGCCGGTTGTTGTAGTGGTGGGGGGCGACTGGGACGTGCTGATCGCCCATTTCCTCGGAGTGGACCACTGCGGGCACAGGTTCGGGCCCGACCACCCCGCCATGGCCGACAAGCTCACCCAGATGGACGGCGTGATCAGGTCAGATGTCAAACCACCCCCCCCCCCCCCCGTCGCGCCGATGGCGTTGGAAGGTGGATGGACGCCTCCGATGTTTGACCGTGTTTGGTTCTTCCTTCCAGGTCTGTGATGGAGCGCCTGCAGAACGACACCCTGCTGGTGGTGATGGGGGACCACGGGATGACGGACACGGGAGATCACGGTGGGGAGAGTCAGAAAGAGACTGATGCTGCTCTCTTCCTTTACAGTCCCTCCGCCGTCTTTGCTGGACCGCCGTCTCCGGTGGGTAACAAGCTGTCTACCAGCCGGAAGTGGGATGGTTTCACACTTCCTTCTGATTTTTGCACGACAAAAATGGCCCCCCAAAGAAATTCTATACACGATTCCAGTTGATTTTTATCTACTTTGAATGTGAGATGCGCGTTATAATTGTGCAGCAGAAGAAGAAGCCAGACGTGGTAAATTGAGCAGTGCCGGGTTTAGCTTTCTTTCCTTTTTTCTCAGCGTCCTTCATGTTGTTCTGATCTTGTGACGATACTGTCGACTTTTGACGTTAGTCCACAGACGCCTATGCATCAGGTGATGCCGTGTGAACGTCCGGTTTTGTCTCTTTAAGAGATACACCTGGATTGCAAAGTGAGCAATACTGGGATGTTTCCCAGCCGTTCTTTTTCCCCCTCAGGATTTCAATCAAATTTCGCCTCGCAGACAGATTTACATCTCAACCACTGATTTTGATGCATTCTGTTGGGATTTAAAGCGATGGACCAATTCAAAGCAGAGCGTCTTTAGATATATTTTCAATTTACAATATTCCTGATTCCAAAAACAAACCTAAGGAATGTAATTCTTATCATGATTGCAATAGATCCGTTATTTTATGGGCTTGGTTGTTTGTTTGTTTTTTACAAATCTCGTTTTACAGTGTGTTCTGCATTTCTGGGGGCGGGGCTTCCTGTAGATTAGTGGATGTTAGTGACAGCATTTTTGATTGGTTAATGTTAACAACACGCTTATGAAGTAAACTGCCGGTTTTTGGACTTTTATCACTGAAAAAGAGAACACGACACATTCAATGCGCATGAAGTCGGTTTAACTGCTGTCCATATATGGGTATGAAGTTTCTCTGAACTTATTGTAATGTCCACCAACCCCCCACCCCACCCCCAACAGGACGAACCAGATGTTGTCCCACAGACGGACCTGGTTCCCACTCTGGCCCTGCTGTTGGGAATCCCGATCCCGTTCAGCAGCGTGGGGCAGATCCTGCTGCCTCTGTTCCCTCCACAAGAGCAGACGGGCGCAGCAGCGCGACTCGGCCAGCTAGAGGCGCTGTGGATCAACACGAAACAGGTAGGTTGTTGATCCTTTCTACACAGACAGGCTTCATTCTTCTGCATTTCCTTTCACCCGTACCTCTTTCCCATCATCCAACCTTTTTTTTCATCCTTTCTTCTCTCCGATCTATTTTTTATATGTCCTTCCTTCCATCTAAACTGTCTTTCTTCTTTTATCCTTCCTTCCTGTCATAAATCCATCTATCCATCATTCCTTCATTCCTAACATCTATCCTTTCTTTCTTGCTTTAATCCACTCTTTAGTTCTCTCCTCCTTAAATGCATCCTGCTCCCATCTTTCCCTTCATCCTTTGTTTCCTCTTTCCTTTGATCCATCTTTTTTCACGTCCTTTCTTTTCATTCTTCCTCTTAATTTTACCTCCTTCCTACCTTCCATCTCTCCTTCCTAGCATCCTTTACTCACGGCTGTCTGTGTTCTTCCTGAAGGTTAACCGCTTCCTAGAGACCTACTCTGCGTTGGCCAGAGATATTCCTCCTGACAGGCTCTCCCAGCTGAAGGCCGACTTCGCCCGCCTCTCCTCTGAGTACCTTGGCGCGGTTAGAGAGGGCGGGCCTCCGCCGGCTCACCTGGCCTCGTCTCTGCAGGCCTACCTCACCTCTGTCAGGGACACCTGTCGAGAAACTTGGGCCCGATTCAATCCAGCCAAGATGGCTGCCGGTTTGGCTGTCCTCACTTTAGCGTGTTTGGCGTGTTTCCTGGTGTCCGAGCTGTCGCTGGGCCTGACGGAGGAGAAAGGAGCCGGACTGAAGGCCCCGGTCGCCGTGGCGCTAACCGTGGGGGTCGGCGTTGCCGCCGCGCAGCTGCTGACTCGGGGTTTCGTGGAGGCGGCGTGGTGCCTTGCAGCCGCTGCCTTCAGCTCAGAGGTTCTCTTCCTCTGGAGGGCGTGGCGACTGAACGGCGCCGCCGGTTTAAGCAATGGAGGCAAAGCTCCTAAGCTCTCGGCGTGGTTGTGGTTGTCCTCGCGGCGCCTCCTCGTCCCGTCTCTCGCCGTGTCGCTCCTCCGCTGTGCCTCCTTGCTCTCGGACAGCTACGTGATCTACGAAGGTCGAGTCGTGACCTTCCTCCTGCTCTCTCTGGCGCTCCACATTCCCGTCCTGCTTAACTGGAACGGCCATCTCCTGCCCGCGACCCCTGACCCGCTGAAGTCTGCCGGGTTGCTCTCCTCCTACGCCTTGTCCCCGGCAGCCGTCAGGAAAGAGAGCGGCACCCTGCTGGGCTGCCTGGCGGTTCTGGTGGTCTCCACCTACCTGTCGCTGTGGTTTCACAGCTGCAGGGAGGAGCAGGGCTCCTGCTGGCCGTCGCCGTTGCTCTCGCCGCTCTCGCGGCTGCAGGACAACCGGCTGAAGAACCTCTACTACGTCCTGTCCGTTGTCTCTCTGGCCGTGTGCGCGTGCCTCCTGAGACTCTGGCTGCACCACTATGGCAACCTGAACTCATCAGGCGGGTCTGCGTTTGCTGCCCGCTGGGTCTCGCCGCTGCTCTGCGTCTGCACCGGCCTCCACTGGGCCGTCGCCGCCGCGCCGGAGGACGGTTTCAGGAAGCTGGCGGAGCTGATCCGCGTGGCGCAGGTGGCGCTCCCCCGCGCCGCCTTCGCCCTGCTGGGGGTGGGCGTGTCCCTGATCTGGGCCGACCCCCTCACCGTGTTCGTGAAGACGAGGGCCGCCGCCTCGGCCAGGGGCTCAGCCCTGCCGCCGCCGCGCTACCGAGCGAGCACCGGCATCAGCCCGCAGGCCGAGCTGCGCCACCTGATCCCGCAGATCTACCAGCGCATGCGGCGCTCCCTGGAGGACGGCGAGCCGGGCGCGGGCAGCGAGGACGACCCCCTGCCCGCCGTGGAGGCGTACGGACTGGGAACGGTCTACTCGGCGCCGCTGCTGCTGTTCTGCGGCCTGCTGGGAATCGGGCTGCTGCTGCTGCATCCGGAGGGAATGACTCTGTCGTTCCTGCTGCTGCTGCTGGAAATGGGAGCTCTGTTGCACATTCACGCCGCCTCCACAACCCTCCGTGGCTCCGCTGGATCTACCTCGGGTGAGATGTTCCTCCTCTATCCAAACCCAGGTGTTCCTGATGGTTATAACACGGATTCTGCTCTCAACCGTCTCTCATCGTCTCCACCTAGGAGGCTTTGGCGTCCCGTGGGCGTCGGTAGTGGCGTGGTCGTTGGCTGCCACCCAGTTCTTCCACGCCACCGGTCACCTGCCCACCTTCTCATCCATTCAGTGGGGGGCGGCCTTTGTGGGGTTTCCAGACGGACACGCAGGAACTACATTACCAGCCATCCTGGTGACCCTCAACACGTTTGCCTCACACATCTTATTCGCAGGTGAGTAAACGGAAAACAATCATTTATGCTCCGCAGTGAATTTTCCACAACATGTATTTAAATTTAAAGAAAAATGAGTTGCAACACTTAAGTTATTCTGCGTTCACACCGAAAGCGTCCTGTTTACATGCTAAAGTCCTGCCGCTGTGCTTGAGCGTCGATCAGAGAGCGCCTTCTGTGTGACGAAGTGACGGACGTGATAATGGCCGATACATTTAATGTGGCTGTTTTCTCTAATTTGAGTGAAACTAGCGCCGATATCGACCTTCGTCAGAGTTAAGCTCCTAGAGTAGCTGGAGAAAATCACCAAACTCGGAACGCTGCTGAATCTTTCCGATAAGTTACAGATATGGCGCTGAGGCAGCCGGCAACGACGCTCTCTTGGTTTTTTTAATTAAATAAAGCTGAGCTACTCTCTCAATTTTGTCCGCCGTTGTACAAAACTTTTTAAACTTCATAAAATATTTTCATAACTTTTATGATTATACGTTGACTTACAGCTCGTTGAATGACGCCTCTTTCACGGCCCGAGGGCGTCCGTATCACTTTAAGGGGCACTAAGTAACTTTGAGGAGGCTGGCAGGAACCCTGCCACGCAAAACAAGTACAGATGTATTGACTGCTTACGGCATACATGACTTCCCCCGTTTCCTAACTCCAACATCATCATCTGAACTTGTTTCACCACAATTAGATTCATCACCTCATCGTTATTCATCCTTCACACACTGGAAACAGAAATGTACTTCAATCCAGCTGCAGGCGACCGAGAGATCAGGAGTTTAACCATGCTACTTGCTGGTGCTCTTGGGAAATGCAGTCTTCATTTAGCCAATAACACTACAGCTTTTGTCCACACTTTGGCGCCAAAATCAACCAAATCCAAAACTCCTTTGGTGCTGCTTTAATGTCTGAATATTGGTGTAATAGAGGAAATGTTGTTGTTAAAGTGCTCCTCCGCTCTCCCTTGTGAAACTCTTATCTCCTTCCAAACTCGACTTTCCTCCTCGGCTCCTCGTCATCAGTGGCTTGTCCCCTGCTGCTGTTTTGGCCCCTGGTGCGTGAGGTCAGAGGGAGCAGAGGCGGGCGTGGGTGCGGGGAAGACGGCGAGGACGCCGTGATGGAAATGAGACTGAGGGAGAACCCCCTGCAGTTCAGCACCGCTCTGCTGCAGCTCTCGGCGCGCTACCTCTTTATCCTCGGAGCTCAGGTTGGTGCAGAGACAACGGTCATTTTTCTATTGGACGATTTGATAATTGATAAATCGTTGCTTTATCCTCATTCACAGTTGTTTTCTTCGGTCTGCGCTGCTGCTATTCTCAGGAGACACCTGATGGTGTGGAAGGTTTTTGCACCTAAGTAAGTATCTGAATGAATGTCGAGTCCTCTAACCAGAATCTGTGTTCTGACGGAGAAAAAAGAAAGCTGAACTCGGCACCGCGTGCTCCGGACGTTGTTTACCTCCAAATTTACCACGTCTGCTGCAAGGTTATGACGCAGAAACAGAAACCTCTAACCCAGCCGTTTGTTTCCCAGGTTGATGTTTGAGGCCTCCGGGTTCCTGGTGAGCAGCGCGTTCCTGCTGATCGGAGTCTTGCTGGTGCTCAGAACCGACGCGGCGGTGGGCCGCTGGTTCAGAAGACTCGTCCCCGACGCCTCCAGGTAGCGCTGACAACGCCGGCGCCACCATGGACTCTGTGACGGACGTCTCCGTGTGAAACGGAAGGACTTCAAGGACCAGATACAAGCCGACGTTTTCCTTCTGGTCTTCTGGTCTCTTAACTCGTGGCTCAAACCTCCCGAGTCCCTAATGGTCAGAGTCGTGTTTCACGGTGCCAACTCTGGACGCGCTCAGTCGGCCTGGTTCTGGTCCGAGGTTCACATGAAACCCGGCGCAGGCATGAATGTCGTATCTGAGGTTTTAAGAACTGCTGCTGATGTTTCAACATCCACCTGTGCGCAGGTTTGGGTTGACGGTGGACTGGCTGGACTCCAAACATTTACTGACTTTCTGCTGAGCTGCAGGGAGATCTCACTTTTCTTCCACATAAGGAGGTGTCAACATTATTTATAATCAACTACTCTGTTCAGTACGTTATAGGGAGGCACTGGCATCAGCCAATAAGGTCGACATTAACAATAGTTTATTTGTGTCTTTCCACTGATTTTGTTTGTGTTCCTGGGGGGGGGGGGGGGCGTGCCCGGGGGGTTTTGGTCGTGATACTGATGCTGCAGCTGCCGGGACTGCTGGGTGTTTCAACTGAGGCAGCGTGGCTATGTCCACTGTTTAGTCGTTAAAAGGACAGGGAAAGACGTACGACGTTAGTAAATATCGGCCATTATTTATAACTATGATAATAATATCGGTGCATCCCTTGTATGTTAGCACAGCACCGTCTGTCAGGACCACCCGAGAACCAGTTTGGGGACCAACGTCCTGCCAGAAAACCCATTTCTGTCAAAGTCTAAACCTACCTCATGTGCTACATAGATCCCGAAGCATGATACTGCCACTGCTGTGCCTCACTACTGTTAAGTTTCTTGTTCCTGACCAAGCACTTCAGCATTTGTTTTTAAACACAAGTTTTGAATGTTTCTGTGAGAACATCAGTCATATTTGAATGTTTAAGTGATGCTGATGTTGCAGGAGCTTCTAACTACTTTAGGTAAGTTTCTGTTTATATTCGTGTGGATGAGCGCATCCAGCAACTGTTTTGGAAAACCTTAAATGCCGCATCCGTTTGAGGAGAAAACCTACAGCAGAGTACAACCGGCCATAATATCCTTTGAGCCTGTGCGAGTTGCAGAATAGAAACTAAAGAGTAAACTCAATCTTTTTGCACTTTTGTACCTAACGCATTCATTCCTCGTAGAAAGCAGATCAGCACCGAAGCATCAGTAAAAAACGCCCGACTCTGATGCTGCTGGTGAGTTAGTGTGAACCTCGAACCTGAGCTGGGAGTCGGTGTCCAGTTGTTGCTTTGCGGCTGACGCGACTCGTGTCTGAAGGAGTTTCCTGTTAGTTTTTATATTAAATTTAATATTTTATGTGTGGAAGCTGCCAGGGATGCAGATTTAACAGAGCTGCCTAATCTTTTTATAATTTTTAACATGGTTTGTAAATGATTGAGTTAAAAAAAAATAATGATCTTCTTGATTCTTTGATTCTTTTTCTGCTTGCAAGACTCTTTCAGATGGGTTAATTCTGCAGGCCAGACTCGTCTGTGGTGAGAAAACCTTATTGGCTAGCTCTGATGACATCAGCCCAGGTGATGCTTTTGATTGGCTGTGTGATGATGGGGACAGTTTTGTTTTAACTTGTATAACTGTTTGGGTGATGGATGAGGATTTTACATACTGTGAAACCTAATAAAGCTTTTCTACCTGTTTTGTTGTGTGTATTTTACCCAGGACCGGAAGGAGAATTTACTCATGCAGCATATTTCATGTACAAGACAAATAAAAAATGGGACAATTTAAGAATGTAAATTAAGAAAAGAAGTAAAAGATTAAGGAAAAAATAAAAGATGAGAGTTTAAAAGCCCATTCAGATGCTGAAACCTTTCTGATCTTTATGGAGAGGGATGTAACACTTCTTTCTGTTTTACAGGATCATTTATTTATATCTTTATTTGTCCATGTTAACACTACAAGGTTTCAACAAAAAATAAAGTGGTTCCATGATGGCAGGAATTTCTGCTCGTTGGAATGTAAAGTTCAAAACCCACTTTGGTCTTTTGTTCTGTAATTTCTGTGCAATGAAAGTATTAATCTATAGATCTACAAACAGGTTTACAGGCCCTTGTTTTCATGAGTAGCAATGAGTAGAATAAAATATGGTCTCCACTACAGTTCTCCAAACTTCAGGTAATTTGACTGCTTGAGAATGGATGTGAATCTCTGCTGCCACCTGCTGGTATATTTCTCCTACTACACGCACCACTAAGCTCTAGCTCCCTCTGGTGGACATGCATATTTACTGCGTGGCAGTCTATAAACAAACATAGTTTATAGGCAAATAATACAACGTTTTAGACCAGGGGTGGACATTTCCAGTCCTGCTAGTTTTAGATGTGTCTCTGCTTAAAAACACACCCAAGTCAAAAAATCAGGTCATTATCAGGACCCATAATTCAGCTGTGTTGGACCAGGTAGAAATATAAAAGTTGTAGGACGCCAGCACTCAAGGACTGGAGTTGCCCACCTCTGCTGAAGACTATATGGTTTATATTGTTCTTTCATAGTTTTGTTTTTAATCAAGTATTTGGTTTTATTAAGATTAGATTTTTTGTTCCTATTCTTTTATCATTTACTTGTTTTCCTCTGAGCACTCACCCCTTTATAAGGAACACCTTTCTAGTATCCAGTCCAGTTTTCAGTCTCTGCTTCGTTGTTGATATTCTGCTCAACCTTGATCTGTGGCGACTGTCTGAGTAAGCAGCTCTAACTGTCTACTGTCTCCTGGCATTAACAGAAAGTTTCATCCAGAGAACTCTCACTGGACACGCCTAGTATCAACACCTGAAGACATAGCACCTTCTCCACTCTGATGCTAAAGCCTCATTTCACCGTCGTCATCTGTGATTGCTAGTTGTCATCTGATAAGCAAATTCATCATTCTTGTTAAGCACACCTCACAAAGTGGATGGCGAGTGTACATGTGTTCTGGGGATGTGGTGTAGTCCTCCAGAAAGATCCGGATATTACTTCTGGGGATACTTAGGACCAAGTCATCCCTACTAGACCAGTTACCAAGGCAGCGATGGATGGAAGAGGGATTGTCTGATGTCTCTCTCTCTCGACTGGAAATAATTTCAGAAAGAAGTTAATGCTGGAGTCCTGTCCTCTAATGCTCCCATGGAGCAAATTGGATTTGCTCGCTCCACTGACTCAGAGTATCAGTTTGTAGCACGGCACCGCCAAGTCTCCCAGCAGAGAGACGACGCTGCTCTAAAGCAGCATGGTTTTATAACACTGTGGATCTAAAACATCTGGAGGACTTTCTGGATACAAAAACAACAACCGCGTCTACAGTGCTGCGTGCTAGCATCTGTTTGAAGTCGTGTAAAAGAAGATCTGCACTGGGCAGAATCCACATGCGGAAAATTGAACCTAACCCTAAAACAAGAGGTTCTGTTGCCAACCTCACAGCTTTGTTAAAGAACAACCAGCCCTCAGATTTTATATATATATATATATATATATATAAAATATACACATGGTAGTTAAGCTGCAGTTATGGATTTAGTCAGTTTTCATCACCACAATTAATTCCAACTAAGTACAATAAGTCAAAATTAGACTATTTACTTTTCAAGCTCACTGCTTTTAAGACCTTAACCTTTTAATATCAGTTCCAGTTCCATCAAAGTTGATCTTTTATCACAATCTTCGGTGAAAAGCTAGTTCCATATGTTTAAAGATCTTAAAGTAAGGATTAATCTTTGAGTGACCCGTCTGGGTTTTGCTCCCCGTTTCAGAACCAGAGCCTGGATGAAAGAAGAACCGCAATTTTGCCAGTATGTTGGTGATTTGCACCGATGATGGACTCATTATGACCTTCTAGTGCACCGCTGTACTTCTCCCCTGGAGTTTCTTAAACCCCCCCAGCAGCTCATCTTTAAACCTGCCACACAGCCGTCATCATTTAGTCCACTAATTCCCCAAATTCACGCATAATCAAACAAATGAGCCTTTATGCTAATGTCTTATGACTCAATTACGTTAAAAGCCAGGCTTGAATGACACTCATAATTGCAGCCGCAATGCTGGCAGAGATATCACCGCTGAATAACATGGTAATGGATATCAAAGAGTCTTCCACTGAGCAGCGTCGCAGGAGTAAATAATCACTGATGAGCTGATCTCTCTTTCCTTTTGTTTTGTGAGTCTCGGCAGAGTTTACAGCAACAATGATGCATTCAAAGTCTGCAGGAATGCCTGTTCAACTTTTTTAATGTGCATGTAAATCAGACGTTTGCAATCCTTGGAAATAAAAGAAAAATTAATAGAATAGATACTTTTAAATGCACATATAACTATTTGTAGCAGTAATTAATCTCAGGGAATAACCGCATTGAATGTATACAATTGTACTAAAAGTACTAGTAAATGGGTTTAGATAACAAGCAAATATTTATAATTTAAAATAATATTCAAGAGTTTATTTATGTCATTACCTCCAAGTGAAACACTTCCTATATATTTTAATTTCACAGTTATACATTTTTAAGGATTCCTTTTTTTTAATTCTGAATATTGTCAACCAATGAAGATGAAAAGAAAAGAAAGAATACATAACGCCAGTAATAAATGTTGAATAAAACATTAAGGTTTGTTTAAAATATATATTTATTACCTGCTAAAATGATTTTATACTTTAAAAAAAAGTTAGTTTTAGTCTCATCACAACACATTCTGATCTACTGACATGTACCTTCAGATTTGTTTACAGTATAGATAATGAAATAGTGAAAAATAGTGTTTTTTCGTAATTTTAAAACCTAAACATAGAAATAAAACAATGTTGTTGTTGTTTTGTGTTTTAAAGGCAACACATCTGGAATCTATACAACATTTGTGGCTTTAAACAAGCGTTGCTATTTAGCTGGAAAAAGGGCAAAAATGCTATTCTAAAACATACCAGACTGCTAGTCTAGATTTAAGTTTACAACTTCAAAAACTTAACAAAGACTATTTTTAGCTTTAATTAGATTTATGCTAATTTTATCCACTGTTTGGTGCCACGTCATGTGCCCAGGTGAAGCTGTGATGTTTGAATCATCGTATTAACAGCTGCTCAGCTTTTTTCTGATTATTCATAACAAAATAGAGAGTAATGCACATGAGGAAAACATACCTTTTTAAGCCATGTATAAAATGTCCTTCTCCAACCTTATTATCCATATATCTCTGGATAGGAATCTGACCTGTTTGTCATGTAGGAATGTTGGATTTACAGATACACCGAACTGAAAGAAACTGAACTGGATTAACCGATTGTGACACCAGGCTCGGCAGGAAATGAACAAATTAGACGAGTGGAGGACAAGCAAACATTCTAGCCTGAGAAACATTAAGGTCTGACATATTAATAATAGGAATTAAATGGAGATTGAAAATTAAAGCTGGGCTGATCAAGATCAAGGTATCTTTAATTTCCCCAGAGTGGAATTTGCTTTACAGCCAGAATCAAATGTATTATCCAACAATTAAAATACAGTAAGTATGATATAACAGTATGAACATTAGAACAAACAACCAAACAACAAGAAGTAACGGTTTATAAAATATAGCAGATAACAGTTAATTCCTGAACCTCTTGGTTCTGCAGCTTCTTAAAAGGAAAATCTATCTCCTGAGTTTTTTCTTAATGGTCTGTTGTAGATCTGTTTTCTGGGGGGGGGAGCGTTGCTAATTTTACTACAGACACTAACAATGTGATTAATGCATATTTTGTTTCTGTGTCAACAACTCATACCAGCAAATAAGAGAAAAAGTAGAGGCAGATTTAATAAAACAAGTATAAATCATCCCCATAAATCATAAAACCGTTGTCTGTTACTTTTCCATAGAAGTAACCACATTTGTTCGCTTTCTAAACCAAGTATTCACTGAGGCAGCCAGATATTTACATTCCTCCAGGACTTTAACTGCTTTGTTATTGTCAGAAGGAAGATGCCACTTTTATTTTCTCCAAAATCAATAATAATTTCTTTGGTTTTACTGACATTCATGTCAGTAAAAGTAAAAATAATAATCCATCAACCAACTTTTAAGACCAGAATTAATGATAGGTGTATTTTTATTTTTTTAACTTTAGGCTGCAAACATAAAAAGTTAAAGCAACACTAAGTGACTTTTCGAACTTCATTAAAAATATTTTCATAACTTTTGTTCTTATATGAATGACACCTCTGTCATGGCCCGAGTTGCGGCAGTAAGCAACTTTGAGGAGGGTGGCAGGAACCCTTCCACACAAAACAACTACAAATGTGCTGAATGCTTTATGGCATACATCACTTTCCCCGTCTCTTATTTTCAACATCATCATCTGACATTGTTTCACCAACAATTAGATTCATCACTTTCATTATTCAAACAGACAGTGGAGAAATCCAAACAAGTTAGGTCATGTGACCACCAGATAAATACCATCAGGATGTTTGTGATTACTTTATCATGCAATTTAAGAAAGGAGGAACATAGAAGCAAACTAGGATCTCAGTTATAAGGCTTTAAATTTAACAGCAACCTTCGTCAGACCAAATTAACCAAAATGTTGATCTGGATAATTTTAGAAAGAAAAAAACAAAAAAGTTTTCTGTCTTCCATTTTGCAGCTCCAAACAATAAAAAAACAACCAAGTAAACAACCAAAAAAGATTCACGTTTTGAGGTGTTATGAAGATTATGGAGATTCTGGAGCATATTTCAAAAGGAAAAGGTTTAAAAATTAAAAGTGTGATTGTTTCAGGATCCTAAAAACACCTTCCAACATTATTTATAAAGCTCTTCATGGATGATTTCACCTGAGATGAAAAATCTCAATCAAAGAGACAATTCCAAAAGAGGGGAGGAGAAGGAAATGATTTAGTTAACTCATATGTTGATTATGTTTTATCTTTGCTTATTATAGCGCAACTCATATCTTTGTTTTTTCTTTCTTTCTTTTCTTTTGTTTTTGGCTAATGTGGTTTTCAGAATCCGTTAACACTTTGTTCCTGGAGATAAGCACCATCTGAACCCACATGCTGGACTCTGGAAGTACACCAGCCAGGTTGAATTAAGTTACGGTTTCAGAATGATTAACATGAGGAACAGAGAAAAAACTCATGGATCTGCACAAAAATATTGTTTTATAAAGATTAATCAGTGGTTCTCACTGGAATAATTACTCTTTAGAAGTCGTTTATTGTTCTTTTCACTCCAGGGTTTCGTAACGGCTGGATCATTCACAGCCATGACATAAAAATGGAGTCAGTTTTATTCCAAATTTACCAGGTTTAGTCTTCTGAGATTAATATTTCACGTTAGTTCTAGATTCTTTTGTTTTACTTTCCGTGCAACTAAATCAACTAAAGTGGAAGATAAAGTTCTTGCACTAATAGCAGTAACTCTAGATTAATTCAGTAGAAAAATATTTTTGTGATCCCAAAGTGGGAATTATAAAAAAACAAACAAAAAAAAACGCTGAACAAAAGCATTAATCCAGCTGTTTGCATCAAAAGGCCAGAAAATGGCCTTGCAGGCTTGGAGGCATCATGGAGGACACGGGTCTACCTTGATCAGATGGTTGGATAGGCAGTAGGAGGGACTCACTTCCCGTCAGTGTGTTATGAGTGCTGCGTACAGCATTCACCACGATTTAGCATCAAACTGGACACCAACTCAGCTCAGGTGTGTTTTGGCCCTCAACTACAGAACCGTGTTGCCACTAATGCAAAGCTTGGGTAACAATGGCATCAGTTAAGTGTGAGAACCGCTAAGGGGACAAATTGGGAGCAGCAAGTATCTAAAACCGTTTTTGTTATTTTATACTTCTGTAAGCTTTCTATGAAACTCTGGTCCATTTCTCTTTAGTCTCAATTCCTCTGACTCCCGTTAAAACGATCCAGCAAACAAATAAAATATTCAATATTTATGTGTTGGTCCAGGTAAAAGTCAGTTGACAGGATGATTGTAAGGCAGATATGAAAATCCCAATGGATCCACAGCTACACAATTTACAGCTGTAAAGCCTTAAATAACGTTTCATGTGTTCTTTTTCTGATAACAGCTGTACTGGGTTTCGCAGACAGTTTATCTACATAAAAACTAAATAAGCAGAACAGACAAATTTACAGAAGTTAACTTTACAAAAGGTGTAAAATTAACCAACATCTCAGAAGCACTTTGTCAGAAAACCAGGAATTAAACTTTGTTTTGAGTTGTGTATAGATATAGATATTAGATTGCTATAAATAAATAACCAAATAAAGGAGATATTTGGCCATTTAAATTTTGACTTTCTGTAAATTGGTTTATGGAGAAACATATCATCAAAATTTCAGAAACATTGTCCCTAAACCTGATCAGCCATCTTCTGTATGAAATGTACGAAAACAAACGTTATCATGCGTTTGATTTTTAAGTGCCAGAAAACTGATGGGATCAGAAAACCCTGATAAGAGCATCATATTTTTGTGATAGATGGATACAGAATTACTGCAGAGCATTTGGATGTTTTAGAGCCTTTCGATTAATTATCCAGCGATGTGTTGTTGAAGTTAAGTCGAAGGTTTTTTGGGAGAGAGGAAATGTTGCTCAGTGCCAGTATTTGCACAGCTGCAGGCGCTCATAAATTATTACAGCGCACATGCACACGTTAGATCAACTCTTTCATCACACAACTAAGAGAAAGGTGGCTTCCTTCCTCCCTACAGGATGTTGAGGATACTTTAGATCTTAGCTCCAGATTACATTTCGGTCCTCAATGGAATGTCAGATACATGAATTACGTCAAGTCAAACATATATTAACCAAAACAAATTCTTAAGTTTAACGCCACTATCAAACTTTCAGCTGCTTACAGACACAGCCTCAATGACGACACCTCTGGAGGCAAGTTTTCATCTAACACAGATTCAGCTGTTTGGCCTGGTGCAAACACTGCACCAACTGGGAAGCATGGTGGCGGCGGCATCAGGCTGTGGGGGCTATTTCTGTGTTTGCACATTTCCACGAGGCTACTGTGTAAGAACAAAGCCGCTGCCCAAAAACAAACACCTTTAAGTTTAGTTTTGGTTCAGCAGATGTTCGTCTACTGTACCTTACAGTTCAACATGGCTGCCGCATGTAGAAACCAGTGGAAGTTGCACAAATTAGCTGCTTATTTGCACTTCTGAATATCCATATCTCACAAATCATTTGAACTAGGAACACGCTCTCTTTTGCAGGAGCAGGCTGCACGTGCTTCCATCTAAAGCCTCTAAAGAGTCCAGCTTTATGCGATTTAATTTAGGAGAATCTATAAAGAAGAAAACAGAAGTCTGACGATGTTTTCAGGGAAAGAGAGTGGAAATAATCATATTTGCAGTTCAAGATAAGACCAAAAATGTCTCTTTCTCTGCTGTCAGGCAAAACAATATGCAAACCACAAGCTTAATATGGCATTACCAAAAATATCCCATGAAGCTTATATGTGGAAAAAAATTACATGTGAATACCGTGAAGCACATGGAAAGTTGTGTTAATCCCCTGAAAAACAACATGCATACATGTGGGTTTGCAACTTGGTATAAAAACAATCAAACATGATTCACATGTTTTCACATTTTTCCATGAAATTCATCTGTGGTTCACATTCAAGTAGTTTGTTCATATGTTCCATGCTCCACCATATGATCCCACATTCCTCACAGGAGGTATTTGTGTGCCGTGGAAATAACTGAAACCCCTGGGAAAACGCGGGAATTCCACTGACTGGAGATCCGTTTGGAGGTTCACGGTCCAGCAGGACGACATCAGACATAAAGTCGGGCTGGTGCTACAACGGTCCAGACTTTAGGATACGGTGGGACGATTTAAGAGTTTTCATTTCTAGAAACCTTTCAGACAACCTAGCAAAACCGGAGAAATAAGAATATGCAAATATTTCATTCTTTGAACGCGTAAAGCTATTAGAAATAGACACACACAATGTACCTGCATCAAATATCTCAAATTCTTATGTGCTAAATATTTTTCTGATTAATGTTTCTGCACAACTGTATGACAAAGAAAGGAAGAAGTTGCATCTGAAATTGCTTTGCTCAGAAAACAGAAGCTCAGAACAATGAGCCCCTTCTATGACATAGAAAGAGGCCCATTGAATCTAAGCTGGGAAATATGTTTTTTTGTTTTTTTTAAACTCCCAAAACCCAACAAGTGAAAGTTACTGATTTCCTAGATAAATGGATTGCTTGTGCATGTTGTTGAACTGATGGCACAAAGTACGCCGAGCTTTGTTAAACTTGCTTCCTCGTTGGGAGAAAAAGATTAGTTCAACTTATTTTGTAGAAATAGCTAAAAAAAATGTAACAAAAATCTGAAATCAGAGCTAAAATGTACATGAAAGTCAATAGCAAATGGATTTTTTGGTTGTCAAGAATAAAGCCTCTCTTGACCCAAGAGAAAACACCTCCGTAGCTTGAACATGTGCTCATCTTAGCTCTGAGCACTTTTCCAAGGTTCTCATCACACAAACTTTTGTCCATTGTGAGCCGTTTTCATTATTTGTACAAACATATTTTAGGAATTTGATGGCTATTGTGGAGAACTGAGCTTTCACCACATCTACGCACGGAAATCAGACACTAATCCCTAAGTTAATGTTCATTTCTCTGGTGAAGTTGGAGAACAAGTAATGTTTCATTTGGAAGTAAATTAAATCCCGCCGCGTATATCAATACAAAGTACCTTCATATTTTCCAATTGCAACGTCGGCCGCCTCCGTCTCTCCCATATACTGTAATCACATCTCTGGGTTTTGTTGTCCTCATCACTGCGGCTGTGGCGATGATTGCTGAGCGATTGCAGTCGCCGCCGTCATGATCATCAACACTTACCTCTGATTTGATTTTAAACTCATTACCTGTCATCTTTAGCTGGATGTGATCAGGATCTACGATTCACACAAATTCATTTCTGCTTGATGCAGATTTGTTTTTATTTCCTCATCTGACCAGAAGCGAATTTTTTTTCTTCTTCTCCCTATTAGTTTGTTAAGTCATTAGGAAATGTTGGATGGGAACAGTTACCTTTGCTTGGGGCTCGAAGGTTTAGGGAAAGTTTAAATCAATGAAAAAACTCTGAGTTCCTGTTTCGCTTGTTCTCCTAACCTGTTCCTTGGAAAGGCTGAAAAAAGAGTTAGAGAAGCCTCTGGAAAGACCTTCAGTCTGTCAGAAGAACAACAAAGAGTGGGAAATGGAAAGAGTAGGAATAGTGCAGAAAATGTATTTGTAAGTGGAAGATATTTAAAATGACTTAAGTCCAAGAAATCAAGCACTCAATCTGGGAGAACCATTTATTTTTCTTGCCACTTTATTGGTTTTCTCAGGTGTTTACAGATTTCAGCTACTACCCCATGAATACTTTGGGTAAAATGTAATAATTTTTGCATTTATAGAGGAAAGATCCACATAGAGCTTCAGCCATGATCGGGGCTAAAATCTGGGTTTAGTAATGACCTGACCTGACCTGAACCTCACAAAGGGACACAAAGCCGATTCAAAATTCGTCCCTTTCATCGCCTCAAGAACATTTCCGCTGCGTTTATCTTCAGGTGAACGTGTTACTGCAACAGCGTCTCCACAGATCTGCCTACAAAGTCAATTAGAAATAGGCAGCCCATCCATCCCAATGTCCTCACTGAAACTTAGAACATTGCGTACATCTATGGAGGAATGCGTGCACAGAATTTTTAGTTGAGTAATTGTGCGGATTACGATTGATTTCAGTGGGAATCTATGAATGTAAAAGCTGTCTTGTAAATACAAATATCGTTTCTATGACTACAAACTCTTGCTTTCCGTGTGGACACGAATGCAAGTTTGTGGGTATGATGTTGTTAAGTGTTAAAACGACGTCACAGGGCGGAGCACTCGATCTGTGATCCCATCAAAAAAAGCCCGCTCCAAATTTACAGATGACCAAAGACAGATATATATATATATATATAAACACACACACACACACACACACACACACACACACACACACACACACACACACACACACACACACACAC
>JAVLVB010000208.1:139533-153172 GCA_032876305.1 Orestias chungarensis
ATTGATTTTGATCTGTTTTCCAACATTTCTTTAGTTGTCTTTATTATGCTGCCACAGTGCAAACCCTGGCTATGTTTATTATATGTTTATTAAATAAAGCACTTTATATTGTGATTTTTAAATGCATGATTTAAATAAATCTGCCCCATGTTCATAGCTGTTAACTTCCTGTCTTATATGTATGATATGTTTATTCTTACAGGACTTTCATTGATTTAATTATTTTTTTTAATATCATAATTAACTTTAAGTGAAAGCACGATTTTCCATCAGTTTACATTTTAGACTGGCATCACTTGGACTCGTCATTTTCCCCTCTTAGTAATTCGCCCCTCCTGACCCGGAGAAGCAACACCAAACCGCTGGGATACGTGATCCCGATCTGGACAGCCAGAATCCTCTTCCCTGCCAAAGCGATCCCTCCCCTCCAACGAACAAATAACGGTTCAGGCCGGAGCGCTGCTAACATGTTTCCAGTTAGTTCTCTGCAGGGAGAAGAGATATTTCCCACATACCGATGGGGAAATATGATGAGAGCCCCGAAAGGACATTTATGAGGAGAGGAACATCAGAGCAGGCTTGCCTGAGCTCTCGTTAACATCAAAACAAAAGCGAAGGGTGTGTTTTTAATGTGGAGTCACATGGAGAGGACCAGATTGAGTTCAAATGGATATTAAGAGTGCAGGAGGTGGTCACCGCAGGGAGACAGACTTGACTGTGCTGCTTTACAAACAAGAAGAAAAACTCAATAACAGCCACAAATCTTCAGATTTAATGAAAGTTGAACTGTTCATTTACTCTTTATTGCTTCTGTGTATTGAATTGGAGGAAAGAGAGTGCATCTGCGCCCCCCCACTACTATTGGCCCCTGCATCACCGGCTACTGTTATCAGCCTTGTTCAATCTGATCGCCGTGCTTCCAACAAAGGAAATTACCGATATAACAGGTTTCGATAACTGGGGCTCTTTAGATTATGACCATCCTGTTGGATTTAGCCACCCTCTGAGGCAAAACTGGATGCTTTAATGTGTAGGTGGGGAAGAAACGCTTAGTAAAGTCAAAAATGCAGCTGCAGCCACCCACTCTCTCCTCTCATTACTTTATATTGTTCACATTCAAAACAATGGAGCTGAAGATGGTAGCTAACAGACTAATTCTTTGAAAACTGCTTTAAAACCCACAGAATGCAACCCCCTCTGAAACCGTCACCTTCAATTAAACGTATACGGTGGAACGGCGGTTGTAGATTTCAGCTTTCGTTTAATTAGGCTGTATTGTTCACCATAATTCTATTCAGTTTATTTATAATTTACAAATCACTCTCTCCAGAAAATTTATTCAGATCAAACTGACCCAACCCAAATTTATCACGTTTGGGTTATTATTCGCAGCATTCGCTCCCCCTGGATCAACATTCAGAGACATTAGACCATAGAGTTGTGCTGTTGACTTTGTAGCAATAACTCCTACAGTGACTGCAAGTAGCGACAGTGGAGAGGAAAAGTCTCAGCAGGAAAAAAACCTCCAGCAAAACCAGAAACTCCTGATGAAACAAAAAAGCTCCATGTAAAATCGTACTGGTGTAGTCAAAACTACATCGAATCCTACCCTATTCTGAAAGCTGTGACTAGGGTCCATCAGACAGAATTTACAGCAGTGAAACACAACAAAGCATTTAAATCAACAGTCCACTTATCGATCGTTGGAGATCAAACGTTTTGAAAAAAGTAAATAGACGGTTTATCGTTAGCTTTTTGATATAGCAGTGGCAGTTTTATGTTTACTTGCAGGCCGGCATGGCTTCATGTGACTATCAATTTATGCAATATATATATACACACAAGCCACTTCATTAGGTACCGGTTTGGGCCCCCTTTTGCCTTCAGAACCGCCCAATCCTTCGTGACAGACATTTCTCAAGAGTTTGGTCCATATCGACATGATAGCATCATGCAGTTGCTGCAGATTTGCTGCACATCCATGAAGCCAATCATCCCAAAGGTGATGTATTGGATTGAGATCTGGTGACTGTGGAGGCCGTTTGAGTCCAGTGAACTCATTCATGTTCAAAAAAACAGTTTGAGATGGTTGGAGCTTTTATGACATGATGGCACATTATCCTGCTGGAAGTAGCCCTCAGACGATAGTACACTGGTCATAAAGGGATGGACATGGTCAGCAACAAAACTCAGGTAGGCTGTGGTGTTGCAACGATGCTCAATTGGTACTAAGGGGCCAAAGAGGGCCAAGAAAACATCCCCGTCACCATTACACCACCACCAATCTGAACCGTTGGATCCATGCTTTCATGTTGTTGACGTCAAATTCTGACCCTACCATCCGAATGTGGCAGCAGAAATCAAGACTCACCAGACCAGGCAAGGTTTTTACATTCTTATATTGTCCAATTTCAGTATGCCTGTGCAAAATGTAGCCTCAGTTTCCTGTTCTTAGCTGACAGAAGCGGTACCTGGTGTGGTCTTATGCTTCTGTAGCCCATCCGCCTCAAGGTTGTACGTGTTCTGCATACCTGGGTTGTAGTGGGTGGTTATTTGAGTTACTGTTCCCATTCTAACCATTCTCCTCGGACCTTGGCATCAACAAGGCATTTTTGCCCACAGAAGTGCCGCTCCCTGGATTTTTCCCTTTTTAACAGACCATGCTCTGTAAACCCTAGAGATGGTTGTGTGTGAAAATCCCAGTAGATTAGCAGTTTCTGAAATAATTAGACCAGCCCGTCTGGCACCAACAACGGTGCCATGTTCAAAGTCACTTATATCACCTTTGTTCCCCGTTCTGATGCTCGTCTTGAACTGCAGCAGATCGTCTTGACCATGTCTACGTGCCTAAATGCATTGAGTTGCCACCATGTGATTGGCTGATTAGGAATTTGCGTTAACGAGCAGTTGGACAGGTGTACCTAATAAAGTGCTAGATTTTTTCACTTGTTTATATTTCTCTATTTATTCTAGGTGACAAAATCAGCCAGGGGAACCATGACTTTCAAAATCAATATTCAAGATTTACTCACTTAAAATCTACTTTTCGCTGAAAAGTTATTTGCAAGCAACTTTTTGTTGTTTCAAGAGTACCAAGAAGTTGCACTAAAAACTAAACCTAGCAAGATTTAGTGTTTTTGCAGTGTAGAGATGTAAGGAGCTTGTCACTCATCATTTGGTGATTCTACTTGGTCAGCAGATTAAAGCTTCATGTTGATGCCACATTCCAGATTGTAGATTTCGCAAGTCTAATCCAGGAATCAACTCTCCGGCCAGGAGGAAATCCCTGTTGGTCTGGAACCTCTCCTTTCCTCCTCCCGCAGAACATGAACCACCACATTGTCCCATTATTATTATTTATCATTATTTTCCTTTCTGCTCACTGTAAATAATACTTCACTAATCCTTGGTCTGTTTCCTTGTGTAAATCTGCATTCGGGTCAGGACACCTTTGGCTTACTTTCAGTTCAAATGCTGGTCATTTAAAAACAAAAAGTTATGAAAATATTTGATGATGGTCGGAAAGTTACTTAGTGTTGCTTTAATTGGTTTCTATAAATTTCATTGGATGAGAGAGTCTGCGTCTGTGTTTTACTGGGATGGACTCCTGCCAGGATTAGTGTGCATGGACGGATAGCATGTAGAAGAACAAAAAATGACATCAGGGGTTTCTGAAATAGATAATCCTATAAAGGATTTCAAATGTTCAACTGTGGCAACAATGGTGGTGAAAAAACATCTCAAGACAAATATAACTCCTGTGGGATCCAGCTAGGAACTACTGATCAGGCCTGAAGCTGTAGTGATGGATTCAGACCTGAACAACCAGAGTAACATTAAGACAATAGTAAAGTCAGCCTTCTATAACCTGAGGAACACATTTAGGATTAAAGGACTGAAGTCCCACAAACATTTTGCTTTCATGCGTTAAGCTTTAGTCTCAGCATCTGCTGCCGATGATGCGTTTATGCGCTATAGTTCGAACACAGACGGCGCCGCGCTGTTAATATAGCAGCACTTCCGTCCATGCCTTTGATGCTGAGGTCTCCTTTAAACAGTTCTGTCGCGTTGACGTTCGTTTCTCTCCGGTATTGAAGCTGAAAGCCCGACTTTTCCAGCACGCTGACTGACAAGTTCAGATACCAGCATATTGGAGGCCCAGATGAATCATGTTCATCTGGCTGGGGAAGAACCAGCCCCCCACCCCAACCCCGGGGGTTGGCCCCGCTCCTCTTGTCGCAACCCCGCCGTGACCCCTCATCACTTCTCACTTCCCGCTCCGCTTTTTCCCACCGACAGAATGACGCACTGCTGATGGCCTTTCGGGTTCGCTCCGCTCCCGACTGCTGCCACCTTTTTTAAATCTAAACCCAGAGGAAGGTTAGAGGTCAGAGTGTTTTCATGGATGTGTTCCAACTTGTTCTTTTGAAAATAAACCTCGCCCCCCTGCCGTTTCGGAGATACCATAGAAGGACTAAAAGTGAGGCTTGTTCTCACATAAAAATGGACTGTTAAAGCGCAGACTTTGTTTAAACGGCAGGGGAAGTGTGTCTACGGGTCGGTTAAAAGGTTCCTTTTGGAGTGACAGGCGTGTCAAATAAACAGCAGGCTAAGTGTTACTGCTTATTTCTTCTTCTACGCATAAAAGTCAAACATGTCCCAATCATATTTTGCACTACCAGCATGGGTCACTGTTAGTCTAACACATTTAACCTTTATTATAATTGCTGCTGAACGCTTCCTGAAAAAAAAAAAAATGGTTTACAATCTCTTCAAGTAGCTTTTTAGTTCTAATACAAGGACGTTTCTATTCTTTACAGCCATTAAAATGTGTTTACTTCCTCAGGACTCTCTTTGTCAAAAATATTTATTGCCTTGGTGACAGAACTAAAAGACTTAAGAAATGAGATGGATGTGTTAAATAATGGCTCTGAGGTTTATGTAGTCTGGGTTACTGTAGACCTTCAGCTACAAACCGGATTCCAAAAAAGTTGGGACACTAAACAGATTGTGAATAAAAACTGAACGCAATGATGTGGAGATGTCAAATGTCAATATTGTATTTGTAATAGAACATAGATGACAGATTAAAAGTTTAATCTGAGTAAATGTAACAATTTAAAGGAAAAACATGTTGATTAAAATTTCCCAGTGTCAACAAATCCCCAAAAAGTTGGGACAAGTAGCAATAAGTGGCTGGAAAAAAGAAATTGAGCATATAACGAACAGCTGGAAGACCAATTAATACTAATTAGGTCAATTGACAACATGATTGGGTGTAAAAAGAGCTTCTCAGAGTGTCAGTGTCTCTCTGAAGCCAAGATGGTAAGAGGATCACCAATTCCACCATTGTTGCACAGAATGATAGTGCAGCAATACCAGAATGGTGTTACCCAGCGTAAAATAGCAAATACTTTGAAGTTATCATCATCAACCGTGCATAACATCATCAAAAGATTTAGAGAATATGGAACAATTGCTGTGCGTAAGGGTCAAGGCCGTAAAACTCTACTGGATGCTCTTGATCTCCGGGCCCCCTAAACGTCACTGGTATTTTAAAGATGACAGTAAAAAAAAATACAAATTGAAGTAGAAGAAAACCAAAACAAATATGTATTAAACGTATACATAAAAACACATTCAACAAAATATAAAGCATAATTATGATTGTATTTTTAATTTATCTTCAGTGGATAGAAAATAACATCAGAACACCAATACTTGTGCACAAACAAGTTGTGTTACTGTTATATAAATGCTGTATTTTGGACCTTGTCTGGGGCATTTCTGGTTTCAGCAAGCTTGTTTATGTTCAGCAAAATAACTTGAAGTTGTTTCTTAAGTCAAAGTTAAACAGAATAGAACAATAAATCATCTCGTACCCCAAATCCTACACATGTAAACGTAACTAATTACCTTGCATCTCTGCTTAAATCATAGAAAAAACAGCAGAACTGTAGATTTAAGAGATCAAAACATGTTGGGCTCTCAATGCGGTCGCGTACTAGAAGGCATAATGAGCTGCAATCAAGCGTCTGTCGCTGGTTGTGTGATTGCTGGTGATGTTGTTGCTGCCGCCACCGCCACCTTTCCTTTCCTTTCCCCACTTCTTTGAGAGGCTGGTTCTATATTTGGAGGAAGCCGTCGTTGGTAATGGGATGATGAATGGATGCAGCGAGGCTTAATTTCATGGGGCAGGAAATCACCGCAGGGAAAAAAAAAAGAAAAAAGGCTAAACTGTAGAGTCAGTAATTATCCCTGGGGACAAATCTGTCCCAAGCTACGCTTCAAGAACACAAGTTGTGATAAAGTGACGTGCTGAACATGCTAAGGCGCGTCTTCACGTGCGCCTGAGGCCTTTTATGCGCTTCCACCTCGGCAGATCATTTCTATTCATAGGCTTCGTACGATTCAAGTGACCTCAACTCATTCGTCTTCCTGGAGGGCTGCGGACGTTTGGCCGCAAACAACTGTTTGCTTTATTGCAGCTGCGGGGATTTATGCTACAATACTGCACGTTAATAACAATGTTGAATGATTTACTGACGCACAGAGAAAGCTATTCCACAAATTCATCAGCTCTCGCAGTGAAACATTTCCATTTCGGTGTTCTGGTTTTTTAGGAAAATGATGGCTTGTTGATTGGGTTTTCAGCGGCGGATGGATTTGAAAAACCTTAGCGGATGATCCCTCAGATGTTTTAGGTTTAAGTTTTCAGTGTGGTGGAAAATATAAAACCCCTTTACTTTATCTGGAAAGCCCAGAGATGCAACACGGAACAGTAAAGAGAAGTTTGTCAACTTTGCAGTTTGTGCAGCAACTGTTGTATTTAAAACTTGAAAGTTTTAAATATTCTCTACAAAATGAGAGGTTTCCCCCTGCAGGACTGATTATCCACTCATTCATCCAACAATACTGTACATCCATCCATTTGTTCTTCTATCTAGTTATTTAGTCCTTTATCCATTCGTCCATTGCTCTATCCGTCGACTCTAAACCATCCAACTGTTTATTCAGTTATGCAGCCATCCATCCGTCCATCTATCTGTTTACCCATCCATTAATTAATCCATCTATCTACATATATATCTATCCATCCTTCTATTTGTTGATTCCTTTATCCATCGTTCATCATCCATTCATCCATCCTCATCCAAACTCATTTATTCATCAAACCCACTTCCCACCATCTTCCACGTCGTTCTTTCGTGTCTCCTTCCAGTGAGAGGAGTCCTGAACACTTCACCAGAGATCTGTCAAGAAGGAATCGTAACCAGATCCCCGAGCCTCCTCAGCTTTCTCCTCTCTATATAGAGGAGCATGGGCTCTACTCCGAGCTCCCCCTGAATGACCCTTCCTCTAAATAAAGCGCCCAGACAGCTTGCAGTGTAAACTGGTCATCTTTACAAAAACCTTTCATGATTATGGAAACCGTTTTTCATGACTTGAACTCCTTAGTCTGTGGTTGTTCAGAACGCCCAGTTTTATACCAATCAGTGGCTTCACTCATTTAACTCACTACTTGGTTTATGCTGTTAGACCGGATTCTAATACATGCAGGTGAAGATTGTCTTGTAGGCTGCTGGCATCTTGCATGATGCAGCACAAGAAGAGCAATCAGCAGCAACTCACAAGTGAAAGGGTCAACCGGAATCTGTTAAGACTAGATTGAAATGGTTTTGTCAGGTGAATCACTTTGGGATGTGTTGGGAAAAAATGGAATTTAGTCGAATAATAAAGTTAAAATGATGTGCAAATTATAGTAAGGGATGAGTAAAGTATTACAAGGGTTAGTGAAGTATTATACCTTTTACGGATTAAAAGTATTAAAATATAGATAGTATCTCTCTCCCTTTTGTCTGTCTGTCTGTCTGTCTGTCTGTCTGTCTGTCTGTCTGTCTGTCTATGATTCTTTAGCACGCTATGTAATTAATAAAACATTTTGTTTGTATTGTATATGAACCATGTTGTGATTGAATAGGATTTGTTTCTGCATCACAAACGCCTAGAAAGAAGGATTAACTGTCTCATTCTGACAGCTGAAGTCCTTAAAAATGTGATGCAGCACCAATTCATCACATTGTTTTGAGTAATTTTGCACATAAAAATCTCTTTATTACTGAATTTATCCCTAGACGATCCTGCTCCGCCTCTTTCCACCAGCAGAGGGAGTAGTTGATCATAAGATGCCCTGTTCGCTGCTATTCATCACAGGTCTCCTATCTTTGCTCTCCTCTGGTCCTCTCTCTGCGGCAGGGATCTGTAAATTCTCGTGAAAAGCCCTCGTCAGAATGCTGTTTGGCTTTTGGAGTAAATATGAAAATAAAGCTTCACGCAGGAAAGCCCTAATTAGTCTGTCACTCCAAACTAACACTGCAGCCTCACGCTTGCTGCCCTCTCTCCAGCCCCAGCATCAAATCACATCCCGGCCCTCAGTATTTCCTCCCCCTGTCAGAGCTGGTCATGAGTGTCAGATTTAATCTGGTGCCTGGGTCGAGCGGGGCCCGGGGTGCCTGGAGAAACCCATCATTTTCATTTTGTTTGTGTGTGTCTCCCTCTGTGTGTGTTCTAGCATTTTTCACCTTGCAAGACCCATTTTCTCCAACAACTACTATGTGGTGAGGACCCATTATATCTTATGGGGCGCAATAAGATGCAAAATAATATTATAATATAGGTGTAGGGTTAGGTTATGAAAATGAATGGAAGTCCTTGTAAAGACAGAAAGACTAAATATAGGCGTGTACGCTACATATAGAGGACCACTTTCACAATTCACAAAGAGGTATTTTGTAAAAAGTGAGGACCAGGAATCTTTCCAACAATTTTTTCTTTAATGCAGATTCTTTGCTCTCTAATAGATGAATTTACTAGTATGCTAGGTGTTCAGTTGGATGGAAGTAAAAGAAAACGTGTGTGACCTTGTAATTGGTACATTGTGAGGACTGTAAACATTGTTTTATTGCAGTAAAGGGTCCTTGGACATCCCTTAAAAAATAAAAGCATCATTCTTATTTTTCACTCAATTTATCACTTTGAGGACCAAAGGACTAACTGCAGATATACTGGTAATAGTTAGGTTACAGTTTAGACTGTAGAAACAGAAAGTCACAGCAAAGATAGAGAAACGTGTGTGTGTGTGTGTGTGTGTGATGGATACTACAGATAGAGGAAAGGATTGGGCCTCTGAGAAGGAAACAGCCTGACAAATTCAATAAAACACATCTGAGCAGCGCCTGCTTCACTTTGCCTCTAAGAATAAATATGAGTTTGTCTGAATGTGCCACGCGGGGCATTACTGTTGTGTATAATTGTCTCATTTTTTTCTGGACGGGCCCTTTCTTCCGTTGTTTCGCAGAGTGAATCCAATTACAGGTGTCGCCATCGCTCACGGTGGTGGATGGAGTGGATGATGCGGGGATCTGGACGATTAATTGGCTGTTTTGGAGGGTGATGGCATTGATTATCCATGAAGTGTGCCAAGATGCGGTTTCCATCGTTCAGCCCCCAAACGAGACGAAAAGTTTACCTAAAATGGAAATCAAAGGTGTCCGTCTTTCCTGGCTGGGGTTTGAGGCGAACAAAAACATTTTATAGGGACACGAGAAACACGATTCATGTTGATTTCATAAAAAAGGCGGAGATGTATTTTGTGAGTCTGGAGACGGATAAGAGAAGACATCTGATGCTACATCAGAGGCAAACCCTACAACCATCCATCTGTTTTTGGTTCATCCACCATCTATTTCTTCATGCAACCATCCATCCACCCACTGACTCATCTGTTTACTCATCCATCTTTTAACCAATTCATCTGTTTTTTGTCAGAAGATAGTTCCATGCAGACCCTGTTTTTCTCCTGTCTCCATCCATCTGTTTATCCATCCAGCCATTCATCCTTCCATCACCTATTCACCCACCCATCATTGTATCCATTCAACCATCCATCCACGCACTCATCCATCCATTTACATATTCATTCATCTGTCTCTTGATCTGATCATCCATCCCTTCATTCTCTTGTCATCTGGTCATTGATCACTAATGTCTTCATCCATTCATCTTATCAATCCTTTTATTTGTTGATTCGTTCATCCGTCCAATCATTTATCCATTCAACCATCAATCCACACACTCACCCATCCATATATTCATCAATCTGTCTCTTGATCTGATCATCCATCCATCCATACGTTCATCATCCTGTCATCTAGTCATTCATCGTCCATCTCTTCATCATTCATCTTTTTATCAATCCATTTATATGTTGATCTGTTGGTTCATTCAATCATTTGTCCATCCATCATCTTTTTATCCATCCAACATTTCAGCCTTAATACCAGGATGTGGAATTCACAACCAAAAATGAGTAAGTACAAGTAAACACTAAGTAAAAGAAGAAAACAGTAAAAAAACACAAAGCCTTTTTTTCAAGCTGACATCAAAGTATGAGCTAAACTAGTAAACTGAACAAGGGCAACATTACCTAAAAGATCTTCTGTTGATAGAAAGTCAGATGTCCGAGCCAAGCAGGAACACGACAGAGTGAAGCTATTTTCTTTCTGTTGGAGGGTCAGTGGTAAGAGTTGGGGGTCAGAGGTGAAGAACTCTCGCTCTGCCCTGAACACAAGAGGCCGGGGGGTGCGACCGCTGCTTTAGAGGGAGTTAAATTTACGGTTACCAAACAATTGAATATATTGAACCTTCCAAGACTTTTGAATGACTATTGTAAATGCATGTTTTTATGTCTACATCAACGTGTCAAGTCAATGACCGTCAAATATGGCGACACATGTCATTTAATAACACATTTCATCATCTATGTACACAAATTAGGATTACATTTTCTGTTTATCTTTTGAAAATGTTCAGGTATTGACGCCTAACTTAATATTTTTGGCTATCTCTAGAAATGACAGAATTTGTAAGATTTGTAGGGCGATTCTTCCAGCTGTCTGGTTTCCAACATGTCACTCCTCACTTTCAGCTAAAAAAGGTTTTAGAAGTTTCCTGCATGGTCTGGTATTTTAGGAAATTCCATAGCACTTCAATGAAATCACCTGAGGTTTGACTAGGCCCAGGATTTTACATTTCTTGGTGGGTTTACTGCAGTGATGCAAAAAAAATTAAATAAAAAGCATGGCAGAAAATAAGTCACAGTAGAAGCCCAGCAGCTGATGTTATTTCATTCTTATTATAACAGAAAATGTATAAATAAATGTTTTTTAAAAGAAGTCAACAATTACATGTTTTTTGGCTGGAAGGGAATCGATCAGGCTATACAAAGCATAATTTTGCACTATTTTCACACATCGCATGGCTGTAATTAACCGGAAGTACAGAAAAAGGTTCAACACATCACAACTTATTTGACAAACTTGTTTCCCTCTCCCATATAACACAAAAGATGGAACAATGTTATTAATAAAACACAGAACGGCTAGTTTTTAAGTTTAAACTTAATGTCTATAACTTGCTCTTTCTTAAACATTATAGTACAGAAACTCTTCTAACGTAGTCTAGATTATTCTACTTGCGGAGTTTAATAAAAACAGTTTTGAGATTTCCTGAATCAGAAGCTGCAAACGGAAACTTCAGCCTTATCTGCTTTTATTCATTTGTTGTAATGTACTGTACTTTCCTGCTGCTACGCTCTATCGTGTTGCGCAATGCTTAGCCATGACACTTCCACCTCCATGCCTCACAGCTGGTGTAGGCATTTCTCCGGAACTCTGCAGTTGGTTTAGGACAGATGTGTTTTAATGCACATATAATCCAAATTTAAACTCATTGGTCCATGGAGGCTTATTGCAGAAGTCCCCGTTTATGTGAAGATTTTCCCCGGCAAACGTCCGTATGATATTCATGCTGCGGTTATCCCCAAAAAAAACCCATGAAGACATTTTAGCATTTTTTGGAGACTTCTTTAACGTTGATGTACTGTCCTCTCAAGATGAACCTGCTTTGGCGTCTAGATATTCGTATTTAGGAGTTTATTTGGAATGATCCTAACATATAGTTGGATTTCCAGTTCTTCAGGAACATTTCTAAAGCCCTCACCACACTCACATTTGAGATGCACCTGTAGCCCCTTCCTGTCACAGTGCAGACTTGCTGTATTTATGAGGTGTTCCTTTAAGAAACTCCTGGACCTGTTGAACATCTGGAGCCGGTCACATATCCATGCAGAGAAGCCGCATCCATTCACCGAAGGGTCAGAGTTGCTCGAGTGCTCAGCGGGTCTTTAAAAACTTTAAACTGACTCCTTTTAGTTTTTTCTCTTGCCCCCAAATGTAATCATAAACTTTTTAATTATTTGGCTCTTAAAGACCCTTTCATGTCCTTCAAAATTATTTCTCCCCATGTTTCAATGTATGAAACCTAATTTCCAAGGAGAACAGAAAAGCTCTTGTGGATTTCAAATTAATTAAAATAATACTTTTTACACAGTCTGGATAATATCAAAAGCTTCAATTTATTTTTCCTTTATATGTTCATTCAAAGGTTTTATCTCCTCCACCTGCGAGTTTCTCCCACCCTCCTAACGTGCGTAAACCACCTTGAACTGTTGATAATCAATGTTCAGCCATTAAAACCTGTCTGAGCCACTCCCAGGAGTGAGGCGCGCTGGTGTCTTATTTATGAAACTCAATATGCGTGCAGAGAGAGTGGACTACTCTCCTTCGGGGTATCAGTAATCGTCTGGAATAACTTCCAATTAATGAAGCAGATGGTATTTTTACAGCAACACCTGGGATGTCCAGGCGCTCGGGAGGCAGGAATTAATTCCACTTAGAGTAAAATTTCAAAAAGCTTTATCCCTGACATCCCAGTCGTTTCTTCCTCCGACACTGGCTGCTCCTCTCTCACTTCAGAACACTGAAATAAACAAAAGATCCTACCTAGTATTTTGTCCTAGTTTAATACCAAATATCTCAGTTTAAACAAGAATGTTAATTTACAAGTTTTCTAATCTATAGGAGCTATTCCACTTCTTTTCTACATTTTCACTTGTTATAACTGAACAAAACATCTGCCAAGATGGTTTTGTCTTCTTTAAAGTCAACTGAGATGTTTGCACCAGAAACTAGACAAAAACATTGCATTGAAAGCCTTTAGATTCCCGGTTGTCACGTCTCAAAGACATACCTGTCTGGGACAAGTTCCAGGAGAGCTCCAGGATAAAAACAGGAAAGAGGTTACATTCCACATGAAGTTCCTTTTCTAACCCAATATGGATTCAGGCTCCTGCTGCGCAGGGTGAAGGCTGGAAGTTTGGCGTGTAGCAGCGAAACTTTGTTAAAAACGCAAACATTGGAACGTGACAGGGTTAACCAGGAATGTGAGGAAACCCTCAAACTGGGATCCAATTACTAAATTCTGTCCTGTACAATAATAAGTAATTAAAACTAAAACAGTCCCACTGATAGGTTACCTACACGCCGTAGGTAATAAATGACCCCCTACAGGACCTTTAGGGAAATTAGAAACACTCCTAAGTAAAACTCACTTTCCTCTTAGTCATGGTTCGCTAATTGATGAACATTTTAAGGTTAAATAGGCATCTTTTTTTTTGTGTATGTTGTTTTTACATATTCCCCCCCCCCCCCCAAGATTTCTCAAATTTCTATTCAGACGT
>JAVLVB010000208.1:153272-179161 GCA_032876305.1 Orestias chungarensis
TGAATTTCCAGTGCAGAAACTTTTCAAAATATAAGGTGCTTTTTATTTTACTTTTATTTTTATTGTATGAAGAATCACTCACGACCCAAACCCTCAAACAGATTATTTACAAAGTAAGCAGTCAGATGTGCACTGAACATGTTTATATTGCTTATTTACAAGTAACTTTTAGATTGGGTAATTATGAGCCAAAACTAGATAAAGTGTTTGATTTGGAGCTTTATATTCATTCTAAATTAACCTATTAGGTGTTTGTAAGGAGGTGGTAGAGTTTATACAACTCTAATTTGAGAAATGTAGGTTTAATGGTGGTGAGATTAATATGGACAGTGGCTGCCCACACAGGGTAGCATGGCATCTCGGGGTGTTTTATTCAGCACATTAAAAGATTTGTTTTATTCATTTCAAAGAATCTTCAGATCAAGATTCAATAACAGCTTTAACTCTCAAGCTTAGAGAAATGACCAATTGTGGTTCCTGACTCACGACAGCCGAACAGTAGTCATTTATATTAACTGATAAACAGAACCTTTCAGACGTACTCTGAAAGAACCTTGTGGGTTTTTTTTTTTATCCTGCCCAGTCATAGAAAATCAGCTAGCTGAAAGAAATATGCACGTCCACCTTAGCTCACTAACCTAACGACTAACGATGGCTCATTTTTATGAGCCAGGCTGTAGAAGTCAGGGGTTCATGTCTGTGCTCAGATTTTCTGTCCAGCATGACCTTGTTAAATAGTTCCTCTGAAAGACTGTTTCTATATGACGTTTTGTTCACAGAGGAACCACGGCGAAAGATGAATAAATGATTTATCATAATTGTTGAGATGAAACGCAACAAGAAAAACACAAAATAAAGCAATGAGAGAGAAATTATTTTGTCTCCCTCTAGTATAAACACTTCTCCCTAATCAGGTAATCCTGCGAATTTAAATTGTTTTGTTCCAGAGTCCAAATGTATTCTTTTTTCCAAAGAAACTAACTGCATAATGCTGTCATCTCCATGAGACTTTAATCATTACATTTCACATGCAAATTACACCAGATATCTACAGCAAACACCAGAGCGATAAATTTATAATGCTTCATCGCAAAGAAGGATGAAAACAGGAATTGAGATAATGGAAGTTGGCATGTTTCGTCCGTTTGCAGGGACACTGGACTTTTATTTTGCAGCATGATGGGCATGCAGCGATGAGCTGTCTTTGATGATCAAAAGCCGAAATCAGAGCTCATTATTCCTGTTGATGATCGGCCGTTCCTTTTGGTTTCATGTTTGTAATGATCATGTGGCTGAGGAGCATCTATAGTAGTTTTCCAGGGGTTTCCAGGATCAGGCCTGCAGCCGTACGGGGGAGCTTTACCTTATCTCTGGCTTCACTCTGTGGTAATTGGTGGCTTCTCTTGTCAAGAATGAGGCTCCTGTTTGTCTTTGTCCAAACTTACGTTAAACCGTCATTAGTCGGCTAAATGCTGCTGGACTTTGCGCCATTTGCTGGGTTACGACCAAATCTCGGCCTCTTCCTGTAATTGATGGCTCTGGATAAGCTAAGGCTGATCTATAAAGAGACCTTTCCAAAGTTAATGCAAACCAAAGAAATACGAGAGACCGTGAGTCACAGGAGGACGCTGAAAGTCTGTCCACATGAAAGCAAGAAAAAGCATTACATAAATCCTCGCTACTCATCTGTTCCCGAACACAGAGCGCCACTTTTTAAGATCTAATAAAAGCAAAACTATGAGGCAGCCGTCCTGGGGCTATTTTATGTTTGCCTCTCGTTTCATTAACGTTGCTCATATTCATCATTCAGCATCTTAAGATGCAGAGTTGGACTCCTGCAGGACCGTATATCCATACGTGGGAATAGAGCTTATCTGAGCCCAACGTTACCTTTGGCTCGGTAACATCCTCACAAACAGTCAGACATCAGATACCGTCAAGAAAAATCAAAGCAGGAACAAATGAGAACAATATTCTAACAACATTAATAAACAGATTACCGCAGGTATTTATATGGATAGCAGGAAGCAACACAGAATATTGTTTTTGTTTCCAAACAGACATAGTTCAAGCAAAAGATTTAAAGATTACGTGAGGACAATTAACAAATGTGTTCCGGTAAGCATTCATTGAAACCTTCCACAAAAAGGGGGAAGCCACAAAACCTTAATTTTTTATTGACTGCTTTATTCAAGGATGATAATATAAAGTTTAGTGCAAGGAAACCCTCGAGCAGTCAAGCAGAATTCATGAATTTGGGGGAGTGTCTCATCTGGGCTAAAGGGAAGAGCTGAGCCTTTTTTTTTATAAAAATGTGCCTTTAATTTAGTGCTAGTGTTTGGAGAAAGAGTGGAAAGTTAAGTGGAAGGTTGCACAAGTATGTTAAGAAGTGTTGCACAAGTAAAAGGAGACCTGGAGGTTTGAGGATTGTGATGTAAAGCCTATGTGAGAGGTTGGGGGGGGGACCAACAAGTATCGATTTAATGGATCACAGCTGCGTAAATCTAGGAGTTAAACTACCCAGAACCAGCAAGAATATCAGAGGTGCCTTACCTGGGCAGAAGAGAAAACTGTCTGGAGAGTTGCACAGAAGTCCCAGATTCAGGGGGGATGAGCGGTAATTCACAGAGTCTGAGTTGCTTGAGGTTCAGAGGAACATTTTCACAGTCAGTGTAGATTTAAGGCACCATGGCATCTGCTGGTTCTGGTTCGCTCAGCTTTCGGACGTTCACAGGCAACGCAGTCGTCCAGAAAGATGTTTTAGAGAACTTCCGTCTTCCTTCTGCTGACAGGCCAAGTTAGAGACACCCATAAACAATTAATGGGTGAAATTAATTAATTAATTTCATTTTTAGAACGTGGGATTACATTTATCTCTTGGAGATAACAAATTCATGCAATCTCCGTAAATAAAAATCACAGGCTGGGATTGTAACCCAAGACCTGTGTCTTAGAAAGGAATCTTAGTTCTTTGGTGTTCAGTTGTTTTTCTTTGTTTGAAGAAGCCACAAAGTAAGCTGTGCTGTTTCCATATAGATGGCTCATTAGACAGATTATTCCCATAAACTATATATACTTTTTTTTCTTAGAAAGTAACCCTTGACAGTAGTCCTAAAAGTATTTCTACTCAAAGCCTCTTTATAAAAAACAAAAGTCAATAACTTATGTTGAAAGTGAATTGTAGCGCAGTTACAGAGGGTATTTTTCCTTGAAGACTCATCCTAGTTAAGTGTGTCTGTGTTTAGTCAATCCTTTATTGGACAAAGCCATGGATGAAGAGGAACATGGAGCACTCTTTGTTTTAGTGTTGCATGGAAAATACTTCTAGTCCAATCCTAATTATTTATGCTTCATTTGGGTTTTCTTTCCCTATAAAAGTCATAGATTTGGTGTTGTTGTGAGTAGAGGGTGAGAGTAAATTAATTAATAATTAAACAAAGACTTACAAAAACCAAATGGAATTATAGGAAGCATAAACTGAGCCAGAATGCATGAGGTTACAGGGAAGCAACAGAAGAATCCAGCAAAAATGGTTGAAGAAAAGGGGGTTAAATACTGGGAGAGTGAATGCTGGAATAATGCTGAGGTACTAATTATAAACAGGATGCAGGTGTGAAGGGAGAGCAGACAGGCGGGCTGAGAGAGAGACGAAAACAATAGATAAGTTAGAGGAGGAGAAAAACCTCATAGAGGAGAAGGCAGAACACATATCTAAAGAAATAAAGAACTAAATACAAGGAATAAATGTACAACATGATATACCTGAAACAACTAAAAACCGATTTATACAGGGAAATTACAGAAACACAACTGATCTAATAATAATAAAATAATTTAATCATATTCTTCCCAAGACACAGCTTCTGCTATTGACAATTTTTTTGTTTTGTTTTATTGGATACAAACTACTTCTAGTCCAGCTACTATAAGAACAGTTTATGATCAACTTACAGGTGAAAAGTTCACCATTTAAAGAACCACAGCTGATTGCATTGAGTTGTTAGCTTTGCTACAGCCCTTAGCAAGCAACAGGTAATAGTAGAAAGGAACATCTTCATTTAATTAGAATGTATTTAACAGAAAATTGAATGAACTGTTCAATTTAACTACAAATATATATGATCTAGTTGTCATGTTAAATGTGTTTGGTAATGTAAATCAGGCATATAAATAAAAATTATTCAGGTGAGATCAATTCTAAAATAAAAATCAGCAGTGAGTGAAATCGATTTTCTTTTTTTCCCCGTTCTCCAACTGAGTTATTGGCACTTTTTTCTTGCAGAAATACAATGTTAGCATGATTAAAGGTTTTATTCTATAGTTACTGTAAAGTTTTGACTTCACAGATCTGCTGTTCATGGATAACTTGTTAAGGTTCGATTCTTTTAGTAGTTTTTTTGTTGCTCGCCTGATTTCGGGGACGGCCTTTAGCAACTTGTGTTTCTGCTGCTAACCCTCGGAGACTGGACCTGCAGGTGATTCTCGTAAATACCTGGGAAATCCACAGACCTGCTGGAATCCACTTCTTCCTGTTTAACTTTTTACAATCCATTTTACTGGCTCACCTTCCTGCAGCTCGGTTCTGCAGAAAGCTACAGATGCATGACACAACATGCTTCCAACCCCACCCTGATGCTTCCCAGCTCCAACACACATGAATCAAACCAACTGCCTTGCTATTAAAGAGTGGTAAGACTGAAATGATTATCTTGTGTTAGCCAGAGAGAGGTTCTCAGGTCAGAGGCTGTCTCTCTGAACATCGCAATGAACAACTTGTGGATTAATTGTTTTTGAAATGCCCACTGCTTGAATAAATGTGGTGTATTTGTCCATTGGGAACCCCTGTCTTGCTGTTAGGTCATCAAGAATTGTATGCAGGAGTGTGTGTGTATCTGTGTATGCTGTTTTTTTTTTCCTTCTTCCATCAGGTGTGACTGGAAAGTAGCCTCAAATTGGTCCTTATTAGGAGTAATCAGGAGAAGGATGGTAAAAGAGAACTGTTCATCCAGATAATTAACTCAGGCTCTTCTAGTACTAACTGTGTTCTTAAGAAAAATCCTTATTTTTCATTTCCAGCTTTGGATCACAGAAACTGCTAGGAGGGCAGTTCCATATTATTTTTTCCTAACTTAAGCATGTGTAAGTTATTTTACCTCAGGGTTCTGCAAACAACATGTAGCTCTGTGGGTCTTTTTACATGGCTCTTCAGTTTTACCTAAAATTAATACAGATTGCAGTTTATAGTATATTCAGCTTATTTGTATAATAATTTCATTCAAATTTCTATAATATAATGACTATTAACCTACCCACAATATAAACTTATATCTTTTTTCTCCTGTCTTTAGGTTGGTAACAGTTTTATTTAACATATTTATTCACATTTTCATCAATAGCAGAATATTTATCAACCTCTTTTTCAAAATTTAAAGTTTTGTTTGTCTTTATTCTTAAACCTAAATAAAAAATGACGACAAAATTCCTATGGCAGAAAAGTGAAAATGAATCAAATATAAAACAAAACGTATTGGAAATTTTGTTATTTTATCAAATGGTTAAGTAACATTTGCAGTTCTACACAAGTTTTATCAGCTAGACTGAGGGGAAATAAAGTTTTTTCATATGAACAGCAAAAACTGTCAGAAGCCAGTGAGGTTTATCCAAACCCTCATTCCTGTTCCTAAAGTATTAACTCAGTGGGAATTGATGTCGCTCCTGGTTCAGAAATTTGATTTTAGCTTAAATTGCAAAAACAAAGATCAATATTTTCACTTTCACCACATTTAAAATGGGTCAAATAAAGATTGTGTGTTGTTTAACCTC
Organism: Orestias chungarensis; assembly: GCA_032876305.1. NCBI lineage: Eukaryota > Metazoa > Chordata > Actinopteri > Cyprinodontiformes > Cyprinodontidae > Orestias > Orestias chungarensis. The sequence continues at coordinate 159,096 of JAVLVB010000208.1, forward strand.
CAATTGGAATTCAGATGTTCTGTTTCTAGCCTCAGATGTTCTTTATAAAACATTTCAGAACAATCAGCATCATAAAGACCATTAGACACAACAATACAGAGATTTATAGGTTGCAGACGAAAATCATTTTTGCTATTTTAAAGACACAATTATTACCTGTCCTTTTGAAAAAGTTATTTATTTGTAATCTAGGATATTTTTGACAGTTAAAGAACCAGACATTTTATTTCAGTTTTCGGGTTTTAAATGAAAAACAAACGATTTCCAAAAAGAGATTGGATATATTTTTTATTTCCTTGGTTTGATATCTGTGGAAATAAAACAACAAGCAATTAGTTTGACAACAAAAATGGGATTAATAATTATATTATTTAGTCTGTTTCATTGTAGGGTTAATTATGCAATAAAGGAAAGACAATGAACACAAACTTTGGAGGTCAGTTTAAGGTCTGGAAGACAAAACTCTGGGAGCGTTGCTGCAGCAGCACCTGTGCAAATATCAGCGTCACAGAGAAGCAACAAGCAGGAAACCTCTCATTTTGACCTCAGAACAGAACTCAGCAGCTAAATTGACAGACTGGGTATTTGTAGATATTTTCATGTCTGTGTAGTGTGCAAACGTTCAACCAATTCCACCAGGACACAAAAACCCAGGTCAGGCCGTCCTGCAGCCTCTCAGCTTTTCCTCGGACATTCTTCTGAGTTGTGAGCTCGTTCTGCCCTTTCTGTCTGACATTCCCCGTCCTAATTACCCTTAGTGTTTTCATTGCTGGGCTAATTAGCATAGCTTTACAGTGCGGTGACACCTGGGTCTGTTTCCCATGCTGTACTACAGTAGCAGGGAGTCTGGAGAGCAGCAGTGTGTTGCTGAGCAGTATGGTTGCTGTCAGATGTCCCCATGGTGAAATAGATGAGAAACAGTGATCCGTTTGACAACTGGTGCCATTAAGCAGCCTCCGTTCCCAGTAACCCAGGCAGCTTGATGACCCCATATGGAAACACCACACAGTCATGTGAAAAACATTAAAATCCCCTAAAATATTTGTATTTTTTATTATTAAATGTTTCCCTCAACCGGAAACAAACTTGTTATTTTATTAGTTGGTGTATTAAACTGAGATGGTAAGATTCAAATTTGGTGTGACAGCTCAACACCATGCATCCATCTTGACTTTCGTCAATGGTTGACGCTGGAGATAGCGATATAAGGGATTGGGAGGAATTTCTTTGCACATTTGGGGCCCTTTGACACCAACTGAGCATCATTTGAACACCTTATTCCACTAGGTGTTCACATTTATTTAAAAAGACTTCATCCCAAAGGGAAATGAAATGTTATCATAGCTCATCTAAGTTTCCTAAAAGAGTTCTTGTGGATGCTGATCCTGTGGGGAGGGTGTGGATTTTTGGTAGCAGTCAGTCTTGCAATCAATGCCCTAAACCTCTGACTAAAGGTGTCCAAAGAAGGTTGTATTTCAAAGTAACACATTCTGGCTGAAGTCATTTGTTGGCAAGCACTGCTAATTCATCTCATTTGCTTTTGCTGCCCCTTTTTTAAATCCCGGTCTGGCTGTAAGGTCAGAAATCAAGACATAGATGTTGGAGTTGGGGATATGAACATTTTAATCGTTGGAACAGAAGGTTTTACATTTCTTCTTCTCCCTGTTTTTCTGGTCCTGCTCTGCATGCACTAAGCCTGCGTTTTCACGCATCTCTTGGTGGCCGATAAGTGAACGTTAACCACAAAAGGACAAGGAGTCCCATTAATTTGTTTGAAGTATAAAGATGGAAGATGTGTACCCACATTCTAAAAAGCAACTACAGAAGACGAGTATTTGTTGTGGTGCTTCTCTTGTAAACAACTAAGTACACTTGAAATAAGATGAAATTACTTTACAAGTAAATTTTCAGCAACATGTAGGGTCTTGTTTTTGTCAATAATAAATTAATAATGATTTAAAAAATATAGTTTAATTTAATTATTTTTTCACTTAAGTTTACTTAATATATAAATCTGAGAATTAAACTATTATTATTCATATTTAATGAACAATTGTTGACCCAAAACAGTTATTTATTATTTCAAGTGCACTAAGAACACTACAATCTTGACTAAAAACCATGACAAACATTGTGTGTGAGTCAAGTCAAGTCAGCCATGTTGAATTCAGAAGCTGATGCTGGTGACAACACATTGGGGGTTCCTGTTGAATCTGGAGTAGAACTTGCAACTGTTTGGTTCAAATTAGGCACACTGAATTGAGTTAGAGGTATTTTTCATCCTGCTGAACTTCCCTTGGTCCATGAGATCTAATTCTATCAGTGAGAAGCTAATGACAGAAGGATTTACTTTGTTCGAGCTGATATGAGGAAAAAAAACAAAAAAATCTCCTCGTATAAAATGTGCCTTTTTTCATAATCTATCCATTTGTTTTGTTTATTGTTTTTGTTTATGATGTATCTATGATTTGAATTGATTTTTTTGTAAAGTGCCTTGAGACGACATCTATCGTATCTGGTTTGCAGGTTTGTTGCCTTGTAAAAAACACATGGATGCTAATACAAAAGGAGCTATATAGAGTATTCAATTACACTACTAGTCATCTTTTGGACAGTGGGAAGAAGCCAGTGTACCTGAACAGAACCTATGCATGCTCATTGAGAACATGCTAACTCCATTTAAAAAGACACATGGTTTTGGATTTAAACCCACAACCTTCTTTTTGTAAGGCAACGGTGCTACCAACTGCCTCAGCATGCATCATAGCTAAAGCTATGACTATAGCTGAGATTTCTGCACACGTTGTCTGTTTTGGTCGTAATGGGTCATAATGATGGCCTCTTAAAAAACAGTTATGGCTGCGGATAAGTGTAGTAGTTTCACCCAGTCAAGACTATTAACTGAACATGGCTGTTCATGACTCGAGTCTCTCTGGTACTCCTTACATGGTGTTAAATTGTCATGTGAACCTCTGGTCTTTGGGAAAAAGAAATATTGCAGTACAGGCCATTAAATTACATTAGGAATAATTTCTGCCCAGTCTGGTAGTTAAATCAGACGGGATGTCAGGTTTGCATATGTTTTCTATGATCCTCAGACATCTGGAATGTTCTGAAAATGCTAACGTGTGCAGACATTGTTGACTTATTTGACTCTCTGGGGAGATGTATGATTTAAAAATCTAATGAAAGCAGATTTAATAACCAAATAAATAATTTTAATTTATAGATCAGTTGAAGTCTGCATTGGTGGCATAAAGTCTCAAGCTGCTGGTTTCTGCAGAAGAATTCAAGCTCACAGTAGAGTAAAAGGGAATATTTTGTTTTGTCTTTTAATGTGCGGAGAGAAAAGCAATCTTGTGTTAGAAAAACAAGAGCGAATGCCCAAACCTGCTGTAACACATGGACCCACAACACTTGATGAGAGGACCAAGGTGTTTTGGAAAGAACAGACAAAAACCATGTGCATTCAGGCGTCTGGAAGATTTGTAGCATATAGGCACCGTCGAGGTTCAACCTCCATCCAGTCCTTCCCTATGCAGAACAGGCACACTCACCCTGTATTAATCAAGATGCTATTGTCCAGAGGTTCTTTGTACCATGGCACAGAAACCAAAATGCAGGGGGCCTGAAAATTCTGCAACAATGTGCGATTTACTGTGTATCAAAGGTTCACTGTTGTAGCGATATTGCTCTCAACCCATATTTCTCGGAGAAGCTTTGTTTTAGAACCTTCCAAGGATTAAAAAAACAAAAACTGAGCATTTTCTAGATTTTCTCGTGAAGAACATTTAACATTCAAAAAGCTTATTGACATATTTACCAGGCTGGATCCCAATGATTTTTGGAAAAACTGTCTTACATATTACCCACTTCTCTTGTTGAATGACACACTTTAGAGAATCTGGTCGGGAAATGTCTTTAGGCCCATTTCCAACAACACTTGTCTTTCCTTTCTTGTATTGTTGTTAACACACATTTGCATACTTCACACAGACATACTGTCGATACTTTTGTGGATGTGCTCTGACCTCAAAGGTTACTGTTCCATTGTTTATGTGAAGGCTCACAAACCACAGTGGTGACTGGGTTACAAGTCATTTCACAGAAACATTACAGGTATTTCAAGTGAACGGAGACGTCGGCATCAGTTTACATTGAATCGAACTAATAAATAAATACCAGATCCAGTATGAATGAGAGTCGGCCTCCTCTGCAGTATCAAAGATTGCGCTGGCACTTTTTCAGGTATACAACATAATGAGATTTTAGCTGTTCTGAGTCAGCCACTCAGGGTTTCCTCCACCAAACGTCCGGGGCCAGCCACAGTTCAAGCCTCTTTTTGTGATTTATGGTTTTCTTTATCAGACATAATGATCGCCCACGCAATTAGCTGGAGACTCGCTATCATAGCCCAACTCTGTCTCAGAGCCGGCCCTCGCAGATGCAGCTGCCTCTTAACGACGGCAAAATCTGGGTTTTTAGTTTTAATGGTCGGAAATCAAGGGTTCAAGTGCTCGTTTCGCTACCTTAGAGGAACAGCTCTCACCCCCATCACAGCGGAGCAGCGGCGGTGATTTCTGCACGTGTCACGCAGCGCCCTTTGAGGTTTTTAGTGGCCTAGTAAATCGTTGTTCTTAGTACTTCCTTGCTGCTTGTAGGTTTCAGTGAAGGTGATTTTTAAAGCTTGAGATAAATTATGGACGCCATGCGTGAGGGTGAAATAAAGTAGCAAGACAGGAAAGAAAAATTAAGAAAAATACGGTCTTAGTCACTTTGAAGAATTAAAAATCACCTTCAGGAAATGTTCCGAAAGTTTGTCTTGAGGTTAGACTAAACACAACTTTCAGACAAATTTCAAGGAACATTCTCTGAAGGATTTATAATCTTCACTTATTTTTTTAACACACACACACAAATCATAATGTCACTGCCAGGTAATATTTCCTAAATATTAACAATATAATTAATATGGGTAAAATTTAGTTTCTAGTGCTTTGCGGCGGCGTTAAGTGCACATAATGAACACTCGGTGAACACCCAAATAAATTTACTAAAGATTATAGGAAAACTAAAGCTGTATGTAATACATGCTGTTAGAACTGTTTCTGAAGTTCCACGTTTAGCGAACATTGTCAAAACAATTAGCAAAGCGTGTCTACTGTAGAATAATATTTCCTAAAGGCTAATGAAGTTAACTACAAAATTTAACTGACCCAAAAAAGCTAAAGAGCGTGTCTGAGAAACGATTTGAATAGTTAATTGTGACCTTTAGCAGACCGTTTCTAAATACTAGTCTTACTATAGGGACATATGCTAAAGCTAACAGCCCTACAAGTCTTTTGTTAGTCTAGGGTCTTTCATTCAAAGGGTTTAAATGGTTCCTCAAACTCATTTCATAACCAGACAGGATACAGCTTTTAGACCGGTGACCTCCAGATTGTGGGATGCTATTTCATCTATCTTTGCACTTTCCTAATTCTGTTGATTCTTGAAAATGTATCTGTTCAGACTGACTCTTAACTAATTTTAATGAAGACTGACATTTATGTGGCCTTTTAAAGGTGCTGTATAAATAAAATGTACTTACTTACAGAAGAGGCTGGAATATGCCTAGTATACGGTAAAAAATCTTTTAGCTGTAGGAAGACCACAGGCAATCTTCATGATGCGTATTTTAAACAACAATTTAAGCACCAACCTCATGCTTTTAAAATAATTAAGAATGATCATGTTGGAGAGCAGCGGTCTCCTGGAGTTCATGTAAAGGTTGCTTTGACGTGACACGAAGGATCCTGGAGCAAAATGCCAGACAACATTAGATTATTGGAACAGTTATTGCACAAGGAAAAAGGTAATTGGCATCACAAAGAGGATTTTAATGTGGCAAATTGATATTGGTTATTTAATGAAAAGTAGTTTCTCTTAGTTGTAATTTAGCAAAACGATGCCCTCACGTCAGCCCAAATCCCCAACATCCAAAAATAGAAGATTAATAATACAAAATAATGATTAAAGACTGCATTGCAGATAAGATGAAGAGATGTTTTAATTCACAGTGCAGAGAATTTTAATCATTGTTAAAAGCCTGATGGGAAAGCTAATACTGAACAACATCCCACAGACCTACAGTAAGTCAAAAACCATGTTTCCAGCCTTCACTGTGAAGCACTTCATCGCCTTATCTGTGCAAAGATCACCTTACAACGATTCCTTTCAGTTTAATCTTCCCTTTAACTGCAACGGGAAGCTTGTTTTAATGCTCCATGATGGAAAATTGCTTGTGGTGGGGTATGATCCTCAATCCACAACAACAGAAAATGATACATGATGCATTTAATTTAGTTAGAACAAAATCAAATCTGTTTAAAAGCTTTCTTTTTTCCCCCCCGATTAGCCAGTCATGTGTTTTTTCATCTGAGCTAATTATTATCCCCCTAGCTTCAGGGTCCCAGCATGCATCACAGCATGTTGCACACACACAGCCAGGCGTCCTGCAAATTGGGACTACACACCGTCACAAGTCGTGTCCACACAAACAAACTGTTTTACTGGCGCACTGAGGACAGATGTTTACTCTGCGAGTCCTCTGCAGGTCTGCAGAAAAGCGCAGACATCAAGCAGCGAAAGGCAGCTTGAATACCTCTTATTGTTTAAGAGGTGCTTTGTCACATTCAGGGATCCAGAATGGCAGGCATGTCTATGTGTTGGACCTTCGTTTTCTACATTTGCAATCTTCAGTAGCATAGCTCACATAATGTTCACTCTTTGTTGGTAGTAACCCCAAAAGGTATAGTTTTCTCAAATTCCTTGATATATCATTAATGCCAAAGGACAATGGACCGAATACATGTTTGTTATGTCAAAAATCACCATCAGATAGTTCAAAAATAATTCCATTTAAATGAACCCAATCTGAGCTCTACTGGGTTATTTTATATGGGGCCACATCATCTGAAGATGTTTTAAAAGGAAGCATTATTATTTCAATCCAATTATTCCAATTGTTCCTGGCTACTAATTATTGCTTCAGATTTGGTGTATTGGAGAAGAAACACTAACAGAAAACATGAAAGTAACATCTGAAATAACAGTAACTAATGCAAATTGGAGGGTAGCAGAAGAAAAACAGCAGCAGAGTGAAGAAGTGGCCAGAGTGTCGTTCAGCAGCATAAGTCTGTAGAGCAGATCTAGAGATAGATCTTTCTGATGTAATTTGAGTTTGTCAAGCTAGTATTTTTGGTTAAATAACTTTACTTGGCTCTTCTTAGGAAACTATTCTCTTCCTGTTGAGTATGAAGGAACCATTATTTGTGTTTCATGGTTCATCCCTCGGCTGCTGCAGGGCGTAGACCTCCGTCAGAAAGGAAATGTGTCATTCAGACAAAAAAAAAAAAAACTATTACTATTACTATTTTACAACAATTTTTTATTATTATTATTGATGTAAACCAGTAAAAGGAACAGTTGGTTTAATGGTTGAGCTTGTAAAAACATTTAGTAGTTGCCAATAAGGTGATCAGGGCTGAGACCTCTTAATTACCAGCCATTGATTTCTACTTGAACTAAACAGTTGAGGAGAAGCATCTTTCCCTGTGACTCATGCATGCTGTGGGGTTGGTTTTCTATTCAAATATTATTTTAAAAATCTCAGTACAGTGCGTCATTGTGCCGACGTTTTCCACTTATAGAGCCCTTGTTTATTGGCATTCACAGACTCCCACCCTCAGCCACTGGATATGTAAGCAGCATGTAACTGAAATGCATCTCCATGCAACCACACAGTGAATGTTTCCATTTAACATTAAGAGAAGATGTAATACTATATGCATCCCTGCAGAGTTTGAACCTAGTATTATTAGCACAGGATTGTTTACTCGCTCCCTCTGCAGACTGTTTTACAATAAGATCTGCGGAAGCTTTGGGTTCTTCTAAAGATGAGATGAAGAGCTTTCTAGAAAACACACAGGAGCAACAAGAACAAAGGACAATACACGATAGTTTGGTTCCCAAGGGGAGAAATTCACACTGTAGCAGGAATGAGACGTAAGACTAATGTTAATATTCTCTAAATACCTACAGAAAACAGCTAAAAAAGATGCCGTTTTATGTGTAACAACATATCAATACTACTGCAGTAGTGGGCAGAATCTGTATTCTGGAAATAAAAAGCTAAACTTCCTGTTGTGTTTTTGTGTGTTTTATTTAAATATTGTTTAAACTGGAGAGGATTCAAAATGTCAAAAAAAAAAAGACTTATTAAAATCTTTTTTAAAAGATTTAAGAATTTTAAAATGTAAGTTTTTTTTGTGTTTGTTGTCCATGTCAAACATTTTGACTGTATTTGTGATGTGGGCGGGGCTTGGGAATAAAGGGGGGTGATAACCTTGCTTTGCAGAAGGGTCTTATTTTACCATGTTGGGCTCATGAGAGACAAGTGCTTCACTATTCAAGAAAATAACAACAATCTGTAGTAATCTGTCAGGATATTTTAGGATAAATACATGAAGATTAGAGCAGCAAGAAAAGATTATTTTCATTATCGATTAATCTGTCGATCATTTTTTTAAATTAATTGATTAATCGCTTTTTGGAATTACTTTTAGTTAGGCTTTACTTTCCCATATAAGCAATTAAAATTAACTTTCATTAAGAAAAAGGAGAAGACAGGATAATTGTGCCTTTCACAGCAGTTTATTTGTCTAAAGGAGCCAATGACTTCCACACTGCAAAATATTTATTTGTTTATAGACATAAAATACAAAAATGACATAGAATTCCATAAAACCTTTTGAGTTTACAGAATGTTATCAATAATCTAATTCCTACTTAATTTGATCTTTATTCTGAATGTTCAGCAGGAGGCTGGAATTTATTGTTACTAATAATCTGAACTTGTGTCTCTACCAGCATGTTTAGAGCAGAGTTAGTTAGTGGTAGACATTGCTTTAACTAAATAAATTTCAATTTGTTTATCAACAGTATTTATGGCGTTTATTTTCCTAGTAGCTATTGGTTAGTTTACTATGCTGGCTCTTCCGCTCCGGCTTTAGCTGCGTCATGTTTTTGTCGCAGATGTTCATTAGAATAAGATCTTCGTATATTTTCCTGCTCCGCCATCTTGCTCAGGGCAAATGTGTTTATGCCGTCTGAGCCATGCAAAACAAGGCTAACCATTGGCTGATTTTCTTCTTCTACTTCTCCACCGGTAGATCAAAGTGTTAGGTAGCTCATTACTGCCACCTATTGATGCGCCAAATGTTCTCTATAGGTGACAGATCCGGACTGCAGGCTGGCCATTTCAGTACCCGGATCCTTCTCCTACGTAGCCATGATGTTGTGATTGCTGCAGAATGTGCTCTGGCATTATCTTGTTGAAAAATGCAGGGTCTTCCCTGAAAGAGATGACGTCCAGATGGGAGCTTATGTTGTTCTAGAACCTGAACATAGTTCTCTGCATTAATGGAACCTTTCCAGACATGCAAGCTGCCCATGCCACAAGCACTCATGCAACCCCATACCATCAGTGATGCAGTGATTCTGAACGGAGCGTTGATAACAACCTGGGTTATCCTTGTCTTCTTTGGTCTGGATGACATGGCGTCCCAGTGTTCCATAAAGAACTTCAAATCTTGACTCATCTGACCACAGAACAGTCTTCCAGTTTGCCACACTCCATTTTAAAAGCCCCCTGGCCCAGTGCATACGTCTGAGCTTGTGGAGTTTCAGCTGGCAACGGCAGATGGCACGGTGGATTTTGTTCCCTGACATTGTTTTCTGGAAGTATTCCTGATCCCATTCTGGTATTTCCTTGACAGTGGCATTCCTGTTTGAGGTGCAGTGACGTTTAAGGGCCCGGATATCAAGAGCATCCAGTAGAGTTTTACGGCCTTGACCCTTACGCACAGCAATTGTTCCAGATTCTCTGAATCTTTTGATGATGTTATGCACGGTTGATGATGATAACTTCAAAGTCTTTGCTATTTTACGCTGGGTAATACCATTCTGGTATTGCTGCACTATCTTTCTCCGCAACAATGGTGGAATTGGTGATCCTTTTACCATCTTGGCTTCAGAGAGACACTGACACTCTGAGAAGCTCTTTTTACACCCAATTATGTTGTCAATTGACCTAGTTAGTATTAATTGGTCTTCCAGCTGTTCGTTATATGCTCAATTTCCTTTTTCCAGCCACTTATTGCTACTTGTCCCAACTTTTTTGGGATTTGTTGACATTGTGAAATTTTGAATCAACATATTTTTCCTTTAAACTGTTACATTTACTCATATTAAACTTTTGATCTGTCATCTATGTCCTATTTCAAATAAAATATTGACATTTGACATCTCCACATCATTGCATTCAGTTTTTATTCACAATCTGTTTAGTGCCCCAACTTTTTTGGAAATGGGTTTGTAGTTTAAAACAAAAAGATGATACCCAGGTTTGAAAGACATGGATTTGCATAACGTGTGTCTGCTCTAGTTATTTGCACCAGTTTTGCCTCGTCGGGAGCTCGTCTCGGCAGCAATGTGCTGCTTGTGTTTGTGTGTTATTGTGAAGCTGCCCCGTCTGTGAGCCGGCTCCTGGGATTCCGTGCTTCTGCATTGCTGTGAAGTGTGTACTTCCACACGGAGACTGTTTGTGAGGGTGGTTCCTGGGGGCCAGGTGGCCTCCAGAGGAGACCTGCCTGTGCGGCGCCCGCAGCCACTGTTGTCCCATGTGTTTCAGTTTGTTGTTTTGTAACAGTTACTGTAACTTGCCCGCTGAGGGCTGCTCACTGCAGCTGGTGGGTTAATACAGTGTCCGAGAAGTTCATCAGCATCTGAATCCTTATTGTTATTATTGTTTTTACCCGACCCAACTTAATTCTTTTAGTGATGAGGCATCATTTTTGTTTTTGGCAACAAAACATTGCAATGTGCAATTCTAAACAATTCTGCAGTTTCCTCTATCCTACATATAAATGCAAATGATTTAATTACATCCTACCAAAATAGTTGACCTGCTAAAATTAAAACAAAATGTCACCTTTATTAACAGCAGCAGTCCCCTAATCCTTCAACCAGTCCATGACAAGCATCCTTTTGCTGTTGCAAACCTCCACTTGCTTTCCTTAGATACCTCAGTAGGTGTTTATTCTTTAATATTGTTGGGTTTATATATACAAATGCATTTTTCTACCTCCACGACTATGATGAAAACTCTTAAGTCTTTAAGGCCTTTTTGTAAAACCGTGGTGCAATTTTTTTTAGGGTTAGTTTGGGGATATTGACTGGATGAATGGATGGATAGACAGACAGATAGACTTTCCTGACAGCCTGTATTGTATTTAAAGTCAGTTGAGTGAAAAAGAACCAAAGCTCTCCCGGTCGATCTACCATCCAGGCCCGTTTAGGAGCAACTGAGTTCTGCTTCCCTGTTGTTGGACCACAAGTTGATTTTCCAAGCAGCCTCTGGTCCGTCGGGGCAGCCTTGCAGCTTTGCTCAGTTCAATTTCTGTCTTTCGGCTCAGAACCATCTACAGCCATGAATATGCTCGGCTCAGCTGTATATTTTTAGCTTTGAGTAGACTTACAGATGGCCTACATAAAACTGAATAGGGTTTCATTATAGCAGCACGGCAGAGAATTGGCATTGTGCGGTCTCTTTTATGGGAATACGGGGGAGTTCAGTAATACAGCCTGTCCCTCGCCCTCCACGCTCACAGCCAGCAGGATTTTCCGTGATGATTTCTGAAATGAGTTTGTCCTCTGGGTTTGCGGCTGCGCTGCCATGCGGTCGAAGGTCGCCAAGGGGGCCAGAGAGTTTGGAGGCTGATATTGACGCCCCCAAACCAGGGAAGAAATTATCCATTTACCTGGACCCGTTTCTCCGTTCCATCTGCTCGGAACCTCGACTAAACTGGGGAGGAAAGGAATGAAACTTGGAGGAGGGAGATTCAGGAATTAAAGTTGAGATCTTAAAGGTGAGGCAAATTAACATGGGCCCCCATGAGACATTCTGATGACCGGAAAATAAAATGAAGGATCGGGATACAAGGGGGTGTCAAACCTAGAACCTATTTAGCTGAGATTGCTGTTGATGAATATATCAGTCATAACTGGAATAATTTCATCGCAGAACTCCCAACAGCATCTTAGAACATCTTTAAGAGAGTGTAACTGAGACTGAAGCAGTGACGTAATGACTTACGAGGCATGATTTCTCTGGAGTAGGGAAAACACACCCGAAATAAAAAGCTTACATTTTCATTGTGACCTAAACTGATTCACCAAGCTGTTTTAATGACTTCTTGCATTAGATCATGCAAGCAAAAATACTGCAAAATTTTGCACCATCTGCAGATCTCTTCTCTTTATTTAACCAGACAGAAGAGCATTACAATAAATGTTAGAAATGGCTGGATGAGCACCTCAGCATCCTGCTAAGACATGATGGATCTGACACCTCTTTAATATTCATGTCAAATAGGAAGATCTCATCAAATAAAACACAGAGGTTTTTCATTTTGTCAGTTCATTGCAAAGTGTAGATTTCAAGAGACAAAGAACCATTAATAAATTGATGATGCAGTTTCTGATAATCATCATCATCATCTCTGTCTTTTCAGAGTTCAGAAACAGGAAGTTCCCTAAGAACCAGTTTCTGACATCTGATGGACAAAATTCAAGTTTGAACACTGGAAACCAATTGATGTCAATGATTTACAATGTTTTTGTGAAAAGATGAGACAGTTTTCTATAACAATAAATCAAACTGTTATATAGTATCAATATAAATTTAATAGTAAGCAGCCCAGACTTTGCATCCAAAAACTTTACCACTGGAAAATGTTACCTTGGAACAGAAGCTTGTCCATAAATGTGTGTTGGGCTGAATAAATGCAACACAGATGTAACCTTAAACAAAGCTAACATGTGTGATGTGTGACAGCTTTAATTGCGGCGTTCCCCGCTTAATAATCAGCAGCCGTTCAAAGTCCTGACTGGATCTTTGCAAGAGCAGCAGATGCTTCTGTCACAGAGAACATGTTCCCAGATTTGGTCCACAGAATCTCAGAATTTGAAGAAGAAGAAGAAGAGTTTCGTCTTCAAGGCTGATTATAACGGCGAGATACAGGTGTTCGGGGAATGTGAGAGAGAAGAGGTCCACAGATTTCTTTCAACAGAGCCCTGAATGCCACAGATAACAGGAGGCTGGTTATCAGTGGGAAGTCCAGGAGGAGACATTCCCACAGCTTTCCACAGGACAACAAGAATCAAGAATTAGTTTATTTATGTAGAGCCGATTTACAACAGATGTTGTCTCAAGGCACTTTACAAGAAAATCAATTAAAATCAAAGATACATCATAAACAAATCAATTTGAAAAAGTTTCCAATCTAAGGAACCCCAGCAGATTGCATGGAGTCATTGACTTGCAGCATTTACTCCTCTGGAATCAGCAGACAGAAACAACGGCTTGTGTTGTCATTGACTTTACAGCAATCCCTCATACTGAGCATGCATGTAGCGACAGTGGAGAGGAAAAACTCCCCTTTAACAGGAAGAAACCTCCAGCAGAACCAGGCTAAGTACAAGCAGCAGTCTGCCACAACCGACTAGAGGTTGAAGAGACAGAAAACTAAATTAGAAGCACAGGATACTGAAATAATAGAGTTTATAGCAGCAGTTGTAGAACGTCACTGGAAGCATCTCAGTCCATGTTCTCATCCAAGAAGCTGTCTCAGCTATAACTAACTAGATTGGACAAAGGAAGAAAGTAGCAGAGAGAGAAGTGGTCAGATTGTCCTCCAGCAGTCTAAGCCTATAGCAGCATAACTATAGAAAAACTTAAATAACTTAACCCTATAGAGTGAGACATGAAGAAGGTAGAGCAAAGGAGAACCTTCTGTCTAGACTGAGTTCCTCCCCCAACCGGATTAGGCTGTCTTCTCTACCTCTTCCTAACTATAAACTTTACCAAACACGAAGGCTTTAAGCCTAGATTTGAAACTAGACAGGGTGTCTGCCTCATGGACTAAAGCTGGAACACATGATCTACAGGAGCCTTTAAGTTCACTTCAAATCTGCTACGGATCCGTTGATTTGGGTTTTTATTGGGAAAATGTCTGTAGGTAGCAGTGACTTTCATCAGGTCTTTTGGTTCTTTCTATTAAGGCTCCACTAATAGATAATTAATAAATAGTTTATAGATATGTTATTAGTAAATCTTTAAACACTTTTTAAATCAATAATAGATGAACACGACCTGTTCCTTTCCAAATAGTGAGCCAAATCTGTTAACGGATAAATTTAACCGAGTTTATATAATAAATGTTAACACAAAAGGCATTTGTCTGCATTTCCCTGCATTATACATGCCTGTAAATAAGTTTACAAATTATTTTGACATCTCTTTGGATCCCAGAATACTAGGGGTGAATTAGGACCCACCAGCTTTTTGTCCGTTTTCTTGTTTTGCGATCAAAACCGTACGATAGACTGGACTTTCTGTTTCTCTCCACTGATTCTCCACGTTCAGGATTTTTGATCTTCAAATAAAAAGCAGAATTTACTTTAATCTGAAACGAGAACTTTGAACCCTCTTGGTGTTAGCCTGGGTGAAAATCTTCTGATGTTGTGACCGGTCAAGACGTATACCGTGAGACTTCTGGTTGTTTCAATGTTTATATTGGAACTGGGAGCTACTAAAACCCTAAACATGAATTGTTCTTTCCAAGTGAAACATTGGAAAAGGATGACTGTTGTAGTTTTATGTAATCTTCAAACGGAAGGTTTCAGGAGTTCTTCCTGAAAACTTGCCTTCGTATCCACGTTGATGTTGTTTAAAGACAACCACATCTTTGGAATGAAGATAACTTCGGAAACACCTAACGAGCTGGAGAGGAATCGAAGCTGACAGCAGTTGAGATGGAGCGGAGCGAGGGCCGACGAGAGCGCGTGAGACGGCGTTTTCTTGGCAGAGCTCGCCCAAGCTCTGCACATTCCCGCAAGATTAATGCAAGCCACTTCTGTTTTTGTTATTCCAGTCTGTGAATTACCTTCAGATTACAGAGGAGCAGCTGTTCGGCCACTTCCCCCAGACTCGACCAAGGCAAACATCGCACTCTGTACGTTCTTTCCACTTCACAGCCTGGCACCCGTCGACGAGATTAATGAAACAAGTCAGACGCCGCAATTACAACCACAGAGAAGTATTTATTAAACCTTTTTTTTTTTGTGTGTGTTTCTTTTAGTTAGTCATAGCTGCTCCAACACGTGTATTTACAAAGACACAGCCTTCTTGTAGAAAAGTCTGGTGAGAGACTGAACAGGAAATAAGACATTAGAAGAGTTCAGATGGGGCTTCTTTAGGCACAAGGTTACAGTCACTAGGATGTTCAAAGAAATGTGCGCTTTTGTGCCACATCCATGTCTTTCTGTAGGGGGAGATAAGTAGCAAAAATGTTCCCACGGACAAAAACACATCGGATTATAAGATAAAGAAGAGATGCTGCAAAGCAATTGCAAGGTTATGTTAGCTACAAGGTACCTAAACAGGTGACAGACAAGTCCTTCTGAACATCTTATCCATCTTTCATGTTGTGAGTTTTCATTAAGAAGCCATGAAATGATATTTGATGCAGAAACCAACGCTCTCCATCGCATAGTCAGATTGACAACAGCAGAACATGAAGATACAACAGAAACAAGAACATGTTGAGCCTCCCGACAAAGTAATGAACCTCTCAAAACAAAACAGGAGGGCAGATTCACCCGCGTTTCATTCAGCGTGCTGCGATTAATGATTGCAACGCTACCATACTGCATGTCTGATGCGTGCACCGGCTATTGGGACGGACACATCTACATATACGAGGCTGCTTGTTTGTTGTTGTTTTTTAAATTGTTTTATAGAAAAGACGTACAAAATGAAAGTCAACAGGTTTTGTATCAAACTTGTTCATATTGTGTGTGTGTTTGTTGAATCGTCCCTAAAAAGAAGTGCTGAAAGATACAGAGTGGGCTAAACAGACTAACCTCTGGGATACACAGTATCCAGGAAAAGATCTGGCTGGATTTCCTCAGTGTGGTCTGACTGGAGCCGATCATTTAGCTCATGGCGTATTTATATTGTAATGTTAAGTCCCAACAGGAAAAGTAATGAACTATTTCACCTCCTCAACTCCATTTTTCGTTTGTTTGTTTTTAAACTATCATGACATCAGCTTATGAATTATATGATGGTTTCATCTTCTCAAATTAATACCTCAGTGGTCTAGTTTCACTCTTGGGTTTTAATTCATTACAAATAGCAACACAAGTTTGCCAACTACGTAGGAAATAAATCCAGAATCGGGTCGCTGATGGATGAAAGCGATAATTCTACCCAGTTAAAACAAACAAAATCCGCTCCAAATGATGTATGCTGGAGGGTATCAGTGAAAAAACATCTTGAATTACATCTTAAAACTGCACTTTAGCGGTTTTACTCATCAGTTTCAGTTTACCAAACAATACAAGAGTTTTGATTCATTGTTTTAAAAAGAAGGCAGGGTTTTATGAAAGGTTGAGCCGCTAAAGTTTGGTCTGCTCAGACTTTCGGACCGAGATTTGTGCTGAAATTAAGTATTTGGGCCACAATTAAATGTAAAAATTACATTTTGCATAATTACATTTTTGTCTTATTTAAACTAGAAACCTGTCGAAAGTTATTTCAGACCAGAGAATCAAAAAGAACTCTTTATTGGGGCAGTAAAGTTGACAGAAACTCAAAGCTACTAAGGGTCAGGTTTACTCCTCAGTGAGATTTTCTCGAATTCTCCGAACTGAATCAACTGTAACTGCAAGAAACTGCAGTTAATGGAAGATTTTTTTAATGAAAAACCATTGTCATTTAAGTTTGAATCTAAACTTTATTTTTGCTATAAAGTAAAAGATTTGGAATCTTCCTTGCAGCGAAACAGCAATTTTGCTTAAAAGCAACGTGATTCTAACACATTTATAATTGTTGAGTGTCTTACAGTACATCATACACATCTATTATCTTGCACAGATGACTCTCTTTCTTTTTAAAGCTTCTATGTTGATATTTTTTACAAACTAATCCCCCCCAAAAAATTTAAGTATGTGATGTTTAATAAATTCGCACTTTGACAGCATAAATATTTTCTTGAAGATGTTAAAATATATCCTTTTCTGAGTTGACAAAATATTGTTTAACATTCCCAAGTACAGTTTTTGTCTTTCAAAATCCAATTTAAATCCGTTTTTCTTCTTTACTTCAACAGTGACCCTAATACTTGTCTGCAAGCAGCAGTTAGCAGCGACCTTTAACCCTGCCGTTTTGTGCTTTTACAGCTGACCAAATATGAACGTGCTGCACCGAAACGGTTGCCTCACATGTTTGCTACTCTCGTTTTTTCCCCTCTCTCGCTGTTTGGCACTGGTGGAGGTTCAGATTGCTTCGACCACACTCTGTGTCTTCCTTCTTCTCTGGGGGTCAATTTTTCATTCCAGAAATAACCAACGCGCCGGACTTTCAGTTCACATGACACTTTAGCCAACATCAAAGACTGAAACTGAATTGCTCGACTGGCAACCCAACGCTCACCTCTGCTGCCTGCTTTGTGAAGTTTTGCTGTTGCACTGATAAATAATTGTATCCTATACAGAGCCCAGTTCTTGCCAGCCATAAAAATAAAAATAAAGATTTGATTTGAAATCATGTATGAGTCACTTTTCCAGCTCAGTGTATGATGTCGTAAATATTTAAATATAACTTTGACTTCTTGACCGATGAAAGTGCCTAATTTTCTACATTTATTGGCACTCACGGGAAATATTTATTTAAATGCTGCAAAATAAATGGTTGCAATAGAGACCTAAAACTTTTCTGATATCGCGCTCTGGAGATGATCTTTCTGAACTTTTCTTAAAAACTCTTTAATACGTATGGTCAGGTCTCTACTGTAGCTGTTTTAATGAGACAGATCATTAATTGTTCCCAGTTGCAACGTTTCCATTCACATTTTCTGATGTGCAATTTGAAGTTAGCATTAGGAACGGGTAATTGAAATAACTTCCTCAGTTTCGCAAACAGTTTTGATGCTTTTGGGTTTTTTGTATTGAATGCACTGAAGGGGAGATAGAAATGAATAAGTTCTGATGTATTTAACCGATTCTACTATTTCCTTGTTGTTCCAGTCAAGTGTTATCAACATCAACATCTGGCCAAATGGCTCTTAGCCTGGTTGATGTTCCAAACATGTCGAATTTGCTTTTTTTATGGCCACATTTTTAAAAAATGTGTTGTTTTTAAAAAATTCCCAACAATTGGATAGAAACACAGAATTTCCCCCTTCCATTTAGTTCACGTCCTGAAACTAAGGGTTGTAGTTTTCCGTAATCTTCCAGCTGATGTTGTACGATTGCAAAAAGTTATTTGTCCTATAATTCCTATAATTTTTATATTGACTTATATCAAAATTTTCAACTAATTACAATAGCTTATAATTGTAAAAATATTGAACTTTTAAGTTAGCCTTTTTAAATCAGTAAACTGTAAAAGCTACACTAAAAACGAAAGTTTAAATTCTTTAGTAACATTTTCCAAACAGGTTTGTGTCGTCGTGCTGTACCGACTGTGGCACTCACAATTCTAATAAAAATCAATAGAGGACTGTCAATACCTGAGTAGGGTTATTGATTAATTACAAACATTTGGATTCTTGTAAACCGTCCATCTTTTTTCAATTTTAAATGCTATATCTCATGTTTTCTGACAAAAAAAGGCAACGTAGTTTAATAAAAAGAAAAAGCTATTCTACCACCTCCATCTTTATTTTTACAGCTGGCCGAAGCTGGGATCCGTAGTTCTTAACAATCAAGAGGAATTTCCCTCGAATTGCCATAAAAGGTTGTTCTCTTTATTGTTCTCATGGTCGGCATGGATACATTTCTGATCTTATTTTATTTTTGTTAACTGGCCTATATTTACAATAGCAGTGTAAATAGTGATCCACAAAAACAATGTAACAGCAAAGAGTACATTTGTGACATTCGTCAGTGGCAAATTCAAAACACATACTTGATTTCTACACCCTGATGCAAACCAGCCTCTTTTTCTTCCCCTAAACTTTGTCAAAAACAACTAGATCCATCACATGTGAGCATTCCAAAACAGACACATACTCTTATTATATTTTGTTGTGTTTTTTTTTTAAACAAAAGTGTAAGATGAACTAAAATTCTAGGATGGGTGTTTGCTTTTATTGCCGTTCTAACCGTACTTACAGACTAAACCAGGACAGAATAAAAAGCACAAGGACTTCACAATAAATAGGAAAATAACATTTTACCTGGCAAAATTCCTTGTCTGCCTCTGTTCCCCGTTTCAAATATTTTACTGTACACCCGTGTTGGCTGCTACAATTCCATGGTATATTAAAAAAAAGGAAACAACAAAGAAATGCATTAAATGAGCATTAAATCAATTCTGTCCAAACACTAAGAGATGAGTGCTTCCTTAAGGTTTTTTGTTTTTTTCTTCTGTTAACAGCTGCAGAGTCCGCATCCTTTTCTAACCTGAGAGGAAGGCTAAGTCATCACAGCGCCCATCTCCCAGCAGCAGTCTCCTCGTAGCTTCCTCCACCACTCCTCCCACACCGAGGTGACACTATGTCATGTTCCGTGTGGCGACATTCCCAAAGGAAAGTAAAAGTCCGTAAACCTTTTTTTTTATTTAGGATCCTGCTGTGCTTCGTTGCTATTCAAACTAATTGATGTTGGGATTGTGTAGGCGGTGTCCTGTGGGGGGGGTGCATTTAAAAACAAGAACTAAAAAACAACAACGTCCGTGTGCTGGCCTGGTCAGCACAGGGAAACGGTGACGTATCTGCATACTGTGGATCACAGCCAGGCTCTTCCAACTCAGCAGCGCCCAGACTAGTCGGCGGTTTTACGAACTCGACAAACTAACAGAGGCTTCGCAGCCGAAGTCTCTTCCTCTCTCCTTCCAAACTGAGAGATTCTCGTCACTGTTTTTGGGACTTTTTTTTTTTTTTTTTTTTTTTTTTTTT
>JAVLVB010000208.1:179261-206408 GCA_032876305.1 Orestias chungarensis
GCCGGATGGAAAACCGATGGCGACCGGCAGAGTTGACGTCTCTTCTGGCTGGTTCTGGCGACTCGTGACTGATTCCGTCTGAGAGGAGAAAAGAGGAAAGAAAAAAATACATTTTCGATTAAACCTGGCTTTTAGATAGCAAAGGTTCCTTTTTCACATTTATCTTGCTGCCAACAGCTGTGTAGTTTATAGTGATCTTCAATATCCAGGCTAAATATATTTCAACGTGTTTTATTGGGAATTCGTGTGACAGTCCATCAAAACAATAATAAAGGAGAAAGACGATGTCTCTCAAAGTTGCTCCTAAATAAAAATCTAAAGTTTGTTGCAAGCACATTTATTCAGCCTTTACTCTGATTCCGACTAAATAAAGTCTAGTGTGAACAACTGCCTTCAGAATCAACCAAACGAAATAATCTATTATGTATTATTAACAAGAGAGCAACTAAGGTGCACATGTCAGCCATTAATATGAGAATATTTGAAATGATTTTTAATTGTACAAAACAATGAAAGCCATTCTATTTAGCAAGAATGGGCATCATTTAAGTATGCATGTGCAAATCAGCAATAGGTTTTTTTTCCACTTTACAATAAGGCACTAAAGTGTGTTGGTGTGTCACATGAATCTCACAGAAAATCATTGAAGTTTCTGATTTTAATGCACCAAATTGTTGAAAACGTTCCGGGTACTGTATAATTGTATAATGTTATTTCTTATAATGCAACAATGTAATCAGCATTTTCTTTAAACTCTCACTAACCTCTGGGTTCGAGCGAGTTGTGACTATTTTCATCTAACTCAACTCCTTCCTGCGAGCTTCCAGTGTTTTTCACACAATTGTCTATGAAATACAAAGAGGAGAGAACAGAGATTTGAAGATTAGACACGTCCAACATACCCGCACAGCAGCCTGAGCACAAGCTGAATTAAAGAAAAATAATAATGAAACAGAAACAGAATAGGAAAATCTGGTCATAGAGACAACAAACGCGCCACTCACTTTGGGGCCTGACGAAGACCTTGAGCCGAAGGCAGGTCCTCCTCCCTCTGACGTCGGTGATGGAGGCTGAGGGAAACGCGACACAGTGTCAAACCCGAACACTTCAGACACATTAGCTTCGGTTCCGCATGTTAAAGCACCCCTGTGAACTAATCAGCAGCAGTGTGAGCATGGAAAATGTCATTAAAATGTCAGTCTAAATGTCAGCGTCATTACTGCACCTTAATTCGACAAATGACATAATGAGTAATATAATACAATAAAGGTGTTTTAGGCTCTAAGGCATCAGCACTGGACTTTCAGTCATTTCTAGCTGAACCTCTTGATCCTGGTTATTATACTTTGACTCCGTCAACCAATTTAAATGTAAAACTAAGTCAACTTAGAATAAAATCTATGTTTGTCATACTACCTCTAAACTTTAAACTTAGCATTAAACTTATGGCACTTCTTATAAAAATGGGTAAAAAGTACACAACTAAATTCCTCTTTTACTGCAGAAGTATTATCTCACACACACATCTGGGAACATTTATCCAGTGGGGGGGAAAAAAAAAAAAAAAAAAAAAAGCAATCCCATTTAGGTAAAGATTGTTTCAAACCAACAGGTTTTGTATCTGGTGAACCATTTCTGTTTTGTATTTGGCCATATGCTTCAGATCATTATCCTGTAAAAAGACTTGATGACTTTCAATTTTCTGGTAGAGTTCACAATATGTGTATTTACAGGGTTTATAATGCCGAGCACACCACAAAGTATCCAGATCCCTGAGAATAGAAACAGACCCACAGCGCCACGGATTCTACAGTTAGGATAGGACTGAGGTATTTTTCCATATATTCATCCTATGTTTCACATCCAAAGCTCTCGTCACAAAATGTAGTGACCGTCAGAGTATGTCGGCGCACTGAAACGCACGAGACTAAATATGAACAAATTAATTTATAAAATCTTTGTTTATTTTTTTAATGCTTTCCTGTTGAGAATAGTGCATGTCTGTACGGACCAAGGATGTGGAAACTACAGTGTTCTGCAGGTTCAGACCTTTTATTTATTCATTCTAATAATTATTTTTCATATTTAAGTATCAACTGAGTGTGTGAGAGGGACTTAGCTAAAGCCATATGAGTCCATCCATCGTGCTGCGGTGAGTGAAACTTTATTATTGAGAGAACAGCACATCCTGACCATAGATTGTATTATGGGTGGGTAATTTTAGCAATAATTGAGTTACGGTTTGTGGAAATGTATTACGCTTGTTATGAAGATCAGATGACTTAAGGATGCTACTATTTTCTGCAAATACATAAAAGTCAAGTTTTGTGTTATACTTGCCACTACCATCTTTAACAAGACAAACTTGGGTCTTTGTCCAGTTCAAGCTGTTTATTATTTTTGAAAATGAAAATTTTTTCAAAATTGAGTGTGAATAACTGCTTGTGCAATTAAAAAAATAAGTAAAATAAGTATACTGACGTTGTACAGAGAGTCCGCCATGCATGATTGTTTTATGTGTGTTTTTAAAACAAAGTTTTAAAATGGTTTGGTCAACTTTTCCAAACCAATTTTTTTGATAAGATTTGCCACTTTTTGTGCCATAGAATTACATGACTAAACACCAGAATACCAAACTTGGTATTCTAATGAAACTCCAAATTTAAACGTTTTAACTGAATAAACTCTTAACCTCTATTTAACCATCTAAGGTCTTTTAACATAGCAAACCTACTTTTAGTGAAAACGGTTTTTGAAACAATCCGACAAGGTCGATGGTTCCTTCATCCGAGGTATCCCACACTTATCTCACTTTTTAGAAACCGACTGAAGAGCTTCATCCCATTGTCTGAGCTCGGTGCCCGCCCCGATGTGAGCGTTTCAGCCTCCATATTTTGTGTCAAGGTCACCCTCATATTTCCAAGTCTAATTTGACCAGGGACCGTCATTTCTGCAGATGTGTGGCACGGCGTCATGCTCACCTGCGGAATCTCATTTCCTGTGTTTCCTGATTGTGAAAGGCAGAGATTAAAACCCCCTTTCTTCTGAATTAATTTTCAAGTAGAGCTGAGGGGATCTAACTGTGACTCGCACTTTTGTCAACAGCGTTTTCATTTTCATTGTGAGCCTCTCTGCAGCCCCCTAACAGATTCGGTCTGCTCTTTTAATGCCTTTGCAGACATGTTACAATAACATGACCTCCAACGTTTTCTGCAAGCCAAGAGTCTCAAGTGAGACCATACGCGACCATTAACTTTAAAGCGTCAGGATATTTAAGCATATGTACGTGGGTGTATGTCGGTTGTGCTTTCCTACAAATGTGTAACTATTCACAGACGTGTTCACGGTTTGTCCGTCTCAAACGCTCTGCATGTGACGGGTAGAAGCAAACCGAGTCAGTGTTTTCCACTGGTGTAGATCGCTTGAGCTCTTATTTCAAAAGACACTATTATCAGATGCCATGCAGCTATGAGAAGAGACAAAAATTCTCACTAAACTGCGCCATGAGAGGAATATTGGATGGGAAGCAGCAGAGGGAGGAAATAAAACCAGAGATGTGCTGTCAATCACGCTACTTCTGTCTGTGTCAGCAGGTATCAGGTTACTTCACTGGATGAAAACCCGACATAACTGAGCAAACAAAACTGTGTCTTTCTTTTAAAGAATCTCTTTCATTCTTCTTTTGTGAACGTTTACTGGGTTGTCATGTAGGGAATCTCCTGCAAAAAGTACATTTCCCCATTTTGCAAGGAAAATCTGAAGTGGCCAATACTAAATCGAAGCCAGGAACCCCCCACCCCCCCATCCCCATGTTGGAAAGCTCCTGAGAATGAATTCAGCAAAAAATGCTTTTCCATATTTTTTTATTGGGGATCAAAACTACACTTTTAAGTACATAATTATACTTTAACACTGGCTTACAATTACATGGATAATAGCAAGTTAGTTTGTATAACCTATAAAAGCTGTTACTTCCACTTTGTAGATTAAAAAACAAAAAGTATTGAAACAGTTAGGTCTATTTTACTAAAATAAGTTTGTATCATTAATATCATTTTTTACATGTGTATGTTTAAGAATAGGGAGACCACAATCAAAAAAGGCATGTAATAAATGCAAATATATCTCACTAGAAGCAGTTTAACCCTCTGCTCTTTACTTTTTTTGTTTTCCTGTTATCATTTTACATTTAAACCATGTTATGATAGCTATCACCAGCCTTAAACTGTATAAAGGAGCACAATTCAAGTAAGGGAAAAGTCTAATAAATGATATGAGAAAAAGTAAAAACAAATAATAATACAGTGAAGCTGTTTTAGTTTTACACCTTCTTAATATGATTCCAGCAACAACACATGCCGTTAATACTAGCTAGTGTCTCAGAATCAAGCAAAGGAAGATGGCAAATTGTAAGAAAAATAGAAATCCATAAAATAATATTTAACAATCTTTATTGATATGTTTTATTTTTGATTCTTCACTTTTATGTTTGCATAATTCATTTTGGTTATTTTAGTCCTTTCACGTATTTAACAGTTAGATTTTTGGCAGCAAGTTAGCACTGCAGTTAACACCAGCCAACTTTGGTTCCATCGGAAGCTAGCAGTAGAAGCTAAAACTACTGGCAAGAAATAATAAAAAAAAAAAATCCATATTATGGTTTGGGATACCTAATCATGAAATCACAAATATTTACTACTTGGGTCTGAAAACTAATTTATTGATGCTACTAGATGAATGGCAGCTTTTGCTGGTAGAGCAGATCTAAGCATAAAGTCTTTACGGTTTCAAATGATAAAAATACATAATACTAAATATAACTGATGTTATTTTCGCTACATTTATTTGTTAGGTTGAGTTTTTCGGTGCTCTGCCAGATTATTCTATTCATTACTGAACAAAGAGCTAAATCCTAAAATGCTTACATTCCAGATACATATGAGCTTAAAGGATGTCATTTATCTTTTCCGCTGAAATTTCTGTTGCCCAATCAACAGTGAAACACACCAAAAGATGCAATTTGAATACATGAGACCACAGCAATGTGCACAGACCTCACAATGTAATGCTAGTTAATTCAGTGTTGACACAGATGCCATATGGGACATATGTAGTCGGTTGAAATTGCAACACGCTGACAATGCAGTGATCAAAGCGGTCGTTGTAAGGCCTGAAAAAAGAACGGTTTGCAAAAGGAGATGATGAAACAAAACCCTAATTGCTGATTCAAACACTGAATTTTTTTATGTTCGCAGTTGACGCTTCATTAGCTGTAGATCCTTTTCTGTCTTTCTAATAATTGCTGTACCCATGGTTCCCCTCCCTTTCTCACCTCTAAACTCCCCCTTTGCCACACTCCCCTCACAGATTCCAACACTCTCCAACAGTCTCTCCTCTCGCTCTCTCATGTCTGCCACCGAGGTCAGAATCTCGCTTTTCTGTCCTCGAGCGACGGCGGCCAGTAACTCCAGCAATGCCTGCAACTCTAGACCGCGGCGTTACTCGGGTCATCGCCATCTGGGCGAGTTAAATTTCCTGCTCACGTACTTTCTGCATGTTCAGTCATGTGCTGTGAAGCTCGCTCCTTATCACAGATGAGAGAACAGGATATGGTGTGACTGTAAGGTGAATTAGGAAGGATCCTGATATAAATACTTTAGGATCAGATGTTTTTTTCTTTTTTTTGGGATAATCAGGTTATCTCGGAGAACAAAGCCTTTTGTCTGTGCCTCACTCGTGGGATTCTGGGGGGGGACTGAAAGGGCACCGTGCTGCCGGGGTCTGCGTCATTATCGATGTAGATCTGCGCTGACTGTACAGAGCCAGTGTTTGAAGCACAAAGGCTTTACAGGGAGACAGTCATCGCTCTCACAGAGGGAGAGCCAGACTCTCAACTGTCTCCACTGAAAATTGGATTTCTATCCCCTGAGATTAGGATCAGGCTTCCCCTGCTCCACCGAGGCTCTCTTAGAAAAACATGACGCCAGGAGGAGCTCATAGCCTACAGCTCGTTGTCATACCACTGACCTTTGACCTGCAGGGAGAGGCTGTAACACTGAACCCACATCGGGGGGGTTTCCACCAGGTGTCTGTCTAGCAAAGCCCATTGCAGGTGGGTGTGACAAGGACCCACCCCTGCCTTACTGATGCCACATTTGAGGACAAAGAAGGGTCTGTGTTCACTGAAACAAGGACATCCACAACTTCACAGACCATATGTATTGTGTGTTAACATTTTTCAACATGCAATTTGACACTAATGCAATAGTAATCTTATCTGGCATTTGTTGTAGAGAAGCAGAATTTAGGGGAACACTTTTATTCTGAGTTTAAAGCAGCACTCCATCACAAAAAATGCTTTCATCCATGGCCTTCAGCGTCAAGCTCCACCAACTGCACTTACAAATAAAGAGGTGAGGTCCAAAAGACTAATACACAAGAACTACTCCGCTTAAGGCAGACGCTGTCCCCCAGCTTGCAGGGTGCTATCCAACTTATTTTTTTTTTGAGTGAGAACCCTCTCATTACACCTAAAGAAACCAAATCTCATCCCTTTACGTGTGTCATCAAGTTCAGGACCTAAACTTGGCAACAGAACCACTTCATCTGCAAAAAGCAAACATCTAGTTATGCCCAAACCAGACACAGTCATTTTTACATCTAGGTCTTGAGATCCAGAAAGGAAGGAAGCAGAAATGGGGGAAGAAGCAGCCCAAGCAGTCCAACTGACACTAGGGCAAAACTTGACTTTGTGGAGACAATGCTTTGTCCATACAAGTACCAGGAAGCCCTTAAAAGCAACCTGGATATCCCATTTTCTTCTTAAATAGTCCCAAAATGTAGCTTGAGAGAAATGGTTGAATGCCTTCGCCAGATCCACAAAACTCAATTAGACCGGAGAATCAACCCCTAATGAACCCACTCTATAAGCGTTGCAATGTAAAGACCTCCTTCAGCCAGAGTCAGGACTGGGACATGATTTGAATTTCTCTTTCTAAAGCTGAGGTTTGGCAATCAGACAGAGCCTCCTTTCCAACATCCTACACTTTCACCCTTGGTGAAATCCCTGGTTATTTGGTGGACACTCTCCATTCCTGTCCTCCATTCAATGTGAAACAGAATTGTTGATGCTAAAACAAGGAAATATTTTTAGAAGAAATGTTGCTCTTTTGATCATCTGTTTGATTTAAATCAGCCTGACTTTTTGTCTTCTTCCCACTGATGAATAAACATCACCAAACAGAGATTTGTGTTTCTGCCACAAAGTGTGAAAGAAAAGAAAACTTGGACATTACATCAACCATTATCCTGGATAGCCAGATTATATGTTCTGACTAAAGGGGTTTGACATGTACCCTGGGGGGGTTTCTACTCATTTGTCATCTCTCCATGTGCTTGCATCAGACGAAACAAGGGTCTCACAGATGAGTCACGAATCTGACTCAGCAGCACAAATGCCCTTAAACTGCTAAAAGGCACATGGACCGTCTCTTGCTCTCTTTCTCCCACTTTGGACGATCAATCATGATCAAAGTCAACGCGGGCCTCGCCTTCACAGACCTCCGACCCAGCTGGACGAATAAAGACGAATTTGGTAAGCCCTGAATTGACTTATTGACTTCCAAGGAATAATAGCAATATCAACAATTTCCTGGAATGACAATAACAAGACCACAGCCTCTCCATACAATGTAGCCATACTCTGTGATCAAGAGTCAAAAAGGCTCGTCAGGCATGTTTTCTCTCCGGACATTCAACAGATGAGCTACACAATATTCGCTACACCTTTTCTAACTTTAGAGGGATGTTCATGAAAGTTCAGCTTCAGCATGGATGGCAAACATTCTCCTTATTTTTAACGTGTTTGATTATCCCTGTTTTCTTTTAGGCTCTGGTGTCAAAACATCACCGACTCACTTCAATCCATTACTGCTTCCTGTTAATACCCTTAAAGTCTAAGCCTGACCTCAGATGTCAGCCAAATATCTTCAAAACCACCACTGTGTCTTATTTAGTCCACCTCTTCTCTCCCCGCAGGGTGCCGTCTACCCTTAGAAAAACACAACTTCCCAGCTGCTTGTTTTGCAGAGTCTTATCACGAGGAGAGGAAAGCTGAGCTCTGCTAGGCAACAACAAAAGACATTTCAGGAAGGACCCAACCAGTTCATTTGTTTTACACTCATTAGTTCATGATTTGGTCTGGCTGACCATTATAGAAAACTTAAGATCAGACAGATTTCAATCCCCAGATGTAGTTTTAAGGTTGTGTTGTTGATTTTTGTATTGCTTTAAACTCTAAAGATTTATATTCAACAGAGTTTTAGCCAAGTGGACACATAAATCTAAGCAATCTAGATGATCAAAAAGTCTATTTAACTGCATTTTATAGATGAATTACATACACATTAATTCCAATAAGAGCTTTTCTGTTGGTTCCTGATTATGATTTGTAGTTTAAAATAATCCCCCAAAAGCCCAATGAAAAACCTACATTTTAAGAAATTTTAGAAAATCGAAGTTCCTGCTGTGAAGTAACTACAGTCTATATGCTGACTAAATCCTTTTTAATTTGGTTTAGATTCAACTGCACTTTAATTTCAGTGAGGAGTTATGAATAAAATTTGCTCCTCATTATAAATTGGACTGCGTGCGACAAATAGTTAAAATTATTTAACTATGAAGCTTTTCACAAGTTTATTAAACTCTAAACTCCTCACACAGTGCAGTCAAATTGGTTCATTAGAAAATATCATACTGTTTTTCCTAATAAGCGTAAAGTTCTATAAACAAGAAGCCCTGCGCGTACTCACAGATGTAATAGTACTCTCTGCCGGGACGAAACTCGAAGCCTAAGGAGAACGGAGTGAACAGCTGGAACTTCTCAGAGAACTTGAGCGGCCCGTTAGGCGACAGGGGCCTGTTGCACTCCCAGCGCTTGAAGCCCTTGGAGGTGTGGTCGCAGGAGCTGTAGCCATCGTAGTTCACCATGTAGAGGACGTAGCGCTCGGCCCGATCGTCGGACACCGGGCTTATGTAGTGTGGACAGTAGACGTCCAGGTAGTCGTTGATGCAGACGTCGATGTGGTAGTCACCCCTGTAAAATCTAAAAGAAAAACAACATTTAGTATAGTGAGTCTTTTAGGCTGAAAATTAGCAGTTGGTTTGAGTTAGTTTGTAAAAATCGCAAATATAGAAATTAGTAATAATCACTTTAGATGCAACAATTAATTTCTAAAATAATAGATAAAATCCAACTTCAGAACGCAGAAGCAACAATGCAATCTTGATCAAATTTAGTACGTATCCCGATAAGAGATGTTTACATACACAATTATATTTTCAACCAGTTACTACGTGTAATAGGGAGTTAAAATGTTGGCATTAGAAGTTGAGAGAGAGGGAAAGAGTGAAAGAAAGCGCCAGGCAGTAACTGAATCATCCAACGGTCACAAAAGTGTACCTAACTTAGCTAACGAAGTTCTAACTGACCATTACAACCATTTGACTTTTTAAATGAAGGCGTGAAAAACTTTTTTTTGATTTTTGTCTTCTAATATTTTAAATCTTTAAAAGAAACCATAACTGCCAGATCAGGATAGACGAACAGTCGATAAATCAAAAATCTGAATTAACATATTGATTTGTACATCTCCTGTAAACATAAAAAAATCCTTACGATTTCTCCAGAGCAATACTTTAATTGATTAGTCTGGGGGACTTCTTTGCTATTAAATTAGTATACTAAAACATTGTCGAAGTCGTAGAACATCTTGATGTTTTTACACGATCTCATTATGTCAGTCTGAATCTGTAGCAGTTTCGTCACAGTAGAAACCTTTGGTAGTGTGTGCTCGTCACTCTGGAGCCATTTATCTATGTTTCTGCTCAGTTGAGATGACTTATGCTGCGGCTGAAATTAAACTCCCCCTGCGTTACAGGGCTAATCCCCTGGTTGTACATGCCTTTAGCAGCTTTAGGAGGACCCTTCCACAGAGTGAGATTTTCATTAGCCACATATGACAGCTTGATGTAGAAGCTCCCCATTACACACCCCTCATCAAATCTGTGAGAAACTGTTCCCAATCTTTGCCTTCATCCGGATTCTGTCTGCTGTTTACTGTAAACCGAGTGGACAAGAGTCAGGGGGAATTAGTTGCAACCACAAGATATGGCAGGGATTCATTTCTGAGGAGAGTGATTGAACACACATACTCCCAACGGTGCAGGTTGAGGTTGTGTTGCAGGAGCTTTTTCAGAGATTCCACTGTGTCCCTGTAGCTTCTAATGGCCTATTGTTCTGTATCACTAACATGTTGTTGAGGTCTACAGTGCTCCATCTAAGTTCATCGACACTTTGAGGGATGATGAGGGAGGCTGGATGCGCCCCGTACACTAATGATCTGACTGAACTTGCTCCACTGGGAGGCAGTGGTCGGGGTCAAAGCCTGACTCGTCACAAATAAGCTATATGCTGCAGTGTTAGGGAAAACAATCAGTTTATCTCCGACTAATGGTGGCAGAGAAATGTTAAGGTGAAAGTATAGTCAGACGTTTACACATGCATTTTCTTTCCTACTACTTAAAAATAAACACAACTGTATTAGTTTTGTTTCGCAAGTTTTACTTCAGTAGAGATTTTTCTCCAATTCACAGAGGATAACAAGTACTAAAAATGGTATGGCGCTCTTTAAAGACTAAATGAATGAATGCGGCTTAAGTATAGAGGAACCAGGGTGGGATTGGTGGAGAAGATGATTGGATTATTTAGAACAGATGTGAATGATGAGAACAGCTGAGGGAACACACACACACACACACAGGGAGAAAGAGAGAGCTGACACCGAGGGAGAACACAAAGACTCAACCAAACTAGAAATTAACCTAAACAAAGCAATAACTAAATATAAATAATGATAACAACAACAAACTGAACCAAACTGCTTGGACACGCGGAGAAGAAATATGTTTGGAGGAGTCAAGGTGAGGCTTTAAAGCCTAAAAGCTGTCAAAAATGGTGGTGGCAGCATCATGGATTTAAATAGTTTTACTGCCTGTGACAAAAATTAGGCCAACCTATTCCTTTGTACGGCAAATAACGTCTTAAATTATGTTCTGGACATACCTGGATTTTCAATCAAATTTTTTAAAATGTATGGACCATATCACAAAGATGTGTTTGTCCTAGAAAGCAAACCGATATAAATAACCTCTGCTAATTATGTGAAATGTAACATGCAGAAACCGGTTGATTTCTATAAAAAATGTGATTGCGTAATTGTTTATTTATTTTGTGGGAATTCATACAAATTCCAGCTAATGGTGGCTGGTGTGGTTAATTATTACAACTAGACAAATATGTATTTTACTGATACCAATTTTACCTGAAAAGTCTTGTAAGGTTAAGGAAGACCAGTGACATGCTAGTCTTTTACCTACATACCGAGAGTGCACCAGGTGTTAGTGTGGTATGTGATTGAGTTGTTGAGCTAAACTGGCTTGTGATGTAAATGAAAAAATAAAAGCAAAGATGGAAACTATGCAAAAATATCATTTATGCCTCTTTGGCTACGTACTTCTTGGCTATTCACCTTCATATTAAACCGTCCTAATTCGAAGGAGCACTCAACAAAAAGTCCTCCCTCCTGCAAATATGGCCCGATAAAATGTGACACCAAAGCCATTGTTTTCACTCCACTCCCAGCTGGATGCCTTGGTTCCTAACATGGCTCCGTTCAGAGGAGCATGCTGATATTATGACTTGGAGCGATCGGCTGGCTCCACAGTATCACCTCTTCCCTTAGGAGCTCTGCGGGATAGCAAGCTTTGCTGTCCGCAATCTTTACTAAGACGTTAACGTCAGCCAATGCTTTGTTTGAGTCAACTGCTGTCAATCAAGGCTGGCCACAGAAGTAACACCTGAGCTTAGTCAGGATTGGGAAGGGATTTAACTAATTCCTTTGTGGGAGAAAGGTGTGAAATAGTTTGTGAAAGTCACAGTGACCTCGCTTAAAGAGAAATGTTTGGACCAGGATTCTTCCATATTGTGTCTTAAGAAGAATAACTGTTAACAAGCATTTCAAAATAAGTCCCCAGTGACTCTTTAGATTTCCACTCTGCACTTAAAATGGAAACAAACCGAGATGGTCAGCATTTTGTTTGTGTTTTCAGCGAAGAAAAATCAAACCTGTTTGGGTGAGGCTGCACGTCTCAGGTTCTTTATTTAAAAAGGATTTGTTGTTGGTAATTTAACTCCTAATCCGCTATTGGAGGGGGAAAAAAACTCTGTGACTGACATCTCACAACACGTCCATGAAAACAATACTTCCTGAAAGACCCCAAGTCACTGTAATTTCGTGGAATTTGCAAATGGAAAAATAAATATAGCCCAAGAAGGAATGAATACCACCATAACAGTGGAACACTACGCTTTTCTCAGCTGGGTTTTAACTTTGGATCACATAGGAAAAGCAGTCTAAATCCACCTATATAGCCACAACAGATCAATACAAATTATTGTAGGGTGCAGCAGAAATATCACTGGAGATCATGTGGGTTATTTATAGCAAACAGACTGAAAGATTTCACCTGGGAAAGACAGGGGTTATGAGAGGAGGGCGGCAATGTGGCAAAATAAATAAAAATAAATAAAACCTTAAGCCATCTTTTGGTCGGGGGCTTCTGCAGTCTTTTGTGTGAAATCCCATTTGGATTGCACCAATCAATACAGGTCAGCAAGAAAGCTCACAATGCAAAGAATGTATCACTTCTTAATCAGTCTAACGCTCACATTTCTAGCTATTCAACCTGGTAGGTGTGCACAGATTACCTCTCTTACACAGCTAAACTAATGCTTTGTAGACTCTATGATCAAAGACACACACAGTCAAGCCTCAACCTCATCCCAATCGTTTCAATAGTTTTCTATACTCTGAATTAATTCCTCTAGGGATGTGTTGTCAGCACAATCCATTTTGCATTTAATGTAAATCTTGATATCCAATTGGAATTTTCTTAATTTAGCCAATGCCAATGCGTTATTTTTTTAACATTCTACTAGTTACACATTTATGTTGACGTAAAGCCATTATGTCTGCTTGTTAAATTCTTCAAACCAGTAAATTTAGCCATTGAAAGTCTAAATGATGTTGGACAGAATGTTCTGGAGTGGCCTAATCAAAGCTCAGACCTTACTCCTATAGAGGATCTTTGGCAGGACTTAACCAATTTGACATAAATGGAGGTAAATCAGAGCGTCAAGCATGATGAGCGCCTCCAAGGGGCAGGAGATTAGTTATTTAATATATCCATAGTAATAAAACTGCAGCATTAAAATAAAGCTTTGTTTGTGTAAAAGCCACATTTCCCTGGCATTGAATTGGCATGTAAATTCAATGAAAACAGTCAAACATCCAAAAGAATGAATAGTTGTTGTTTCTTTTACATATGTTTACCGTCTTCTTTTCAAGTTGGATAGAAATACTTTTGTCAAGTTGATTCATATTTATTATCAGGCTTTGGGTCATTTTGAGTACAGATGAGTTTGAATAGTATTTGCTTATACATCAGTTGACTGTGTGTCTTCGGCTCGATAATAATCAGCACCCAGCGGTTTATGAGACTTTTGTTTTTTTATGTTAGTTTTAAACAAGGGTCATGAAAAGTGGGATCTCTACATCTCAATCCCAGATAAGCAGGAAACAATCACAAAATGGATCAAAATGGTGAGGGTGCACGAATGAAACTACGCATTTTGATTTAAGTGGTTATTAATAAGTCCTAAAACAATCCCCATTCAGAATTTTTTCTTATTTTTTACTTGTTTATCTCTTTTTATTTGAACTGCGGGACTTGAATCTGGTTTATACAGTCCAAACGGTTCGAATGGCCTCCAAAGATGCTGCACCGACTATACGAGACCAGAAGAGAAAAACAGATGAGCAGCTGTTTGCCAGATGGGGGCTGTGGGGAGATTTTTGAGTGGCACAAGTGAAATATTGAAAAGAAACAGAGCCATAAACATTCAGACTGACTCCAGATGTAAAGCAGCACAAGACATTACTGCGATCCCAGCCTTCTGGTTTCGTCCGTTAATCCTGAAACTTTCGTCCGTCACGTCTTCTCTAAAGCGTGAGAATTAATTCATTCTCCATCAGCCCTCTCTGAGGCTTTCTTTGTTTTTATTACAGGACAGATTTGTTTCTCCATTTCTCCAAATGGCTTTGTTGTTCTAAGCCTTTTAGAGAATCATTAAAGCTTATTGAGACAATTTCACCAGTTGAGTTTTTTTCTCTGGATGCCGTTCTGAACAGCAGGAGGTGCAGAGAGCTGATTGAGAGGCTGAGCTTTTTATTAGAGGAGGCAGGAAGAGTGAT
Source organism: Orestias chungarensis (assembly GCA_032876305.1). Taxonomy (NCBI): domain Eukaryota; kingdom Metazoa; phylum Chordata; class Actinopteri; order Cyprinodontiformes; family Cyprinodontidae; genus Orestias; species Orestias chungarensis. The sequence continues at coordinate 193,634 of JAVLVB010000208.1, forward strand.
GAGTAATAAAGAAAAAGCATGGTTTACCAGTTCAGAGACAGTGATGGATATGTCATAATGAGTAAAAATGAAAGCCTCTAAATCCTAAATCCATTTGTCTTGGTGTGTAATCATCCCTGATTGGATGAAATACTCACTTTAGAGGAGCTAATCGATGAATCAGTAATCGGAGCTCTTAACAAAGCACACATCCAGGGTTAATCCCTCTTTTCAGTCAGCTGCCCCCCAGACAGGTAAGGACTGAGCGAGAAAACTGAGCCAGAATGCATGCTTCTTGTGCAAACCTATAACTCAATCCTATCAAAGACAATAGGCTGTTTTTTTATTTTTCATGCGTTTAATGCCAGATGTTGAAGCTCTCTCTGGAAGACGTTGATGGACATTTTTGAAATACAGTGAATAAAACTGTTTTCTTTCCCAACATGAAACACATGAAAATATTGTTTTAAGTTATCAGAAGGGTGCCAATAATTACATTCTTTTCTGTGTTTGCTCTCCGTTTCCACACATATTTGCTTTATATTCATCAGATCCCATGCCAATATTATAATAAGGCTGGCACAACCATAGTAGAGGTGTTTTGATGATAACATTACATTTTTCCATGACATTTGATTCTTTTTCACTCTAAATATGTTCTCATGCATATAAGCTTTTTAATGATTCAAACACTTTGAAATCTAGAAAAATATGGAGAAAACATAAATTGAATGATGTCTCTTAGCAAACATGTTTAGTGGGAAAAAAAGTCCTCAGACTTTCAGAAGAATTGTCCTTAAACCTGATGGGTTTGTTTACAAAAGCTCTTCATTTACATTACTTTGTAATAACCACAACCACCAGCGTTGACTGTCAGCAGGTACGACTGGGAATGTGTGCAGACCAAAGTGAGGTTGTCTGGCTTATCTATTCAGAAACATCAGTTGTTTTTTTTCAAAGCTAAAGTTTGAAGTCAAATCGGGCTGAAAACGCCATGTCAGAAAACCGACAGTCACTTATTGGGAGGGCGTGCAGTTACTCGTTGTTTCGGTAGAATAAACTTTAGCAACATTTACAAGTGTCCAGACAACACGAGAAACTGAGTGCGTTTGATGAAAACGTCATCTGATGTGGGGCTGCATATGTTTCTGCGCTTGTTAAAGGCGACACTACCAGACAGGACACATAATAAATACATAAACAAAAAATAAGAATGTTTTTTTAGAGAACACTAAGTTTAACAGTCCCATTGTTACAACGCAGAGCATCCTGTAGGCACGGGTTTTTGGAAAAAAGAAGCTATGAATAAACCTTTGCTTTTAAAACTTGTTTTTTTTTCTGACAGTAAAATCAGAAAAATATGTGAATGGCAGAAACTTTAATGCAGTTTTGGCAACTAAACTAGGATTATATAAGCCAACGTAACATCAGAAAATTAAACACGAGTATGTGCTGACCATGGCCAGGTGGGTACAGGATTAATAGATCATTTATTCTTACGTCACAACCTATAATATAATAGCTTCTAAAAAGTTAACTTCCTCATAGAGGTGCTGTGAATTTATTAGGTAATGTTTGAGGAGTCGTTAAAAATACATTATTTAATTAACAATTATTGTTTTTAGCAGAGACTTGTACAACACTGGATAGATGGCAATGAGATTATAAGCAACGAAAGACAAATGAAAAAAGAATGAAGCAGGCATGGAAGAGGAGGATGGATACGCTTGATAAAGAAATGGAGAGATGAAAAGAAACCAAGATGATGAAAAATGTTGACCAAAGAATGGAGGTCACATGGGAGGAGAGCAGAACAAAATGAAAAGAAAAGCAAAAAAATAATTTGTGAGAAGATGAATGTTGACAAAACAAGAGAGCAGAGGTGGGTAGGAGAGAGGCAGAGAAGAGCATAAAGCCCTCCTGTTGTTTTCCTCCTGGACACAGCTGGGTCAGACGAGGGGCAACTTCTCAGGCTAATTCCACATACAAGGACAAGAGGAGATGTTGTGGTGATGCATGAAGCTGCTGTCTGCACAAATAAACACAGCACAACCCCCACAATTCAGCTGCCTACAAACTGCTCACTGCACTACCACATCATAGGCTCTAGGGGGAATCATACAAAGCAAGACTGCTGACCGTTTGATGATGTCACCAGATGGGGGTCTGTCCTTCTCATCGCCCTGAGGGTAGGGAGGTCTCCACCAGTCTAACTCCACCTGTCCCATCATTCACAACTCTGCACCAGCGGCAAGTTCAACCCAATACAATTTACCAGGTTAATTACACACACACACTAAACGAGGCGCACAATGTTTCAGCCAGAGGGCTCGGTCCGACTGGGTGCTGACAGCAGAGGGACTAGAAAACCGGAGCCTGTGAACTGCAGACAGTTGTCTGAGTTGTTCGCTGGGAACAAAACCAAAGGAGGTGAATAATTGGGCACAGATTAAAAACACATTGCTGCTCGTGGGAAGGCATCTCTGATGGTTAAACACAACAAAAGAGTGGGAAAGAGTGCAGAGACGGAAATAATACATGGTGGTCCTGACCATCTAAATTCTCAAACCTGTCCTTTAAAGCAACTTTAAAAGAATAGAAACACAGATGTTTCAATGCACTCGTCAATTATAGGACAAGGACATTTTGTATGCACATTTGATCAAAGTGTCAAGGAACCTTTCATTTTTAACCAACTATTTTTTTGTTTCCCAAAGTGTGACACAGGTCCATTTCTCGCTCAAGAGACCATGCCACTCTCTTCTAGCAGATTGCTTAAATTTGGCTAAATCTACAGTCTAATCAAATCCAATTTATTAACAAACCAGATTGCAAAAAAAAGGCCCACTGATGGACATTGAGCTGAAAACAAGCCAACTTGACTAGATATTAAAAACAAAAAACATTTAATGTGAGATATCATTAAACAACTCTTGTACGTGGGCAAAGACTGCAAAGCCTTGAGTAACTTTGCTGTCCAGCTTAGAGGTCTGAACGATAATAGCGAGTTATCGCCAGACCTAAGGGATCCCAATGACACACAAAGTCATAAAAGATTAGTCAGAACTTTTGGAACTTGACTGTTAAGATGTTTGCAGGTCAGCAATTAAATCCTAAAATTGACCAGGGAGCTTGGATTGCCACATTCTGAACCAGTCGTGATAAGGAGCAATGGCTACTAAAACACAAAGTGAGAGGTGCAATAACCATGCTATTGATAAAAGGATGAAACCACCTTTCAAAATAAAACTTATTTCTACAAAAAGTAGTTTCACCAGGAGCAAAAGATTAAAATTTCTTCTAATATTCATAGAAATCTAACATAGTGTTGCTGTTTTTGTTTTTTTCTTTGACTTTATCAAATAAGTGTTTTGATAGGCTTTAACTGTATGTAGATCTAAATCCAAGAGCCCTTAAAGGGTAGAGGGCTGTTCCAGGTTAGGGACAAGGTTCTCCTAAGTGAAGGAGTTGAGGTATCTCCAGCCTCGTTCAACTGGAAGATCTCTGATTTGTGCGGCGTCTGCAGTGATGCAAGAGTTTTTCCCGTCTGTTGTGGTGAAGAATGAGACCTGTAAATTCAGAACTGTAGAATGAGGCTTTCCTATCATCTATGGTCACGAGCTTTGGGTAGTGACCAAAAGAACAAGATTACAGATGCAACCAGCCAAAATGGATTTTTTCAAGTGTGTGGGGCTCTTTCTTAGAGACGGGATGAAAACCTTAGTTATCTGCGAGGAGCTAAGTGTAGAGGCGCTTCTGCTCCAGAATGAGAGTAACCAGTTGAGGAGCATTAGCCAGGGACTCCCTGGTGAGGTGTTCTAATCACGTCCCACTGAGAGGAGGTCCAGAAGAAGATACAGGACACAGTGTATATCTCTATGCTGCCCGGGAATATTTTGAGATTCCCTGGAGGACCTGACCGAAGTAAATGGGAAGAGGGAGGTCTCGACTGTGCATAGGCTCCTTACTGATTCAAAATAAGAGCAATATTCACCTAATTTGGTTCCAAAAGGTAGAATTGTTGAGTGGGAATAGCATGGGTCTGAGACTAAAGCTCTGAGATACTCTACAAGTGATAGTGGACACTCTTAACAAGGTCTTAAGCAAACCCAATAATAGACACGTATCATACAGTGTAAAGCCTCCCCAAAAAACTGGTTACATCATCTAGTTACAATTGGAGTGCAAGGCATTGTGAAGAGTATGAGATACCAAAGGGTCTTAAATAAAACTCAGAATTAACTTTGGACAACTTAATAATCTAAAACCTTTCACTGGACCCATATACAATAAGTCAGACAAGGAGTCAACTTTTACGATGGCCATCTAAGTCCCCTGACCCAAATCCTGGAGAAAGCTTGTGTATTGAGCTGAAGAAAAGACAGAATCAGCATCTTGATTGGTGAAAGACTACATTGGATTACTTCATGACCATGAAACACCCAAAATGAATCCCAAACTGCTATTATCAGCTGATCTCAGAGAGGAATTTCCTCAGAACAGACACACTTCATTTGTGTGACCTGACCCTTTTAGATGAATATTTCACAAACTGACTGAGACAAGTGATTCCCCATCCCGTGCTCCATCGAAGAGGCAGGTTAGTTACTGATAGAATCATGGAGGTCAAGGGAGCAGTAGCAGAATGGAGTTTAGTGTCAGTCATCAGGCACACAAACAGCAGTGCTCTGTCATTAAAATCCACAGAGGCCCAACTGACCTGAAAGCGGCTGTATGGGTGGATCCCAGTTTACAGCAGCAACATAACAGATGTAAGACTTTATTCATGCACATAGGGAGGGGTGTGTGTGTGTGTGTGTGTGTGTGTGTTTGTACATAAACTGGATGAGTTAAAATAACCTGATAGACTGATAAACTAATGGTGCAGCCTGCAGGAACATTGTGATGAAGATATTCTTAAGCTTGGATGTAAACATGAAGTTAGAATTTAAACAGGTTCCTTATCCTTCACTGACAGAAGCTAGGAAGAAAGGATATAAGACAAAGGACAAGTAAAGAAAGAACACAGGGTACAATAAACAAAACAGGAAGTAAGAAAAAAATGCAAGGAAGAAGAGAAGAAAGGAAAGAAGGAAGGAAACTAAATGGAGGATTGGAGAACAACACAAGGAGTGAAGAAAGACAAACAGGGAGGAAAAGAAGATGAAAGAGAATAAAGAAGGAAGGACAAAGGGGAGAATGTGAAACCACAGAAAGGATGAAAGGAAAAGAAACAAAGGAAGGAAGGAAGGAAAGAAAGAATGAACAAGAAAGTAGAAAAGAAACAAAGAGGAGGTAGAACACATGGCAAACAGGAAGGACAGGGGCAAGAAAACACAGATCAGGCATTAAGAATGTAATGGAACATGGAAGGAAAGAAGGAAGGAAGAAAGAAGTTTATTGACAGTCATGAGTGAAAAATAATTTTTGGACATCTTCCTTCTGAAGTCCACCTTTCTTTTCAAGTTCTGGACTCAAACCCCAAATCTTTGCTCAAATCAAGCTTGTGCAGCATTAAACCTGTATGAACACAGGTTTTTAGTTTTATTATACATTATGTTCAGATTGCTCCCCAGTCTGCTTCAGATGGCTTTCAGGTGCAGTGACTCCTGAAAACATCCTCACCAACGAGGCTGCGCCCAATGAGCTGATTATCCCCAGGTTCCCCCTGGCCAGCTCGCCTAGTATCGATCTGACACGTTAGACTCTGAGATGAGGTCAGAGGTCACTGACAGCCAATTATTCAGTGTGAGAGCCAGTATTTGGTCAGTGTCTGAGTCTGGGAGATGGCCTGACCTCCCCACCATTCATCTTAGGAGCTGCTGACGGATGGAAGGTGAAGTTTAGTATAGGTACTGAGAAAAAAGAAATTCTAATCTCCGCAACATTACCTTTAATATCTTTTACATCAGCAGAGAAGTTTTTGACCCTCTTTTATGGACAAGTGGATTTGGTTTCTACTGAGTTTACCAAATGTTTTGGATCATTAACTTGTCAAAATACCCAATGTCAACCTGTTTGCAATTTTGAAACCTGCTGGCCTTTCCTAGTTTATGATACCCGTCACTAACAGTCCCACAACATTACAGATCCCCCACTGTACCTAACAGTGGGTGTGTGACTTTGGACGTATACATTTTTCAGATGATATGGACCCATCGGCTGTTTCATTATTTTAGGGGTATTTCGATTGAAGATAATCATTGGCGATTTTAGCCCTGTTTTAGGGGTGTACCTCAGCACCCCTGAAAAATTAAGAAACTGTGATTACGATTTTGTAAGTAAAGTTTAAATAAGTAAGAACTAAATTATGATAATCATAAACGAGCCAGTGAAATCCTTTTTATTGTTTTTTTTTTGTTTTTTTTCCACGTGTCGGTTCCTCGCTGTGTTCAGCAGCACATGTATTGTGTGTCGCATTTCTCTTTTGGGTGAAAAGACTGTTTAGCTTCTGCAATGCGGGTAATAGTGGTGGAGTCCTCCGAGCACGAAGCTGAAGTTGGTTTCCGATTATAGCTTCCTATTCAAGAAATAGATAAAGGGCAATTCCACCTTTTTTTCCCTCTATCTTCAGTATTCTTTATCTACTCTAGTTACACTACAACACCTACACTTTTCAAATCTGAACTAGATTATACTGCTCTAACAGCAGAATATTAAAAAACAAGTCTTCTCTGAAACTTGCATTATTTTTGCTGTTTTTTCCACTTTTACCTTTCCATTTTCTCTCATTTTTTTATATTCAGTGTAGCAAGATTTGATTCTAGTTATCGAACAGGACAGTAATCTTAGTTAATTATCCAAAGAGGTTCAAAAAGTGTATTTCTAAGGAAACTCAGCAGATTGACTGTTGAGGCTAAGTCAGGATCTCGAGAAAGAAAGGTGCTTTATAGATTTATGTAGGCCTACATGTGTAATTTAGAATTTGACCCCCTTTATGCTACGTTTTTGAAACGCTGACCCGTAATGTCTACTTTGTCATAGATGGACAGGTAAGGGAATATAAAACAATCCCACTAGCAGCCTAGTAGCAACTCAGTATTAGAAAAATTAATAAATACAATGTCAATGGGTGTACTGTACTCTTGCCTGTTCTAAGGCAATGTAATGACATATTCTTGATATTAATTTCCGGTTGACAGCTCAAAAAAAGAGAGGAGCACAGGGAAGGAAAACAAGAAAGGGAGCAAGATTAACCACCAGGTTAGAAAAAAACCAGTAAAGACCACTATAGATTATTTTTTACCAGCTATTAGGGAGCAGACTTGTATCATCAGCATCTTTATTCATATGGCTATTTGCAGTGAAAAATATTATGCTTTGTGATTTTTTTGCGATGGGCAATTTTAAGTGGCAATGCAGTACTTAACTAATTTAGATTTATTTCTTATGATATTTACGAGTGGAAATTGTGTACAGCATTGGCTTTATTTATTTGAAGATTATTTGGTGGTTCAGTACAAAATGTTTTGTGTGTACAAAGATGGAAAGAGGAGGATGGAAAGAGAGGACAAAGAAATTCAAGAAGAAGGAAAAAGAGGCAGAGAAATGAAAGGGACAGAACAGGATCTGGAAGAAATAGGTGAGATAATGAGCATGTATTTTTATAGGGACAAAAAAAAAGCATAATAGTTAAAGGTGCAGTGTGTCACTTTTTTATGTTCATATTTGCTAGAAATTTCAGTATATGTTGAAAGTAGAAGATGAGACTGATAATCTGCGGAAAAATCCAGTCTCCCTGTCTTTTTCTTGTACCCATATAAACACAGCTCCTGAAGCAAGACCAGCCAATCAGAGCCGGGAGGCGTGTCTTGCGCTGTCATTGTAAAAATGTTACATACTCTATCTTTAAGATGCAAATCTACGGAGCCCCTTAGAGGACATGGATTTTTTGGTTTTGTGTTACCTCGCAGTAGGTTTTGCGTTCTCTTGCAATAATGTACTGATCAGTTCATGAAGCATAAGTGAGTACTGTTAGCCTGTTTTACGGTAGTCAAAATACTTTCTGCTATTAAATTTTTGAAAGGTTTTCCAAACTATTTTGACTATTTCTGAGTCATTATCATGGAGTAATAAAATCACCTGACTGTTTTGATTGTGTCTCTTTTGTGTTGTTAGTCTGAAAGGTTTAAAGGGCCGTTTTCATGTACAGACAGACATAACCATGCACTGAATAAATCAATTTTCAATAAAATTTTTTCACCAAAGAGTTAAGAATAAACACATTTTCACCAAGGCTCTTTAAATGTGTATATATTTTAAATTGAGATTTGTGACTGCATACAAAACAGACCGGCAAATATTGCAGTACGCATAGTGCGAGGGAACGCAAAACTTGTTGCAAGGGAACGCAAAAGAATAAACTTTTCCCATGTTCCCTAATTATATCAACTAGAAAATAAGCAAAATAAAAAAATGAACTATATAATCTAAATTCTAAGATTTAACTAAAAATAGAGAAATAGCTCCTACACACTATGTAAATAAGTTTTAACAGGTTTGGCTAAATAATCGGTGAGTATTATCCTGGTACTTAGCCTTGTTAATTACTCTTGTTGCTCTTTCTTGAAGTTTGATTAGTGTCTGTTGTGCTGTTTTGTCATTAATTCCCCAAACCTCTCTGGAGTCACTTAAATAAAGTCAGGCTAAAGAACATCAGAGAATTTTAGCAGATGTTTCGTATGTGAGTGTATGCACATAAGCAGTGACATTTAGAAAAATGCACCAACGAATATCTTCTCTTGGTCCTGTCCTGGTGGAGACTGCAGAGGGCTAAGCACCCCTAAAGGTCAAATCCTAGAATCGCCCCTAAATATAATTATCCAGGGCCCAATAGAGTTTTCAAGGCCCATTATTCAAACCCTTCTTTTTCCAGTGCATCTACCAGGGTAGAAAGCCATCACCAGACCACATCAATGCTGCGATTCCTGTATGTTTAAATGGAGTAATTCAGTTTTAAAGGATAACCACTGTGATCATAGCAGCAAACTGCTGTTTTCTCTTTCACTGTGTGTATGTGGTTAATAATCCAATCATGGTTTTAATTTGTGAAATTATTGCATTATTTATCAGCCATTACCTAAGCCATAGGGATCAAAACATATTTCTGCTTTAAAGTTGTGTTTTCCTGTCTTTACCTAAGAATTGGGTTTCTGTGTTGTATCACATTAATAGTCCAGGAAAACCTAAAGTCATGAATGCAAAGTTCTCTGATTGTGGATAATACATACACAGAGCCACTTATGAACAAAACAGGGACACAAATTGACCTTAAATGTCAGTTCTTTTGACATCATTCCATCAGAGCACTTTCTTATGTAAGAATGCAACAGAGTTGTTTCCACGCCACTGAGTCTTATTGTTCCTCCTGTCTGCAGGCTACCCGCTTCTCCCATGATAAATGAACACTAATGCTGCTTGTTCTGCTGCCAAATTGTAAAGAGGCAAATACAAATGGACATAGACGTAAACCGGAGTTGCATTTAGGATATCCGACTCTCAGCAGATATGTCCCGCACTGTCCTCCTTTCTAGCTTAAAAACCAAAAATTTAGTAACAACCTCTCCCTGGGGGATGCAGAAAGACTATGTCTTTTAATCGCTGGTTTACCATCACTTTTTATTCCCAGGATTTCAAGATAATCTTCATCTGTATAATCCATGACATATTTCAATAGTATTATAATAGGAATGGATTTTATTGAACGCAAATTAAATTGGCACCAGATTATGGATACTCCCCTACTCTCCATGAAATTGCAAAATGCACCTAAAGTTTATGTTTGTTGAATACATTTAGCAGAAGCTTTTATCCAAAGCGACTTACAAAGTTGACACAAAGTTACACTTCTTATCAATCTGACCATAAACTATCTATAGAAAAATCCAGAGTCTAGAGTCAGTGGGGCCAGTGAAGGGATAGACGGGAGTACAGAGAGAGCAGTAGAGCGGGTATAGAGGTGTGGGTAAGAGTTAAGATAGGAGATGCTCTTTCTTGTGGCGCTTGGTAGGTCATTCCACCATCTTAGACCAACACAAGAAAACAGTCTGGATTATCTTACGCGTAGTGTAGGACATGCTAGACGACAATCTATTGATGACCGAAGTGACAGAGTATTCGAGTAGATAGGAGCCGTAGCCTTAAGCACTTTGTAGGCTAGCATCAGGGCCTTGAATTTGATGCGGGCAGCCAGGGGTAACCTAAATGACCAGAGTGGTGACATGAGACTTTTTGGGCTGATTAAAGTACACACACATTCTGGATCATTTGTAAGGGATTTACTGTACATGCTGGGAGACCAGTCAGGAGTGCGTTGCAATAGTCAAGGCGGGAGATAACCATAGACTAAACCAGGAGCTGTAGCTTGTTAGAGTTTTTATTTTAAAGAGTTTCTTGGCTGTGTCTCTAATCCTCTCATCCTCATGCATTAGACAGTTTTCTACACTTCCTGTTTTTAAATCTCTATTAAAAAATACATCTGTTTTCACTGGCTTTCATTAAATGTGTTGTTTTTTTATTATGCTGTTTAATTTCTCAGAATTTTAATTTCAGTGGTTTATTCTGTGTTTTATGTTACAATGGTCAAACATGCAAAACAAAACAAATCAAAAAAGACTTGTAGGCAAGTAACTATTTTAATATAGCCACATCCCAGCCATGTTCTTTTGTTTTTTCCCATTTTAAAAAGTGGGTATGAAAATAGCCTGGATGGTGACGATCATATTGCTTCGGCAGGGCAACAGGAAGTGAAGGTTTATAGCTAATCAAATTAACCTTAAGGGTGAGTTTACACGACACTGGTGTCTAGAGAGGACCAGTGTTTTTAAAAGTTGATTGAGATAAAGTTTCACATTTAGATAAAAGGTTTGGTGCCACCCCTGGAAACAGATTTGTACCCTGAGACCAGATTTCAAGAAATTACAGTGTCTCATTGGTGTCATGTAAACAAACAGATAAATTACAACTAAAATGTTAAATCTTCACTGAAAATCCATCCACAGTAGAGGTTTTTGTTTTAAATAAAAATATTTTCAATGTTATTAAAAATTAAGCTTTACATAATTTTTACTCTAAAATCTCACGTCAGGGACCTAAGCAGTGATTCTATAGATGATGATGGGCCTAAACAAACAATAAAAAGGCCATTAGTCTGTTAGGCAATGACAGGCCCCATCAAGACGTCTAAAATAATATTAAGGCTTTTTACACATCTGTTAACAGAAGACACTCAACTGTTGCCTCAGAGGAGCTGTGAGGCACCAATTAGTCATAAAGTTTTCCTTTGTTCAGCTCTGACTGATGTTCAACATCAAATCTGCGTTTTTTTCCAGTTCGTAGAATTTATCAATTCTGATAAACTCCACATTAATTTCTTGGTTAGTAAATTCATTAGCAAACAGCGTTTTAAAATAATCTAATGAACTGGGACCCCCATCACTCAAGCTGTGTCATTTGCTTTAGTTTGATGGTCATTTTAAATTTTTCATACCCCTGTGACTTTCACATATTTCGTCACCTTGCAACCAATAACTCTATAGTATTTTTGTTTTATAGGTATTTTTTGGGGGGTAGTCCGACACAAAATACTATTTAGTAAGCAGAAGGAACACAATATATGGCTTTACAAGTAAAAATCTAAAAAGTGCGGCATGCATATTTTTGGACCCTTAAATAAAATCAAATTAAGTGGAATGAATTGGTCTTAGAGCTCTCCTAATTAGAAAATAGAGTCAATGTTTGTGTAAATGAATCTCAATAGGAATGCAGATGAGGTTTTGTGGCCGAAACTAAAGTAAGATGAACTTCGAAGAGTTGAAGGAACCCATCAGTCGAGTCTTCTGGAGAGGTTTAAAGCAGCACGAGGCTCTACAACGATTTCCTAAGCTTTGAACATCACTATTCAGAGCTATGATCTGAACACTGAGAGGGGGACAGATTAACTGCAGTCCTACCAAGACATAAACATACACCTACACTGGAGACGTGGAGATCAATCATCGGGGAAGCAGCCAAGAGGCTCATGAAGATAAATACAGGATAGTCATGGAAATAAAAACTTTTAGTGACTGAAGAACCCTTAAAACTGGGACATAGGCAGTGGTCAATCAGCCAGAGCTGCAATAGAAGGGATTAGAACAATGACCTAGTCAAAGTTCAGACCTAAACCTGTAGCATAGCTTAATCCTGAATGGTAACTCCAATTAAATTCCATGATATTTGCAGTTTTAATGTTCAAGCTAAGTTGGTGCATCCCAAGTGTTTAGGAACATTTGAGTCAATGTTCAATATTTACAAAAGCAAAACTAAAATAAATCTATTAGGAAATATGTTTCTTTTAAACCAGTAATTGGTTTTGACTCTTCAGGTTTATTCTAAAAAACACAAACATCCAAACAGGAATGAGAGTCGGGACACTTTTAGCAGCAGGAAGGCCCCACCTGAAGCATGTTTGACTAACATGGCCTCGCTTCTCACCCCACAGAGCCCAAACGCTGGCCTCTGAACTCCCTCCCCGGGGGCGAGCCGAGCCCCCCGCGCAGCCCTATCGTTTTACTGCACCCAGGGGAGCCCCAGCCCCGCCCGCCCGGGGCCGGACGCACTCTGAACCCTGAAAAACCCGGGGGCAGGGGGAGCAATGGTGGAGGGAGGAATCTACAACGTCTGGACTCAATCACCCGACTGAGACAGGCAAGAAAAGCCTTCACACACACACACACACACACACACACACACACACACACACACACACACACACACACACACACACACACACACACACACACACACACACACACAC
>JAVLVB010000208.1:209768-221756 GCA_032876305.1 Orestias chungarensis
CATTAATTGTTATTGAAGTGAAGAAACTAGCCTTTTTTTTTTTTTTTTTTAGTACAACAACAACTCCTTACACCAATCAAGTCAAGCAAATATTCCGTTTAATTCTAAAACTACAAAATCCAGCAGATTGTCAAAGTTCAAATTAGTTTATTTCATTAAATTACATAGAACAGAAACATAAGCAAAGTGAAAATCAATCAAAGAAAAAAGGTTCACACACACATTAACAGGATACAACAGATTAGACAATGAAATATTGAACAGTGAACATAAAAGTAAAAAATAATTGTGCAGATGCTTTTAAATCCATTTTCTTTTATTGCATAAGGAGGCCAAGCAGACTGCATCAGCAGAGTGATTTGGCAGCACTTCCTCCTGCTGAGCAAGCATGTGGCGACAGTAAAAAGGAAAGACTTGTTGAAAACCCCAGCAGAGCCCGATTAGATACAGACGTTCATCGAGTACACAGAGTTTTTGAAGCTCTTACATTTTAAACTTTTAGAATGTCATTTATTTTTTTCCAGCAGTATTTATGATATCTATAATTAGAACACATTGCATTCATCTACTGACGGGTCATTATCAAGTTTATTAGTAACACATCAAGAAGCAAAAGAGAACACAGTTTGCGCCCAAATCTTTAGAAAGTCTGTAGTGGTTTAGATCAAATGGAGAACCAGTCACCCACAATCCAGTGGTATGTAAACCTCTTTAGCATTTTTATAGTGACACTAAATAAGATTTGAGTTTTGGGCGATTTTGAATAGCGATGAGGTGATGAATCTAATTGTGGCGAAACAATGTCATATGATGATGTTGAAGATAAAAAACGAAGGGTTGGAGCTACATTTGTAGCTCCTCAAAGTTACTTAGTACCGGTTAAAGCGATACAGACCCCCTCGGGCCATGACAGAGGGTTCATTCAACGAGCTGTAAGTCCACGTATAATCACAAAAGTTATGGAAATATCTCAATGAAGGTTTCAAAAGTTAGTGTGGCTTTAAATAAAAACTAATTGACGAAATTTTACCCAGTTTGAAAATTTTAAAGAGCATTGGCAAAAGCAAATAAGATGGATTAGAGTTCCTTGTCAAAAACTGTCAAATATGTCTTCCAGACGTGTTACTGTGGAATATCGTCTCTGCTGAGAGGATAATGAAACAATTATGCGACTGACATAAAGCAACAATCATCAGTCGTCTTCTTGTAATGTGAAAAAGTTAACATCTAAATAAAATGTAAGAAAATATTTTTCTTCAATTCTGATTTTCATTTTTCTTTAAATCAAATATTACATTTTACTGCAGCAAGAACAGCACTTCGCTGGCTGCATCTAGTCAACTACAGAGCTGATGGATTCAGCTGGTTAGTTTTGGTGACAGCAACTCTAAATGCTTCAGCAAATCAAGGCGTCTGGGAAAATGTCATGTCCCAATCTTCCCTGAAACTGTCCTTGGCGGCTCAAAAAGCGATGCCTGAAAACAACAGATAGGTGATCGCAGTGAGGAGGGCCCTGAGCTAAAGCCAATAACAATAACAATCTTTTGGCTGACCTAGAGGCAATCAATTTCTGACCTCGGAAATCCATTCTGGAAGAGCAGCCAGAAAATACCATAAACATACTTAGTTAACTCTTTACATTAGAAAATGAAATGTCGCTCGAGTTCACTTTGAGTGTGAAACCATGGGTGCCAAATAGGTTTGGCCATATAAAGATTCGGATCTAGTCAAAGTCAGTCTCCTTTATATCCCTTGGATACCTCGCAGCAACAGTAAAAAAGCTCAAGTATCTCGAATACAAAACCAAGACAAAGCTGCTGAAAAGGTGAGAAAGTGAAGAAGTTTGAAATTGAAAGATTTGCAAGAGCTCAAAAGGGACTAAACACACATTAAACCGGAGTCCGGGGGTTGAGAGGCTAGATAAATATACTCCCCTCCATTGAGTGATGGCCTTTCTCATTTTTCACCCCCCACCACCACTTGAGACGGAGCGCAGGACAAAGCCTACCTGCCGTCTTCACCCTTCCTCTTTGCTCACTTTACACGACCATTCCCGTCTTCTTCTCTACGACCGCTCGTCTTACACCGTGCCATCATGACCCTCCGTCTCTAATCTCTTTAACGTGGCCCCTAACTCCCCATCTGGTCCGCCCTCTCCCTGCCCCGTTACTGCCATTAGCAGCTCGCCCTCAGACGTCCTACATGCCGTGTGATCACCATTAGTGGCCCGTGGAAAGAGCACCGTCATCATGCGTGCCATCATTTTCATACATAACCATTAGGATCACTGTAAAAAGATACGACCACTTCTGCAGTGTCTTCGAATAATGGACTGTAGCCGCATAGCTACACTGTTCAGCCGCTCGCCAGCACTAGCAGATGTTGTCATTATTTTTTACGACTCTCTCTTCTTCAGGGCTTAATGTTCATCCTTCCTGTCCTTTATTCAGGGAATGAGGGGAGATTAGTGGTGGGAGAGACCATCCGGTTATCAAAACAACCACGGGTTTGATTTCCTTCACAATCACCCGACTTTTCGAGCTGGATCGATGCCGCTGTCATCTCACCAAGCCACTCAATAAATCTGTGTCCTGTTTCATTGCAACCAGCTTCGTGACCCGGTAATGTTTTGAACCTGTAATGATGAAGGACTCACATCCAGACCAAATACAGAGGAAATCTGTGGTCTGTTCAAGCAGGCTGGGATCGCAGGATTCCTTCCAGGTTAAATTTAGCTAAATAAAGGGAAGAACTGAGAATATAGGATCTTCAATTATATTGAACTACAAAGTTAACTTGATTTGAAATGTTTGTGACAGTGCCTCCAATAGTAGTGTATAATTGGAAAATGCATTTCAAGTAACAATTTCTCTTATATTTTGGTATAATTTTTCTCTTTTTATTGACTTCATTGAGCCAAAACCTGACCCTAAATCTAACTCAACTCACACCATAGACCTGGATCTAACCCCATTTCAAAAATGTTGAGCACACACTAACACCTAACGCTGATTTGAGGTGACCAAATAATGTAAAAGTCATATTTTCTGATTATGGGAAGAAGCCAGATTAAATGAGAACCCACACATACACAGAGAGAACATGCAAATGGGCAGCAGAAGAACTTCATATAGCTTGATGTAGCCTAATTTCTTTAGAATATTGATATACACACACAAATAAACCCAATACTGTGTAGAACCAAACAATAAAAAAAATTATTTTCAGACATAAATTTATAAGAGATATCTGTATAGAAAGCTCATTTCACATTTACACAGCACACTGGGCTCGTTTATCTCTTTATATATTAAAGCTATGCGAATAAAGGCAGCTAAAGGCTCAAAATCTACATGAAAAAAAAACAATATTTAAAAAAATGTAAAAGTAGAACGCCATTTTTCTTAAAAGGGTTTTACAATGGATGAATTTGCCAATTTAAAGCAACACTAGAGAAGTTTCAGTTTTGGTCAATTTTGCCGGCCAGTGTGGACGATAGCGGTAGTGTTTTGTCTAAAGGAGAACTGTATTTCCCATGAGGACCAGCGCATAGCGTAGTAAAATCCTGATCTCTCGGTCGACGGCAGTTGGATTGAAGTACATTTCTGTTTCTAGTGTCTGTGTGAAGGATGAATAGCGATGAGGTGATGAATCTAATTGTGGTGAAACAATCCAGAATGTGGAGCAGGAACAAAGGAATGCATGCAGTAAAGCAGTCGGCACATTTGTAGTTGTTTTTTTTGTGCCAGGGTTCCTGCCACCCTTCTCAAAGTTGCTTAGTGTCTGTTAAAGCAACAGAGACCCCCTCGGGCCATGACAGACGTGTCACTCAATGAGCTATAGGTCTACGTATAATCACAAAAGTTATGAAAATATTTTAAGAAGGTTGAAAAGTTGCTTAGTGTTGCTTTAACATTTAACCAAAATACCATAATTTAATCACAAAATATTGCCTTGTCCCTTTATAATTCCCTATATCATACATTTTTGGATTAAAACGATGATATCTCCTTTTAAAAGAAAATTCTGATTATTTAAATGTTTACTTTAATCCTGGTACAAATTTCTAGAGTAACTCCCAGATTGTATGAAAGTCCAATAAAAGACTCAAAACTGAACAAAACTGCAAAAACACAAACTAGAGAATGATTCAAATTAGACTCAAAGCTTTCTGTGCCGATACAAGCAAACGAGGGGGAAAAACTTTAACAGTAATAACACCTTTTAAAAGCAATGTGAAAATATCTTACGATGTTACGTGTGAATGATTAAATTATTACAATAGGAAGAACAATTAAATCTCAGTGTCCGTGTTGAAGAGTCAGAAGGCCAGATTTTAAAATAACTGGCATATTAACACACTCACTGCAGGCGACAGTCAAGCACACACAGAGCACTTGACGCGCTCAACACTTCTCAGATAGTGTTTACTCTCAGAACAACGGCCAATTACTCGGACAGGGTGGCTTTCAGCAGCCGACTCCGAGTCACTACAGCCGCAGAGACGCAAACATTTAGACACATTTCATGTTTTCCACACGACGCTGTTTGGTTTTAATTAAACCGAATCAAAGCGCCGCACATTCCTCGCTGTGGAAATAAATACACAGTCGAAACCATTTCTCAACAGAGACCTCACTGTTAAACATGCCCAGATCTTTCAGTGCCATCGTTTCTCAAACCGACTATTTTCTCCCGTTTTCACAGAGCTTGTTAAGCACTTTGATGAAAACTGTCATACAAACATAATTGGGAGCACGGCCGTATTAACCGTGAGGGGCCGGCTCCAGCTGTGGGCACTTACTGCCCTCTTTGTTTCCCGGTCGCTGGGAAGATTATTTGTCATACACCCCGAGCACGTGTTGAGTATCCCCTAAACAAAATCCGTCAGTGAACGGCGCTGCTTTGGAGTTTGCCGTTCTCCTGTTACGACTGCATGCAGCTTGTAAATGTGGTCTCGGGTTTCCCGGTAAAAGATGCTTAAATTCAATCATGTTGGGTTGAATTGCTGTGCATGCAAAAATTCCACCGCCTCAAATTATACGCAGATGATGAGATATGTTTTGTGTTACAGATATCATTCTGAGAAAAACTCATGCCTCATTCATGCTGAGTACGCAGCACAAAATGCTAACGCTGGTACCTGCTGGCGGCAACAATCACCAGAAACGAAAAACAGATAAAGTCGTATTTAAATTCATCCGGCTGTTTTTCACAAAACCCTTTGCGGTACACGCAAACGCTCAAGTCTTAGTTCACACAACAGGTCTCGATGCCCAACTCCTTCAAGTTCTGTTTGAACAGTTTAACGACCCCCACAGTGACTGGCATGAGCACAAGAAGAACGTAGACGTCCCAGGCTAACAACAAGAAAGCTAAACTTCAGCCATTGGTTTACGTCCGGACTCGCCACATCTGGCCTCTCCAGCTGCAGAAATTATGACGCCACAACTGTTCAGACGGTTGGAAATTGCATATTGGACATGAATTCCATTTGCTGGCACATGTGAAAGTGGCACCATATATATATTTTTTTTCGCATGGTGAGAGATTCAGAATTACCCGTCTGGAATCTTCGTATGGATCACACTGGATTCTATCTATTAAAAATCTCTGCACTATTCAGAAATAGGAATGCATCAAATGTGAAGAATTAACTGGAAATTGTGACACAAATTTGACACTGTAGTTTCTTTTAAAAGAACATTTAAAAAACACATTCATAAATTTTACGATAAGTTGCTGAAATGTCCGAGATTTAATGCCCAATTAAATCTCAAAGAGACTGTTGACTTTTCCCACCTTAGGAGTTCACCATCAAGTGTTTCTAACCCAAGTCAAAGTAAAACAAATAGGAAACTGGAGTGCAGATTTCATCGCTCAACCTGTTGAGCGAACCAGGCGTTCAAAGTTTAGACCTACAGGGGACAAAGTGCACCGTGCCTTCATCATTAGGCGCAGGTTGAGCCTAACCCGGGAAGGTAACCTGAGCCTTGCGCTGCAGGCGTCTAATCCACCTCGACAAAGCCTTTTTGCTGCTCTGACAGCCCCGGCGATCATCATTCAGGTGACAAACCGCTCTGACCTGAGCCGTGTTCACACAGGTGGCTTTACTGAGGGCCCGGCGTGTTTGAGAAGGTGAGCGAGCTGAGGTACAGGGAAATGCGGAAGATAAACATTGTGTCTGTCTGTGGCTTTATTAAGCATGTCCAGACTCAATGCTATAATAGGCTGATGGTTTGGGCAGTGATCCTACAGAATGAATAGAAGCACTTTGATCAACACCTAAAAGCTCAAATCTCTCAAGCACAAACTCCAAAAGAACAGCAGCTTATCATTAATATCTAAAGGATATGGGTGTTAAATGAATGAAAGGATCAAACGTGATCAAATGTAAAGGTAATGTAAAATCGAGTCTATGGTACAATCCTCTACTCAGTCTCATTTATTAAGCACAAGTCACAAAACAACAACAAAAGAAAGACTTTTATCAA
Organism: Orestias chungarensis; assembly: GCA_032876305.1. Lineage (NCBI taxonomy): Eukaryota > Metazoa > Chordata > Actinopteri > Cyprinodontiformes > Cyprinodontidae > Orestias > Orestias chungarensis. The sequence continues at coordinate 216,263 of JAVLVB010000208.1, forward strand.
ACTTTCATGTTACATTGAAAACATAAAACTAAAACGTCTCTTTTAAAACACAAAAACTCAAAAAATACATTAAAATAACAATAGACAGTTCAGCATCTCTTAGCAGGATGGGAGCTACAAGCAGGAAAGGAATACATGCTGTGACCAAGTGCCTGCTACAGTGTACAGAAACATCTGTGCAGAACAGGAGCTGCAGAACCTCAAGTCAAAGTGGGAATCGCCTGCCACGGTGGTGGAGAGCAACCCAGCTAATGCGCTGAGCTACTTCAAGAAACACGTGAATCTTGATGCATGAATTGAACGTTGATTTATTCTGGTAGCCCCCACCTTTATGTGACTCAGTGAAAGTTTGAATGATGTTTTATGGCTACTGAAGAATAAGAGGAAATGCTCACAATAGGAATATGTGAGTTTCCATGGTTTGGATTGGCCTCAGTAGTCAAAGTAGGAGAATATAAAAATGCAAAAGCAGTAGGGAAAGGCTGAGAACCCAAAACCTGTCTGCTGCCAAACAAACTGGGAAGAAAACAAGTATGTTCTTTATAAGGCAGGATGAAGCAATGCTGCCATTCTCTGCTCATACGAAGGGAGAAGCACACAAAGACACACACGGCTGAAGCAGCATTCCTGCGCACCTTCTGGCTCTCGTCCCAACACACTTGTCACCGGACAGCGCAGAGGGCCCTGCAGTGTGTGCAGGTCGGCCTGAAGAGGCTTTCACGGCCCTCTTAGCATGCAGATGGTGTCAGATGACAAGGCCCCGGAGCTGTGGGACACAGATGGGAGGCCGCGGTGGCTGCTGGATGCCCGGGACTCAAGAGCTTGTTACCAAAATGAGACACCAGCCAGGGGGAACATGCCCCAGCCTGCTAAGAGCTGAGAAACATCAGCTGGAATGTCTGTCCTAACCAAAATAAACACACACAGCCGGAGTCGCGTATTAGTACCGTGATCACAGCTTTTTTTGAAAGATATTAGTGAGAAAAGTCCGAAACAAGATCCTGTGGCTTCTTAAAAAGTCACATGTGAGTTGGTTTGTCTTGTTTTAAGTGTCCTAAGAAATGCACAAGAAATAAACCTAAATACTCGGCAAGACTTTAAGTTTTGGAGCGTTTTCATGAGTGTACTTTGTGGCACAACCCAGGCAAAACTTTGACAGACGGACTCTCGGCGGTCAGTGGCGGCGGCGGTTGATGTGTTTGTTTGAGGAGTGGATGGCTCCTAATTGGGGGGAACAGCATTTGCTCTTTTCAGCCCGGCAGCAGATGTGAAGCAGGTTTCACACGGGCGGTTCATGAGGAGATTGTAAATGGTCTCGTTGACCTTTTCCACTTATCAGACGGGGATGGCGGCCTTTCCTCTTTTTTTTTCCTACTGTGGGCACACTGAACAAAAGCAAGATCCTTTCAGTTTGCTCGTTCCACACACAGACAGGGTCGCGTATTAGTACCGTTCGGTTAGCGGTTTAGCGACAGTATAGCAGCTAAACAGCTTTTGTTTGGATACATTTACTGGTTGATCTGTGAAACAAGCTGTTTTTAAGAATTTTATAAAACGAAATAAAAAAACAACAACATTGTCTCCTGAATCATCTAGCTGACATTGTAGAAGACATTGTGTTGATGATCTAGACAGAAAGGATCTCCAGTAGCAGTCAGTCAAATTTCTTTAGAGCTCTGACTGAAGACTCTTGCTTTAATGCAGTCTTATAAGATGCTAACGACACAAAAATACACATTAAAACGTCCCATAATATTTCATCAGTAGTTGGATGGCAATGCTAATCCACCTCATTTGCTTTTGCTGCACCTCTTTAAATATATGTCAGGCCACATGATCCTATCCTATTATGGCAGGTGAGAGAGATTGTTTGAACCTCTTCCTTGTGCTCCACATCCGTCAAGTCAACTCAAAATTTTTTAAGAGAGAACAAGTTATTTTCGGACCTCCTTCAAAGCATATTAAAATCACCCTTTTTATGCAGGACCATTCAAACGATCTTAAGGCATGACGGATTGAAAATAGAGAAATGAACCCTACTGGCCATGATTTTCTATATAATTTGGTTTTAGCAACACAAAGCAACTTTTCAAGCTTCATAAAATATTTTCATAACTATATGGGTAAAGTTACTTTAACAGGCACTAATTTGAGGAGGGTGGCAGGAACCCTGCCACACACAACAACTTCCAAAGTCACTCCCCCCGTTTCTTAACTTCAACATCATCATACGCTATTCATCCTTCACACAGACACTGGAAACAGAAATGTACTTCAATCCAGCTGATCAGGATTTTATCATGCCATCAATGGTGCTCATGGGAAATGTAGTTTTCCTTCAGGCAAAGCACTAACGCTTTAATCCACACTGGGCCGCGTTATTCTTTCAAAACTGAAACTTCTTTAGTGTTGCTTTAACTGGAGGAAGATTAAGCATCAACACTAATAAAATGATTGATCAGATTGTTTTTTTGTACCCTTCAAAGTGATCATTTGAAGTATAATATATGCTCTTCTTGTATCAGTCTGAGTTGCTTCTGAAGCCTAAAGAAGCCGCTGATGCCTCCTTCCTCTTTGCTGAAAACGATACAACTACTCTTTCAAGCAGGACGTATACATTGCAGCTTAAAAACATTACAGCATCAACACTGCATGCACAATTCAGAGGCATGTGCATATCTCTATGTCAACTTTGGAGGCATGTATGCTTTTTTCCCCTCTCCATAAACCTACACTGGGTTGTGTTTGCTGTGACACCTTCCTGGAGGAGGGGCATGGGCTGACATAATGCTTCTGCAACTAAACTGTCCTTTGAATAACACATAAAAGTAAACCTACATTAGTCCATTTGCTTCTTTTTTAACCGGTGGGTGACCCTAAATCTTCAAATTGGAGAAAGGACACCCGGTGAAACCGAAAGATCAAACTCGGAGTCTGAACTGGCAGCCAGGCATCCTCCCCAATAGAACATCCTAGTACCAAACTCGCTCCTGAAACGAAAGTCCAAAGTTCTGCCGGAACACGTTGGTTTTGCCATCAGTATCCAGGTTCTGTCTAACCTGTTTCAATCCTGGCAGGAAGCGGCGCAAACAGAAGGCAGGCAGACACGGCTTTAGGGGATTCTGAGGTAAGACACGGATCCCAATGAAGAGATGCAGACCAGCTGGCCTAACCTGGCTGTAAACCAGTCAGAAGACAAATTTAAACAGAAATTCGGGCAAAAGCGGGGAGGTGTGGTTGACCTTTTGCTAGTTCATCAGCACAAGTGTGTGTCAACCTTTATTAAACACAACATTTAAGCTCGATATCGGCTGTAACTCACTTTAAGGTAATGTTGAGGTAAATGTCTGCCCTCTCTGGTGAGGTCTGTGCATCACATGCTGGCTCCTGTTTATGTTTTACCACGTTATACTATAAGAAAAATGTAAATGCGAATTACCAAATAAAAAAACTACAACATCCAAATCAACACATAATTTTTTTCTTTTTTTTTAAGCTCTTTAATTGTGAAAATCCTTCCTGTCTTTTCTCACCCAGGGTCTGTGTTCATAAAGAGGAACTTCCCTGGTTTGGAATAAATATTCACCTTTGTGTTTTCAGTCTTTGACACCGGAGATGAGACTCACACACACACACACACACGTACACGCACACACACACACGCACACGCACACACACACACACACACACACACACACACACACACACACACACACACCTCCGAGGCAGCTCTGCTTCTCATTAACACTCTGCAGAGTAGTTACAGCACCCCCATTCTTGCCCATTTGCATGTGTGTACATGTTGCAAGCTGCCAATGAGGATTTATGCGGCAGAATCAGCCCCTTTGTGTACAGCCTAATATTTTGCACAGCTTTTTAGCTTCCAAAAAATAAACAGAGGGAATCCGAAGTCAATAATTTACTGACAAATACTCTGAAAGCACTTGCCTGCTCCGCTTCTGGGACCGTGGCTCTGAATGAGTCCCTCCATGGTTAAGCAAACGAATGCTGGTTAAGAGCTTTCAAATGTTAGGAACACGTTTCTAAAGCAGAGTTTGTTTATCTTCTATTTTATTTAATTTTTTTAAATAAACACACAACAAACTTTTGCTTAAAGAGGAAACATGTTAAGTAGGGAAAAAACAAACAAAGTTAATAAAGATGACTCAAACAAAATTTAATGGACTAAAAATCTGTAAAATACTCGGGACGAGAACTACAGACGCATCTACAAAAACAAGGACAATTCTGCAGAGGGGCAATATTTCTAGACAGTCATCACACATACGATGGTTTGTTATGGCATGTGATCTAGCGGAATATGGCTTACAGATAATAAAAACCCAACAATTCAGTGTCTCTGGAAACTCTTGGTGTCACACCTCAATCAGCCGACTACGTCAAAACATCTGCAAAGGTTTCCTGAGCCTTTAAACGCCTCTCAGTGTATGCTAATCGGAGACAATAATGGGGGAGACGTGAGAAGAAGGCGATCCACTCCCTTCACATGAAGAGGAAGTTGTGTATCCATGCATGCTACCAGAAAATTGAGTGGAAGGAAAACGCATGTTTGGGATAGATGCACCAGTGTTTAGACATGTTGCATTCTCCATATCAAGACACTCCCAAACTGGAGACAATTTTAAAGGCTTCGGGTTTAATTTTCTGAGCTGTGCTTCAATATATGAATCCACTTTTACGATGTAGTAGCTGCCGACAGCCCAGGAAAATTCCTTTGACTTTAACTTAACCAAGCTTTTAAGTTTAACATTTGAAAAAAAAGGCTCGGGATAGCCACTCCGGTTTCATGGGCATTGAGCTTTTTCATATTTCCTCAAGTTACAGCTGCAAACTGACCGGTTTTGTTGAGATGTTTTAGTGGTAGACCGAAACAAAGTGGAACATTTTTGTGAAGAGGAAGGAAAAGGAGAAAAAAAAGCCATCTGAAAAGTGTGGCATGGAGTTATATTTAGTCAGTTTGCTCATCGTTTAACTCCTCTGTTAGGTCGATACAGTGTAAAGAGCAAAAACAGGACGATCCTGGAGAAAAAGCTGTTTTAAGCTGGAGAAGATTTGAGACTGGGGTTAGGGTTCAGTCCAACCCGAAGAGATCTGTGTTAAAATCTGCTGCTAGCTGCTAGAAAAAAACAGCAGCTAAGTAAACTGGGAAGCAAACGTTTGTGCTGCGGCATTTCTTCTCAAGACTTTACCTTTAAAAAGTTCAACTTGAATTCCTTCGTTTTCGGCAGAACGGTGACTTCTTTGGCACACATGTTCTTTTCAGTTTTGACGCTAAGCAGCTGGAAGAATAGGGACCCATTACCATGGCAACAAGTTGGCTTACAACCAGAGCAACAGAAATCACAAAATCTGAAATAACAGCTAAACTGCAACCAAAAATCCCAGAAGAGGTAAAGGGGATAGAAAGAACTAACAAGTGTCTTCAGAGGCATTTTTATATATGCAGTAATACAGACTGCAACAGGAGATCCTC
>JAVLVB010000208.1:230057-249757 GCA_032876305.1 Orestias chungarensis
ATATATATATATATATATATATATATATATATATATATATATATATATATATATATATAGAGAGAGAGAGAGAGAGAGAGAGAAAACAAAACAGTATCAAGAAAATTAAACAGTAGTGGTAAAATTGCTTTTTAATTTTCTGAAAAGGTAAAAGAAAACACAAAAGGAAATTAAAGACACAAGGAAGAAGTAAACGAAGTACGAAGGAACTGCATGACGAAAAGAAAGAGAGAACCAAAGCAAACGAGGATGAAACTAAAGGAAGGAAAGGACACAAGAGAAAAACAATGAGAAATGAGAAAGCAGTGGGCGAGGAAGGACGAGCGGAGAAGCCGTCACCTTCATATAGCTCACTGGTAACAAAGATGCAGATTTGGCGCGCCACATAAAGTAAACATCCCAGCACAACCCGACCCTCTGCTGGCACCCCGGCTGGCAGCGCCGGGACGGGAGGGGGTGGGGGGCGTAAATCAAGACGCATCCGAGATGCTGAGTTCACGGCTGACGCGAAAAAAACGAGACCGCGACCAGACAGTCGAGAACGCTGATGTGCTGCTCCGATATCGCACACTCCCACAGATCTGCGTGTCCTCCCGGTGTTCCCACTCGTCTCACAATGGAGCTCCACACAACAGAGAAGCACGGAGCTCCACAGGGCGGCTGACATCGTTGTGTACACACTAATTAGCCACACTGGCTCGGCCACAATGAGCTTTTTCATGGCCTGCATGAACAAATCATGCAGTCTTTCTCATGTCAGCACTGAGATCAGCGCCATGCTTTTCATGATAACCTCTTTGATCCGGGGTGAGAAGTTCTTTGCCCCCGATGGTAAAAAACAAAAAGAGAGTTTTTGAGGAGCTCTTGTCGGGAGTGTTTGACAGTCGCAGTGTGAATGGAGGATGCTGCGTTTTGTTCTGGCTCTCTATGAACGACCGTTTTGTTTGCCAGATGACATCCAGACAATAGCTGCAGGACTGGAAGGTGTGTGTGTGTGGGAGTTTGAATAACGCGGGGTCATCGGGTCAAGACCGGCCGACCTCTGCCGACATTAGGGCGGCGATACAACACAGGCAGAGGAACCAATAAAGCCTTGATGTTGGTTTTTCAACTTGAAAGCTGCTCGTTTTGACATCAGCGCTGTGTTGCCATCAATCAGATTTCCCGCTGTCGCTGCGGCTCTTAACTCCCAGCAGCCACGCCACTGGGACGAGTCAGCCGCTTTAAGGCAGCTTTGGCTCCCCGGAGATCCAACTGTGTCTGAAGTGCGAGTTGCTTCCAGCGTAACATCTGAAACGTGGAGGAAAACTATTTTTATACGCTCAGGGATGAAGAGACATTGACTGGCTTTTTTCTGATCTACGTTTTTTTATTTTATTTCTTTTTCTGTAGGAAACTTTAAAAAAAGGGTGCGGGGTCCTGCGTAGAGGAAGATGTGTTAATAACACCAGAAAATAGAGAAATTTACTCATGCAAACTTGTTATTCACCATGGACACTGTACCGTTTACATTTACAGTACATTCTATATTTACATATGATGATTGGACTAAATATCTTCTAAAAATGGAAGTAAGCTTCGATTTTGGCAGCCAGTGTGGACAAAAGCTGTAGTGTTTTGCCTAAAAGAAGACTGCATTTCCCATAAGGACCAGGGCATAGGGTCATAAAATCCTGTCCTCTCGGTGGCCTGCAGTTGGATTGAGGTACATTTCTGTTTCCAGTGTCTTTTTGAACGATGAATAGCGATGAGGTGATGAATCTAATTGTGGTGAAACAATGTCAGATGATGACGAAGATAAGAAATGGGGTAAGTGACTTATGCCGTAAAGCAGTCGGCACATTTGTAGTTGTTTAGTGTGGCAGGGTTCCTGCCACCCTCCTCAAAGTTGCTTAGTGTCGGTTACAGCGATACAGACCCCCTCGGGCCGTGACAGAGGTGTCATTCAACGAGCTGTAAGTCAACGAATAATCACAAACGTTTTAAAAATATTTTATGAAGGTTTAAAAGTTACTTTTATCATATTACTATCAGTTCGATAACTAAAAGTGGGTCGATTTTAACTACTGATGTTTCATGTTGCCGTTTGTCTGTAGCAGGGGGGGTTGGTTGGTCATGTGACAGTGACAGAAATGTTTGTGCAGGATTGTGGGGTGTTTAACAAAAGCAGTGAGGCGATGTCAGCGGCCGTGACTGCTGTATTTATATTGCATATTTGTATTGCCCCATAGTTTATATGCTCGCGAATCCCTAGTTTTGTTGCGTTTTAATTGTACTGTAACATATATTTTGCACTTTTATGTTTGTATGTGTTCATATCTAGCTGTAATTCATGAAGAAAGAGCTTAAGAAGCCGGACACTTTTGTTGAAAGTGCATTTTTAAATGTATTTTATGTAACATTCAGATTTTCTGAGAAAGACATTGGCTTTGCACCATTTGTAAACCGTGTTCATCCAAAAATACACCAAACATATGTATTATTTTAAACAAGGTATAATAAACCTTCACTTTCTGAAATGAGTGATGAAATATGTTTTTTACAACATTCACATTTCTGTGATGTACTTTTAATAAAACATCTGGTATTTTTGAACATCTAATAGATCTAATAGATCCAATATGTTGCTTTTTTGGGGGATTTTTTTAAAGTTACTTTGTTCGTAAATATCTCAAAATATCCTACTTAAAGCATTTAATTTTGGCAAAATTTCTAAAAATCTGTCTTATATCATTCTAAGATGTCGCTCACAGACGAGAAGGTGTTGAATGAAAAACTAATGTTGTTTTTTGTCAGTTTGACAGTTGTTTAGTATTGTTGTGCATTTTGGACTATGAAAAAAAAAGCTATTTAAGAAAGTACATTTTAAACCTCGTCTTCAATGAAAGGATTATAGAAGCTTCCTCTTTTGTTTCTGTGCTCTGAAAACCCAGAAGAAATGGAATATTGGTCCATAATCCTGTTGACCATTTATGTGCTTGCTCCACCCAAGAACCTCTGGCATCGCCTCCAGAGGGATGGTTATTAAGACAGCGGCAGATGGGTCCCAGATAGAGCAAGGCTAAGCTAACGGAGGCTGTAGGGCGGAATTTTAACTATCCAGCCTCCTATGCAGCATTCGGCTAATTAATGTCTCCCCTTCATTTTTTTGGTCCTTTGATTTTAATTCATTCCTTTTTGTCCTAAAATATTCCGCAGCGCCCCAATGAGAACCAATCCAGCTGACTCCTTTGTTGCCTGCAGATAATTACTGCAGCATCTCTTGAGACGCCAACAGCCATCTACAGTACGTAGGACAGCATCTTGTGAGCTTCAGAGAAACAGAAAGTTTTTCTCCATCAAACAGATTCGAGGATTACCACATCTGGAGCGCACCGGCGAACTGAGTGAGAAGAAAATCGGAATGTGTGCCTGTCTTTACTTATCCGCATGTAGCGCTGAGACCTGGCTGTGAAGTAACTGCTGGGATTTGTTTGGGGAGCATAGCTGGAGAGAAAAAGCTTTCAGCATCGAGACAAACTATGAGACGCGATGACGCTCCAAACATCACCAGAAAACGTGCCTCGAAATGTCTTAGATCATCTCACCTGTGCTGTATCAAACTCCACAAACTCGAACAGATTATGCAGGTGCAACAGGAAGTCTCCTGTAAAAGTTGCAAGAAAGAAAGCGCTATCTCAGCAATCAGACACCACTCACAGGTCTAATCTTGCCCAGAGCGTGTGATCAAACAGAACCGTCAACAACCAAAACGTCCTCTGTTCAAACTGAGATACTAAACGTCTGTGTGCGTGGGAGTCTGTCTCTGGCTGCGAGCCGTGACTGATTTTCCTGCCGGTTGGTTTGCGGCCTCATCTCTGAGGTCGATCGGCGTGATAAACACCCAGCCGGGGTCGTTACACAGATGTGTGCTAACAGCAGTCAAATCGGTCCTGTTGTCTCGCGGTTAATCGGCGCACGCGGCGACTCGGGTCGGAGCAACATCAGCCGGAGCTGCTAGAGCAACGTGACTCAAGTGGCAGCAGAGACGGGATTAAGGCGCCATTCTGCACGCGCGGCAGGACTTCAGGTTGTCCTTCCTGATGCTTAAATAAAACTGTGACACTTTTTTTTCTTCTCAAGACCAAATCAGGATACAGGATGATTTAATCTTTTCTCTCAGCACTGAATCCATTTTTTCCCTGTCCAATCAGAAGCATGAACTGCATCTGAATTTAATTCATTTAACCAAAACAAAGAAGTCTATGAACATGTCTTTAGTGCTTGTTTTTTGATTTTGTTTATCCCATTTGTCTTAAACACACAAAATTCTACCAAGAACATTACTCTTGAAACATGGTGGTGGCAGCATCATGCTGTGGGGTTGTCATTTTATTTAATTGTTTTTTTAAGCAAGGAAGGAAAATTCTAGAGAAAAAAAAACCCTGCTTGTGGCTTCAGACACTTAAACATTAACATGCAGCTGGAGCTACAATCATGTTTAGATTAAACGGTATTAATGCTGTGAAATGGCCTACTCAAAGCCCACTTGAACTGCGTCCACTTGAGACTTCATGGCAAGACATGAATACTGAATGTCTCCATCCAAGCGCACCAATTGTAAACTATCTGGCAAAGGAAAGTCGAAAATTTGTAGTTATTTTATGTTGCAGGGTTCCTGCCACCCTCCTCAAAGTTGCTTAGTGCCAGTTAAAGCGATACTGACCGCCTCGGGCCATGACGGAAGCGTCATTCAATGAGCTGTAAGTCGACGTATGATCACAAAAGTTATGAAAATGTTTTAGAAATGTTGAAAAGTTACTTAGTGTTGCTTTAATACACTTTTTAATCTATATGTAAAGCACTTTGAATTGTCTTTAATGTGCTACACTAATACTTTTTTCTTCTCCTTTTACTTTTCAAGAAAGAAAACAAAAACAAAATCTAAAATCCTGATACATTAAAAGTCCAGAGTCCTTTCAACCTGTGCATCTGAATCATGAACGTCAACTTTAGATTTTATGTCAAAGAACAACAGTTTTAAATATGCTTCAATAAGTTGCTCTTTTATCCCTGCAGCATATTTACCTAATCACACTCGGTCCTTTAGGATCAAATGACATCAGTTTGCCTCAAATTTATCTCCCTGATTTAAGCACCTCATCGAGTCTGGCCTTACACGTTTCCCTAAAATAGCCACTTTCCACAGATAATAAATGAAATAAAGAGTTGTCTCCGTTAGCTTTCGGGCCCATCAGCTGTTTGAGGGCTGTGGTTAAAGGGGCTCACATGTTTGGCTCGACATGAGAGAAGTCTGTCAAATGTGAGAAGAGGGAGAAACGCGGAAATAAGAATAAGAGATGGGAAGTGACTGGTTTTACTGGTTGCCTTCCAGCCCGAGTCTAAACTCTGACCAGCTTTGGGAGGTAAAGAGAAACAGATTTTTATGGGGTTTTTTTACAGGGTGTAAAATATTGGGTGTTGATAAGGTGCTGTAGGGTTGCAAACTCGAGAGGAACGGAAAAGAGCCCTGGCTTTTATGTTTGGAGTTAGTTTTACCATCGGTTTAATCCCAGGAGACTTTAAAAAGTCCATTAGGGCGAGTCGATCAGACGTCCGTCATCTCCGAGAGCCGAGAACGTGCACCCAAAAAACAAAGGCTCGTAAAAGAAGAAAGCGGGGGAAAGCGCCTTCTTTTGTCTCCAATCCTATCAGTGTCACAAAGGTTACGCTCCTTCAAGATAACCCGGGGAGATCACTCTGAGCTCCGGACCATTTCCACCCCCCTCTCCACTCTTTTTTTTTGTGATTAGGTGTCAGCAGAATTTCCTTGGTGCACAGACGACGCCTTTCAAGTAGCGGGTTTCTCATGGTCTTGCGATCTATCGGGCCGCCTATTCAGACCGGGGTTCCAAAGCAAGCTTCACAATGTCTGGGTGTAGTCTGGACGAACAAGCAAGGGTTCATATTTATCTTTGCAAATTCACTGCTGCAACTCGCAATGTTGGCTGGCAGCATGAAACTGACCCTTTCTTTTTCTTTTCTTTTTTAATTGGCGTTAAGTCTGGAGCCCAACAGGTGTAAAAAGGTCAGGAAACCCGAAGGAGATCTGCCCGTACAACAGCGATGCAAAAACGCTTTTATCTGAAAAGCCTAAAAAGAGCCTGAACACTGGAAATGTATCGGCAAATGTCTGCTGTGAGGACAGCGGCAGGGTAAACCTGAGCAGGCGCAGATGTGGCAGCGCTGGCAGCAGAGAACTGAACCTCTAGCAGTGATTTTTACCACTTAGCTGGACTGTGGTTTGTTTGTTATATTCCTGTTCAATAAAATGTTTTACTTACTATAATAAATATCTAGAGAAGGTCTGTTGCGCTCCAGGGCTCTTCAGTCTAATAACACTCAAAAACATTTCGGTTGTTGTTTTAAACTTATTTCTATCATCTAATTATCTCCAGTTTATACTGATGTATGCAAAAGGTCAATAACCACTTCAGGTTCTTGCACCTCTAATGAAATATCAGTTTTAAAGATTTGTGACATGGACATGAAAACACTGTTTTAAAAAGTCACCGTCCTGGAAACTTTATGCAACAAAGTTTTATTTAGCATCTGGACATAAAAAAAAGGCAATTAGCGCATTTAGCTCCACAACATTTCAAGGTAAAAAAATTGCCATGTAAAATCAGCTTCTATCTCAGAAATTGAGTCGTTGTGTGCAAAGGTTTATACACATAATCTAAACTAATTACTTAATTTTAGCTAGGTTACTTTAAGGCATAGAAATGTTACTGAACATTGTGTTTGATTTGACTTTTTTCATCCCTGAGCTCAGTTAATGCCCAACACCATTAAAACAATGATCTAAATAGATTTGTTTGCTCTATTTACTAACTGGACTTTCTTAATACGGCTTTCAATATTAGCTAGTTTAGCTAATCTAATTTAGCTAACGCAGAGACATTTTTCAAGTACTGCCCCAGTCATAAACTTCATTTGTTTACTTTCTAGTTCGCTTTAAAGCCTCTCGTACCTTCGGAAACATCACAGAAGACCGTTATGGGTTTTTAATGGAGTTCCGTGTTGGGGGGCCAGGGTCCAAATCGTCCCATAATGTTTGTAGCGTTCTGGCCCGGCACCGCATATGTAAATGTGAATGTGATTTACCATGGGAACTCTGCTGCATTCCTCTGGTTTTGTATAGCTGTGAAAAGAGCCGGACCCGAGCCAGCCGAGGGGAACAGAAAGGTCCAGCAGCCAACAATCGGCTGCACTCAACCTAAATTGAGAACAACATATAAATCTTGTGGGTTTTCGGGGACACGCAATCACTCACACGTGTGAATACGCACATGCTCTGCAGTGACGCTCTGCAGGAGTAGCAGTGGAAGAAGTTCATCCCGAAAGAAAGCTTGAGCTCCAATGATGGTCAGTTCTCCAGGAAAAAAAACAACTTGGCAAACAAGGATTGTGGTGAAACACTAAAAAGGTGACCTGTAGCTACACACCAGCGTGGTGGCAGTCGGTGTGAAAGAGGGAAAAAAGAGACAGTTGGTGGTAGGATGGGGGACCAAATCAAAGAGAGAGAGAGCAGCGAAAAGTGACAAATCCACACAGTCATCGAGGCGCTACCGCTCACAGCGGGACGAGATGGCAGGAGGAAAACCGGGAGGAAACAGTGAGATATGTGGGAGAGTGTTAGGAACAGTAAAAATGGACTACAGTCAGGTGTATGGAGTTCACTGGTAGTGACAGGTAAGAGCAGCTTCACCTGCAGACATTGGAGAGGGGAGCAGAAAAGTGGAATTCAAACCTGATCAGTAAAACAAAATGGGAATACTCTGAATAAGAGGTTCATCGTGCTTTCTTATTCAGTAGTAATGCCAATAATATCAGTGTATTTCACACTATGGTTATATGTTGCAGGTTGCACTGATGCCTTGCAGCATCGCTGTAAATTCTTTTTAAATGTGAGTGCTTCCTCTAAACAGCCAAATTCAGTCGTTCCGTCAAAGATTTCTTTGACCTTTTCAGATTTGATTCGACGGTCATGAAAACATTAATGGGTTTTGCTCTTTTATCACTTCAAATTAAACCATCAGTCTATAGAGTTACACACGTACCAGAAACCATGTTTCCAAATTAAACTACAAAGGTATCGCTTTACCAAGATTAAAGAAGAAGGAAAAGGTTGATTCTGGTCCACATGCTCTACAAACAATTTATTTAAAATATGAGTCTGGATGCAAAATTCCTGATCAGCAGGTCAATTTATAACAGCGAGACTCTACAAACACGGTGGGTCCAATATAATGTCAAAATATGATGATCACAACTTCCAAAATTTCCAAAGGACCGCATTCATTTAGTTTTTTTCCCCCTTTTCATATTCTTTCCAAAAAACATATCAGAACCCACATTTCACCTGATATTTTCACCAAATATGTCCGCAGTATATATTTTCCATAAGTGGTCCAAACCTCAATGTATCAGCTTACTAAAAACATGTCAAGCCTCCTATATCAATAAAATGAAATTAATTAGGGAATTAGAAGATTGTCAGTAGGTATTCAATATAGTTCATGTGCCTAATCTAAGATTATGTCCCTAATTTAAGCAACAGAAGGGGAGAGAACTTGCAACGTCTGTTTATTTAACTAACTAACTGGATTTGTAGACAAGAGCTAGGTTTATGAACAGCAGTGGCTTTTAGGAATATAGAAACGATTTGAAAATACCAGCAGATTTAACACCAGCTAGACATCATGGGTCCAATATTTATAATGTTAGGTTGATAATCGAATAACAAACAAAAGCACAGAATTGAAAGTTTCAAAATATTTAATGCACAGAAAAATAATCTTTCAGGTTCTGACTCGCTGAACTTTGGTCCCAGTCGTTCCAGAGAAAATGAATGTTTATGAACCGCTAAAAAAGAGTTCACTAAGATAAATGCCTGATCAGTGAGTTTGTTTAGACTCTCAGAAGCTAAATTTGTAAAAATGATTTACAGGATACAATCTACTTTTCCAGATTCCCTGCCTCTTATTTTTTTTTTTTACTTTTTTTTACCCTTTTTCATTTATTCTTTTTTTACCATAAACTCAATCGTGACAATCAAGCCGAAAGGAAAAAATTATGCTGGGAACTAATTTTCCTCTCAGGAATTTCAAGATAACATAAAATAAACTTGTAAAACTCAGCTCTAAATTGTTTGTTCATTTCCTGCTGTGGGTTTCCCCCTTCCTTCTCCATCAGCGCGTGCAAACTGCGAGCCCAGGTCAGACCCCCACGGGGACTGACCCGCCACCCTACGACACGTCCGGCTAACACGGGACGCGGCTCGCTACTCCGCGAACATGCTTCCCTCTACCCAAATCCACAAAGTAGACCAAATAAACGGGGGGAACAGAGGAGGAACTGTGGAGACATTGTGAGATGTAGGGTAAAATAAAAAAAACATGCATGGAGGCTGAAGCCAAGCAGACTGAAGCAATGCTGGCGAAGCACCAACACACACATTCTGGGGTAGGCAGTGAAGCGAGGTGTCAGAGCCCGTTACAGGCCGCTGGCTGGACGCAGCCCGAGAACAAGCCGGACAAAAGCGCTGCCTGTCTCCCCTCATTAAGTGATTTAAGATCCCATGTTCCCCTTAGTCCTTTCATCGCGCTCCAAAGTGAACACACTTAAAAAGCCCAACAAGAATGCCAGAGCCGGCCGACATGAATGGGGTAAAGAAAGCCAAGTTCATGGCAGAGGACCAGGGTCTAAAGCTGAGCTACACTAGCCATGCCCATTAGCCTTTCGGCAGATGGAAAAGGGGGGCGGGGGGGATGGTATAGTCGAGCCTGAATGCACCAAGGTGAGATCCCCGGGTGGGAAACAGCAGACCCTTAATCCATTAACAGCTCTTCCTCCACGGAAGGAGCGACGCTTTTCCCATGAAGTTTAGCAGAAATGGGTCGTTTCCACATTCCTGGCTAACAAGGCGGCGCTAACCAGCATGGGGGGGGTTTGGAGACGGAAAGATGGAGGAGTGGCGTGGAAGATTCGAAATCAAGCTCAAGAGTACGGCTCTGTGGTCGAACACCATGGAGGAATAAAGCCGAGCTACAAACTTCGCACTACGGTTTATTATGGAAACGTCACCACAGTCCCGAGTTTGGGACAGGATTTGTGTAAAGAGAGTCACTAACCGACCACCGAACTCGGCAGCAGATCCACAGCCCAATCAACTCAATGTTTAAAGGTGTTAAGCTAGCAAAACTTTCAATACATTAATAATTATCCCGTATTTTGTCTAATTTCTTGTACAAATATGTTAGTACACTTGAAAGTAAAACAAACTATAGGAAGTTAGTTTATGTCAACCATTCCAGAGTAAAAATAAAATATACTTTTACGTTTGTTTTTTAGATTTTTTCAACTCGTTTTATGACATCTTTTTAATCGATATTCAAGTAATAATGACTTAAAACAACCTTCAATAACCTCCTGCGAGTGCATTTTTTTGTTTCAACTAAGATTTTTACACTAAAACTAGATAAAAACAGATTATAAATAAGTAAAAACTAAAACATACTCAGAACCATATCATCATTGAAAAGTGTTGCGTTATTATTTACACATTGCAAATATATGAATGGCACGCATAAGTATTCAGCTCCCTTTACTCTGATGATGGTAGCATCATGATTTTAGTATGTTTTTCTGGACAGTGAAAATGCTCAGACTTTATGGAGCTAATTACAGTTCAACTAAACTTGCTGGAGGAAGTAAAAAACGTTACACTGGCCTTAAGAGCCAATATACATATATAATATATCTGTATAGTCATGTGGTGCAATGGCATAGTCAAAGTTTTGAGCACAACATCTGAAAATTTATGTTCTTGGTCTAAACTTGAACTGTTGTGCAAAAAATAAACACATATTTTTATAATTTCTTGCAGCCGTGGCAGAAAAAATATCATTTTTTTCAGAATTTTCACAGAAATCTACATTTCTTCTTCCATGTGTGTCTCATCTGATGCACATATTTGGAAAAATGTACATGTCAAAAGTGTGAGTGTAATTGGTAGCAGTAGTTTGGTTCTGAGGGAACAAAAAACAAACAAAAAAATGCACTTTTTGAAGCTGCAGAAACATTGTTTTGAGGCAGCCAAGGTCCAATTAGTGGTGGCATACCATGTGGGATCTAAACATTTGTGTACAAGGAGGCTGTTTTTTCCTTCCTCCTCCTGCAGATCTCTCCCGCAGGAATGAGGGACCCTGGTCAGATGCCATGGCGGAGCTTCAGCAGAGTGGGCGTGGCCTCGCCGCACAAACCTCTGGGCCTTTTGACATTGCGCCGCGCAACCATGAGGTCAGAGGAAGGCTCTTTCCTCCCTGACACAAAGGAGTGATTTTTCACTCGCCCCGTGAGAACACCGGCGAATAATGGACTCTCAGGCCCCTGGTATCACGTTCGGTTTCACACGCGTCAAATCCATTCTGGGGGCAGAACAAAAGGGGGCAGGAGGGGATACATTTGTGGGGAGGGATCGATGTGCACAGGACATGCCAACCAGACTGGCTCTGATGCATTTCAATGCCCGTTGTACTCACATGTTTATGAGGGATTTGTTTTACAAAAAGCTGGAACTTCTAGCCGGACACGAGCTGCAGAAGCTAAAAGTCCAGTGCAGACTGTGATTCAAAGCTGCAGTCTCTAGAAAAAACATCTCTTTTCATGCCGTTTGTTTAAGTGGATCTAAAATTACGAGGTTTTTTAGTCAAAGCAGAGAAACTAAGGCCCCGTTTACACAGCCCCAAAATTCGACCAATATCAGATTTTTTTCATGGCAGTATCAATCAAACAATTCCGATCTTTTTGCCCCAAATTATCTAATTTGTGCCACTTCCCTATGTGGGATGAAATAGAACACGCAACCAACAGGTCATGTAACCGTCATGGTGCACCTAATCCAACTTTTACACAATTAACCAAGACATGCGTCACAATTCTGCTACAGCAGAAGAAGCCAGACGTAGCAAATCTGGACGTGAAGCAATGGCTGAAGCAACCAGTGCCGAATTTTGGTGTCTTTTTTTTTTTTGTACGTTCCGTCATCTTTTCGCCTTTTAAAAATGAGTCTTCTCCGGTTGCTCAACAACTTTCAAATGAAACACAGACAGCAGCATCCGTCTGTTGTCGGTGCTGTGTTAGGTGTACGTCAAATCGTTTACGCAGAAGTGTGGTGGCGGTCGCTTTCAATTTCTTGCATAAATCCGATTCTAGCATCACAACCTGGTGTGTGAACGTAGCCATAGTCATTCCAGCGGGTCTTGGGTCTCCATCCAGTGTTTCACCACGAGGTTGACTTGGTGCAAAAACATTGACGTCGCGATTTAAGTGTGTGCAATATTCATATAGAAAACGCAAGCACGATAATTGTTAGCGTATGAATTGTACGTGTTCAGAAGTTGTGTTTTTTATGCTAATGCAATGTTCAGCCGGTAATACGGAGCCTGGCGGCAGCAAAAGTTCACAAAGGTCATAGCCGAAAAATCCCGAAGGTCGCTAAAAAGAGGAGGCAGTCACCATCACAATACTTACTCGTGTTATTGTGATAGCAGTAACTCCAGATATGGTGCAGCGCTAAGTGTTGTGGGTGGCAGTTTCCTTGCAGGAAGCACGCTTCGCTTGAAGGCTGGAGCGTTGCCGTCTCTCCCGCATGACGCGACGAACTGACAGCTGTCCTAATTCTAAACAGCAGGTTTCTTCTCACCAGCTTCACCGTAGAGCTCAGATATGTCCAGTTTTACGACTTACAGTTTTGTCATACTTGCAGCAAAAAGATCTGGGAACCCTGTATCATTTCTGTCCACCTAACTTAAAAGCATGGTTTAGTTTTTGTGGTTTGTTTACATGTAACTACACAAAATGTGAGAAATTCAAGAGGCTAAAGACTTTCCTAAAGCACCGTAGGTCGTGTGCACCTCAGTTCCACTTGATCTAGATTTATTTATTTTTTTTGCACAATTTCTTCCACCGTTCTGACACTTGAACTGCTTGGTAACAGAACCAGACAGCAAAACGCATCCGTTCCCCAGTAGAACCTGTGACTTCCCCGATACTCCCCGGCCACATGAACCAGCGGCTCGGTGGCCCCCGCTCTGCGCCATGAAGCGCTTGAAGAAAGGCCAGACGGATTAGCTGCAGCTCCCCTGACATGAAAAGCACCACTTAATTCAAAGGCCCTCACGGCTGATTAATCACAAATTATGATCAAACAGCTGACTTACAGGATAAACATGCGACAGACACCCTGCTCACAACTCCGCATGTGTGTGCAGGCATGCATGCGAGGTCACGCCGTCTCCCCAAAGTCCGCAGACTCGCTTTCCACTGGCGGATTAAAGGCGCGCCGGCAGCCACAGAACCCGGCAGCAAATTAAAGCCTCCTACAAACTCCTCCGAGACTTTAGTCTGCAAACTTAGGACCAGAGTTGGGAGGAATATGAAAAAACGCTGAGGTGAAGAGAATCAGGTCAGGAGTAAAGGTGCATTTCAAAATAAAGCTTTAAAGTCTGAGTGTATTTAATCATCCTGTAATGTGGAAAGCGTCTCAGATAAGTTGAAAGGATAAATAAAACACCTCATTTTAACAGTGTCGCCTTTTTTACATGCTTTGGTATTAAGATAAAAAACATATTCGGTTAAAAATATGAACACATCAAGCACTACACCCTGTAACACAAAAAGCAAATGGATTTAATTAGCTAGTTATTAGTTTAAAACAAATCATATTTATGGGAAAACTCCTAAGTAAAGAAATCTGCTGCACAAAATCGCAAATTTTATAATCTACATGCAGACGAAAAACCTTAATTAGGTTTTGTGAAGCTTTAAAGTGGCGTCATAATTTTAGCAGGATCCCACAGAACATTTAGAGGGAAAATATTTTTGAAAACATTCAACCCAAACTGTGTCACAACAAAAAAAAGATCTGCGTTTGGTCAATTCTCTCCTATATGAATAATATAATATGGTTTTAGAGTCCAACTGTTTTGTAATTTCGACAATAGAAATAGAAATGATTAAACTTTAACTACAACTTACTTGTTTGTTTATTTCAATGAATCACACATGTGCAAATAAAACTACAATTTAAAAAGAAGGTTTTTCACTTTTTCTGTCAACAAAAACTGATAGTTTGTCCTAAAATATTATAAATATTAATATTAGAAATTGAGAAACAATCAGACTACGGTTGTAAAATGATACAGTACAACGTAAGTTTTTGTATTTGTGCAACGTTGTTTAAAAAAAAAAAATAACAGTATAAGTGCATTATGAAATCATTTGGATAGAAAATATATCGTTTTTTATTTTGTCTCTCTGCTACAAACCCTCAAAGCCATGTTAAAGATGCGTATAAGGCAGCTTTGTAGCTTCATTGCGCAGTATCTCGACGTGCACATATGTGTTAATTGGAGATATGTAATAGTTGTGGCACATTTACGGCAGGAGAACGAGGTGCAAATGAACCCAGATCATCTCTTCCCTGTCAGAGCATGTGGTGAACCCAACTGGTTCCTGCAGAACACACCTTCCTGCTGCTGCCACGGCAACGCCTCATCATGCTGCATTAAACCAGCCTGGCCTTCTGCAGGTAACAACAATCATTATCTCCACGCTGGTGTTTGTGGTGCAGGTTTGGTTAGCTGGGCTTCCAGGGGCCAATCAAAGCAGAGCTGCTTCACGCCTCATTGGTTGCCAAGCGCCTACGAGTGTGTCCTGATTGGTCGGATATCAGGATAGACCCCCAGGTTTATTTTTAAATGGGGAGGGGGGGTTTGGGTTGATTTTTAACGTTTCCACTGTCAATGGAAGGTTGTGACCTGGTTTCGCGACCATGTGATCTCATGTTGGGAAGAGATGGAGAGGTTTCTCCAGATAAAAAGATGATACATGCATGACTACATAAATTTGGACAATTTTAAACAATTTTCAGGCGGAGATTGTGAATCTTTGTGCAGAATAAAAAGTGTGTCAACCATCGGAGCTGCGTGCGCCACGGCTCGCATCCCAGCATGCTGCTGGGTTGCTGGGCAAAGTTCGGAGCGGGCCGGTCTCCGTACAGGAGTGACGTGTCACGGCGGGCGTGTTCCTCCAACCCCCCCGTGTATCGCGTGTCTAGAACTCGACAGCACAACTTCAGGAAGGAGAACATGTGACCTGAAGAAGCAGCTGAAGGACTTCAGCATCTTCAGCCTGAAGGTTTTTTTTTTTTTTTCTTCAATCAGATGCTCAGCAACCTGCTCTAAGACGCTGAACTGAGGAGAAGTGACAGAAGGAGGGGATGTTACAGCAAAGAATGTTTATTTTCCTTCAATATTGGGGGTCAGTTTAATATCTAATTAACTTTAAACAAACAAAATTTTAATTTATTTAAAAAACAAACCGAAAAAAACAAACAATCAGCACCAACTGTTTTTTTTTTTATAAAAAAAGAAGATGCCTTTAATTTTTGTTATTTTTTTAGTTTTCTAATAATTACATTTATTTATTTGACAAATTTGGTTAAATTTAGAGTAAAATTAGCAAATACAAAATTTATTTACATTGAAAAATGTGTAAATTATTTTGTCAGATTTTAGCTAGATTAAAATATTTGTTTTATGGTTTTTTATTTAAAAAAAAACAGAGAAATAATAAAATAATATGTCTTTATATCAAATTATAGCCTTGTGTGTATAAATAAATATTATCTTTTCAAATGACGCTATATTAATTTAGTAGAATATATATATATATATATATATATATATATATATATATATATATATATATATATATATATATATATATATATATATATATATATATATATATATATATATATATATATATATATATATATATATATATATATATATATATATATATAATATGTCTTAATCCATTTTCCAATTTATTAACTTCATTTATCATTTAAAGTTTCAATTATAATTACTTTTTCCAATTTTTGTATAGGAAAAAAAATAACATTACCTTTGTATTAATGTTAACACACTTAAATTGATATTCTTAATAATCCAAGTTAAAATATCTATATGTGGTTTGACTTCTTTGTAAATCTAAAGATTAGCAATATTACTTTCACCTATTTATAGCCATTTTTAGGATATTACATTTAAAAATATAATTTACAGGGTTTTTTTATTTTTATTTTTAGCTAAAATGCTAAAAGGAGTTTTTATAAACAGTTTTTATCAGGTGTATTTCACAGTACTGATTTATACTTTGTCGCAGTATTTCTCCTTTTTTTTTTCTTCCTTCTTTAAAGTCAGACACTTTTTACCACTGGCAATAAAAGAAAAAACATAATCTTACCAATAGGCATTTAAGCGGCATTATGTTGCAGTTACACAAGTCCATTTAGGAAGAAAAAGTGATTAGTGAACTTTCTGTGACCAGACTTTTGCTACTTACAGAAGTCTACTAAAACTTAATGTTCACCTCCATCCAGAGACAGAAATATGAGCAGTAAGCCATAAAGGTTTCTGATGGAAACCTAAGCAGCCGGCACACTCAGGAAACAAATAAAACATCTTTATGAGCTGGATTTTATGATCTTAATAGGCATACTCCCGGTCCAGCAGCCTCTAAGTGCTCCGCTCGGACAGCTCGGAGCTTCCGAGGCGACTTCAGACCTCAGCTACCGTCGGAGAACACACTCGCCCAACTAACTCACTGTTTTCATTACGCAGAGCCGTGCACAATTCAAACTTTCTCTGGCTGTAATAAATTCTCATTAGAACAAACCAGGATGGGATATTAAAGTGAGGAAGGCAATTACATGATGCAGAATACCCACAAGTCATTAAAAAGCTAGCAACAAGTTTGCTAATTGATTCTCCGCAACAAACTTTTAGTTAAAACAATTTAACTGAAATTATCTTAACATTTTCAATTTTCTCTTATTCAAACTCAAATTGTAAAGTTACATCTTTTTTAAGCATTTACTTTGGGAAAATGTAGCCAGATTAAAAAATTTAATGATTAGATGTTTGAAAAATGTCAGAACCAAAAAAATTTAATCACAAAAAAATCTTAAAAATAAAAAGAACCTGATAATTTACATGAGCATTGAAATCGTAAAAATGTTGAAGAATTAGATTAAACAGATTAAAAATTAAGAAAATTGGTAAAATATTTATAAAAGTAAATTATTTTTAAACGAATAAAAAATGGAAATAGTTTTAAATCTTAGGGCGAAAAAAGTAGTAAAATACAAATGTAAAAAAAAAAAAAGTTATATTAAAGGTTAGTGAGATTAAGACAAACAAATATATAATATTTAGAGTAAAATAAAAAAGGAAAATATTATTATGATAATATAGTAAAACTATAAATAATTAAAGAAAAAGTTGCTAAGTAGTTTAAAAGAAAATACAAAAAAAAAACTAACTATTATTATTATTTCAAAAATAGAAAAGTGACAAAGAATTTTTAACACAAAAAACAATCTAAGGATCAAAAATCTGATTCAGTTTGAAAAAAATCGGTGGTTTAAGTCAAATGAGCCATTCTGTGATGAAAACTAGAGTTTTTAGAGCTGTTCTTTGAAACTCTAAATGTTCTCCGGGCTGAGACGGGAGCCCAGCTTTTCTTCCCACCTCATCTCATCCCCGTCTTTGAAGCCACGGCCGCAGGTTATCTGACCTCGTCTCTTTTGTTAAACAGACAATACGAGCTTGTTGGGCCATTAGCTTCTCATTGTAGATGCTCATCTAGGTGTGACATCCACCCTGTTCAGGCTGATAACGCGCGGCGACCTGAGGGATGCAAAACCAGCGGGGAAACAAAGCTTTCTGGGACCCCCACCCCTCTGGGATGATACATATCACACCTCTGCAGTCAGAGTGGAACCCAAATGCAGATGATCTCAACTTTGTGTGAAATCTAAAACCACGTACAAAGAGCAGAAAGGAACTAAAGACGATCCTCCGTCTGATTCATGAGGATGTAGTACTCTGCTCTGCGGAGACGTCTGATTGGCTGAGGAGAGGCGGCTCGTGATTGGCCTGACGAGTCAGTGCTGGGACCTGTTACGCTAGATGCCCTCCTATTGTCCCCTGCAATGTTTGCAGCCCGCCGCACGCGATCCCTCGCTCCGCTTGGCTGCACCCTCTCATCGCATTACTTCTGCTATTCTAACCCCTCCATCAATTATGCACTAGAATAACTCCGGGTCCTGATGGAGCCCAGACATGAGAGGGGGGTGGGATCATCGGTGCCAGCGCTCACAACGTCCGCCCGCTTGTTCCCGCCGAGCCGCCTTGCGATCTGAGCGCCAACGTACCAGCGGCTCACGCGAGGCATCAGTGGCGGCGCTGTGGCACCCCACCAGCATCACCATCTATGCGTTAGTAGGTCAGGACTGGAAACTGGAGGGAAACCGGGAGCTCGACAAGGTTGCAGAGCTTTCCTGTGGCACCAACAGAGAGTTCAACGTAAAAACTGTAAAAAGTCGTACATTTCCACTTTGAACACAAACGTATGTG
The DNA here is from genome assembly GCA_032876305.1 of Orestias chungarensis. Classification (NCBI taxonomy): domain Eukaryota; kingdom Metazoa; phylum Chordata; class Actinopteri; order Cyprinodontiformes; family Cyprinodontidae; genus Orestias; species Orestias chungarensis. The sequence goes on from JAVLVB010000208.1 coordinate 248,591, forward strand.
CACAACATCTTTTTTGTTTTTGCTGAGTCGACATAACCTGCCAGCAGGTGGAAATGTGAAAACACGGCAGAGTTTAGCATTCAGAAAGAAGCTTCCTGTGTCTTTACAGCACAGAAACAAATAAGCCACCGAATCTACAAATTCCGAAAATACCTTTAAGATTGAGGCAAAAGGCAGAAGTACTTAGAAACATTGTTATAAATCTGCAGAACAACTGCAAGTCGTGTGAAGGAGTTCATAAGTCTCTTCGTTTAGCAGCTTAACAACATTTAACATCAACTCAAACGTGTCTTAATGCAACACATTTCCAAACTGATGCTTTAAAGAAACGTTCCCACAATCACTGAATTGCCAAAATTAGGCATTAAACTTGCTAAAACAAAATGTTAAAGATGTCGACAACACTTATAGTGTCAGAAAAGTATTCTTTGATTTGTTAAACTTGCGACAAATGTAAGAGCTGGGACTGAGAAGCAGATTTATTTCAATGATGAAGTTTCATCCACTCCAGATCCCACAATCTGGTGTTTCCGTTTCTATAAGTGAGAGGTTTAATTATAAGATTTCAACTTATGGAAACGTTTTCAGATTAACATGAAAGTCTATGATCGGAACAATTTGCTAATATTTGTATATTCAAATTTTGGCACAAAATTGTTTCTAATTTCCCTTTTTTAGCATACACTTTAGTTTTCGTTTCAGTGGCTCTAAAGTTGTCTGTAATTGATTCAACTTTATTAAACATTTCAAAATATTTCTTTGTTTGTCATTAAGTTTATTTAACATTTTATTATATCAAGGTTTTACATTAAGATAGCTCCATAAAGTCCAATGATTACTATTCTTTGTTTAAACAATTGCAAAAACTGAATGTTTTTAAACAGAAACTTCATTTAAGTGACAAAACATTCAGACAAAGTTTCACTAAAATCTAATAATAATCTGAGAAAACACCACTAATAAAAGTTTTACACTCAAAAAAGCTTTTCCATTCATTTGAATAACAAATTTTCCTAAACAAGAGTTAAGTTGCATGCAGGGGTTTGTTTCATTTTGACTTGAATCTTCATTTTCTAAAAAAACTATCAGATTCTAACAAAAAAATTACCATTCATAACAAAGTAGTAAAAAAAAAATCCGTATATATATATATATATATATACATAT
>JAVLVB010000208.1:249857-261327 GCA_032876305.1 Orestias chungarensis
ATATATATATATATATATATATATATATATATATATATATATATATATATATATATATATATATATATATATATATATATATATATATATATATATATATATATATATATATATATATATATATATATATATATATATATATATATATACATATATATATGTATATATATATGTATATATATATGTATATACATATGTATATATATATGTATATATACATATATATATATATATATATGTATATGTATATGTAACTGATCTCATTTAAGTAATTCAGGATATGGTAAAAATGAGGTTTTTTATCTTAAACTATTAACATTCTACTCAACATTTATTCTCTCTTTTTACCTTAACGGATGCCGGAGGTTTTCCTATCTTTTCCTCTTTCTTTGCGACTTCAGTGTCAGACTAAGAAAGATTAGGAAGTGCTCATGTGACATGTCGGGATTCCTAACCTTCTTTTATTCTCTGAAACAAGATGGAGTCGACTTTGGAAAATGGCTGCCTGCGCCCCTCAGCAACACGCAGAGGAAAGAGGGAGAAGAATTCAGTTTCTTTAGTGAAGGCGGAGATTTTAGGAAGCGGATATTTCAATTGTTGACACTGAAACTGTCTGGTGCAAAAATAAAAGTTAATAAGTGCTCAGAGAAATTCATGAGTAAACAAATTAGACGGAAGCGCAATTTTAATAACTAAAGAAACTCTAACCTCTGTGTTAAGCCATGGCCATCCTGACCTGGATTTCTCCTGGTTGCGTGTGAAGGTTTGAGATCACAAACGGATTTTTTTTTAATATTTCATGGCTCCCAGAGCACAAAGGGAGCAGAAAGCCACCAGGAAGGAACACATTTGACTTTCAGCGGGCCGCAGATCCTCACGAAAGGTCCTACACGCCCGTGCCAAGTTCAAGAAAGAACTGCTGATGAATCAGATTTGCTTTATCAGTGTGAAAACAGCAAGAAATGGCTTCGTACCTGAGGAATTACACGGCACTCCGAAAGCAAAATGTAATAAGCACCGCAGATGCTTCCTCTCAGGGGGTTTGGTTTGAGTTCGGCTCGTTCGAGAGCTTCGTCACCCAGAGTCACACAGGATTCACTGGAAAAATTTTGCACTCCCACATAGGCCTTATTTCTCCTGATTCTCTCCAAGAAACACAAAAAACCTACAAGTCAGCAGCCATCAAACATCAGGAAATATCGTCCCGGCGGGGAGGTCTGCATGCTTTTAGTTTCAGGCGTCGCTCCAAAGCCGCACTGACAAACACTTGAGTTCCAGAAGACTTTCACCCCCAGACTTGGGCCCATTCTGTCAAAATGATCACCAGTTTGCTTTTAAATCAAGCGGTAATTGTGAACGATGTGGCCCGACTGGCGGGCCCGTTTACTCTCATTACGTCCTGTTTACTAGAACCAGATGAGACACTAAAGATTTGTACCTCAACAGCGACCGATTGGACACATAAACTATGTTAAAGAAGCCATTTTTTACACATCTGAAAAGCTGTTGTTCGTTCACTCCTTGACTATTTACTGTGTATTTAATGAGATCAACAAAAACGCTAAAATTACACACAACGTTTCTTCTTAAAACTATAGATTGCTTTTGTTACACTAGTTTCTTTTGATTCTGGATCTGATGACAAGGATTATGAATGCTAAGGACGTCAAAAGGCCTCCAAGTGACCCACTTCTGGTAAATACGACTTACTGTAGTCATAAAACTATGTTTACTTACAGAAGAATATCAGCATTTTCTGCAAGGAACGCTTTAGTGTTTCATTTTTACAGCAGGTACAAAACATCACCAAGATGCGCAAGAGTAAACGTTTGGTTGAGGCAAAACTTTCCTTCAAAGAAAATCGTCCTTTTTTATTAATACTCTGGTAAGAGATTCCTGCTGGTATTTGAATATTTTTAAGCCTCATTAACAAAAACGTGAAAAACTAATGTAGGACATTAAAAACTACGAAAAGCTTCAAGTGAGTGAAAATTGAAGCGTTGTTGGTGTAACATGTAGTTGTTTTTGAAGGCTTTTGCTTAACATGTACTTGTTTTTGAAGGGTTTTGCTGTACTAGGGACCTTTACTCAATGGCAGCGCGACAGGAAGAAGGTTGGTGAGAGAAGACAGGAAGAAAATGACCTGAGGCCGTGAACGGAAACGGAGACAGACGCATTAAGGAATGTCGCTCCCGTGTTTCTACCACTGAACCATCTGGTGCCCCATTAACGTATCACATGTCACACTGGTTAAGAATTTCCCCCAATGTGGGCAAAAGCAATGCATGGCTGTGACAAAGACCCTAACCCTCTAAACGCAACACAGCTGAATCAGTTGGCTGATGTCTGGTAATGAGTTGTTCATTTGGTTTTTGGGCGTGTTGGAGCACAGATGCAACTTAAGGCTGCAGGACAAGAGATCTGGGGGTGAAGATAGCTTCTTTTTTATGCACAAAGTCGTTCTGTATTCAATCTGTACGAGTATGTGCAAGTTCACAAACCATTTTAACTACAAATCAAATCCAGACATAAACCCCACAACATGATTCTTATCCCAGTTTGAGCAAAATACTTTAAGAAGACGTTAAAATAAACAAAAACGTTTCCATGACTGTCCAACGTGCTTTAACGTTATAAAAACCATAACATCTACTTGATGTATTCTAGAGGTCCTTATATCTAAATGTCTTCGTGTATTGAAGGTGCAATTCTTGGTCCTTTTGAGTCACTTTCAAAAGAGAATCTATCCTGACTCCTAACCGTTGAGCTTGGTAATGTAAAAGTGCAGCTCACTGAATGTGGAAGGGTCTATGCTGGTCACCGATCTAACGGACGTCCTTCCTGATGCATTGGAGGCTTCCTTGTGGCTCGGTTCGCTGCAAGAACACCTTCATGCACCAAGAAGGTCCAAACTGTCGCGGTTCGAGTCTTAGAACAGGTTTAGAAGGGATTAAAAAGGAGCTGTTGGAATGGATGAGCCCCCAGCCACCTATCTTTGATGCTTAGTGATGCCCTGCTAACGGCATCAGCTGTGGCCAGTCTGTTAGAAGCTTAGTGGCTCTTTAGGACCTTTTTAGAGGCACTTTTCAGAGGCTTTCCTGCAGTCATTAGGAGCTAAGGCTGATTAATGTGAATGGTCAGGCAGGGCTTGGCTTTCTGAGTGAGGAACAGAGAGGGGTGAAGGGTCCCCACAGGAAGTGTTTTGTGTCTCCACACAAAGGAAAGACTGACCTCTTAAGCCCCTTAGAGCCTCTTTGCTAATACCCTCACCGGTGCCTACAAAGACACAGGGGATGCCATTTCACCACTTGCATTTACCAGAGTACACACACACACATACACACAAAGAAAGCCTCACCGAGATTAAAACGGCAGGAAAAAGTGAAGCTCTGTGCAGCGGAGGGAGACGGTTAGAGATTAGATCTGAAGAAGCCAAACTGTTTCACATCTGGACACAATAGATTGAATCCATGCATTGTTTTCTGTATTCAAACCCCCTCTTCCAGCTCACTGTCGCATCTTCTCTACCTGTTCAAAAACTCCAATTCAAACATGTTCCTGGAATTTTTTATTTATTTATTTTCCTCTGTAAAGCAGAGGCTGTCGTACAGGCAGATTTCATTCTTTTACTAAAATAAACATTTCTTTTTGCGCAAATTTACAGCCCCTCTTCAAAGTTTCTGATGGATTTACCGTAGCGTTACTGAATCATGCCGCCGGCCGCTGGGTGCTTCCCACTGAGTTTAGTGGGAATTCAAAAATCAAACAGGTTTATAGCTGGTGCTCGATAGTTATTTTGATTTTTTGAATCATAGATTAAATTAACAACCACCCAACCTGCTAAAGTGTGTTTAGCTAATGAGCAGAGTGAACATGCCAGCTGCCCTAGTTAAAAACCCTCTAGTTAGTGATTTATTACCCAGCTATTACTAACGATTGTAACTGTAACAGGTAGAGCGAAGGCTCGGTCCCACCTGTAAATATGCACCATCGGCTGTTTGTATCCCTGTTCTCCTCAGTAACACTCATAGCTTGCTGCTGTTCGTTACTTCATCCAGTGTCATCCCTGTCTCCCAGCTTTGAGGTTGTTTCTGAAACTTTTAAAGCCACGGTGCCAAAATAATTGCTAAATTTTAGTGGCTTATTTCCCCTGAGAATCCTGTTAAATCACTAATTGAATGTTGATGTTATTTGTCGGCTAAAGTGCAAGCTAAACACAATTAATGTACTATAAAGTCATTTTCAATGAAATACAATTCAAATTCAGAAAAAAATAAGAAATAAATATTGAAGAAATAACATCCATCAAGCAAGTGTGAGATATACTTTTGATTAATCCCACATTTGTGTTTTTTTATTGGTTAAGATATAATATTTCGATTTTAAATGTGACCTTTTCATGGGTGGAGGTTTATCAAACTTTAAATAAATACTTAACACTTTAAATAATATTATAAATTGGCTTTTTAAACGGTTTTAGGATGTTAAAAGTTAAACAGTTTGTATTGTAGGAGGTTACGTTTTACAGTTACGTCACATTTAAAAGTCAGGGCTAAGTACGCTCAGTTTTTAAGAATTCATGAATTATTTAAAAATGATTATCAAACTCATTTTTGAACTAAAATAATAGTCACAATAGTCACTCACTGACTATTGTGTATTTGAATCATATGCAGCGCTTTAAACTGCCTCGTTGCTAATATGTCGTGTTATTGATGATAAACGACTTTATAAATTCAGAATTAGTTTCTGCAAGTAAGGGTTACTTTGATTTAATTTTTTGACAAATACAAAAATGAAATCAACAAAGTTAAGAAAAACAGAAGTTTTAGTTGATAAAGTTTACACAAGGCCGCTTCTGTGCAAAAAACCAAACTGAGGGCAATAAAAGCTGCCATTCTTATTAGTAGTCAGTAGTTTCTGTCAATCACTCCCTGGCAGCCTCGGGCCCTTTGCATTATTAGTCATAGCATGAAGGGTGTGTGGAGGTCGGAGGCTGGGGGAGGTCGGGGGGGGAGGATGTGTTGGGTGTCACCCCATGACGACTGCCTCCCCTCTGCCTCTGTTGCAGAAAGCCGGGTGTGAAATTCACAGCTTGCCTGACCAGAAAGTCGAGTCCGAGTGAGTTATGTCAGGTAAAGCTGATCAGCGCTCAGGCAACAACTGAATGTGACAGAGGAGCTGCGAAGGAGGAGTGATGCTGCGGGCTTCTGTAATGAAATGGAAGATGAGACGCCTCTCTGGCTGTTTATTGACACTTTGTGGGGGCCACGATGCAGGAAATCACATTCACTCTGCTCTCTTTGATGCCTCTGGAGATTGACACTTCCTGCTGGTGGAAACATGGATTCTGACCCCACCTTTAGACTCCTCAGCATGAATGCCTCGGGTTACGGTCTCCACTGGTGCCGCATCACACACAGAACCGTGTTCTCATCGCGATCGCAGACATCCCTGTGTTTTCTTGAGATTCCATGTCAGAAATCAGCACAAAGCAGCAGGAATTTTTTTACAAAAGCAACCTTGGACAGCTTTACACTTTGACTGCACATTCCTACTTCTACGTCCGTTCCGGTTTAAAAATCTCCGTTAGATTTATGTCTGGACTTTGACTAGACCATTCAGATAAATTTGAAAGAATTATTGTAACTCTTGTATGTTTAGAAGAGAAAACTGGTCTTTTAACTATTATTTAGCTTCTAATAGGATTTCTTGCAGGACTGCCCTTATTTAATTAAATATTTTCATCACATCGACTCTGCTAAAATCACACAGCCCCATATCATGATGCTGCCACCACCATGTATACTGTGTTATGTTTTTAATACTGGTGTGTGATTGGACGTCCTGCCTTATTCACAAAGTCTTGTTTTTTTGGCTTTTACAGCTCAAAAATTTAACAGAGTCTTGTGTTTTACCCAATTCAGTAAATATGAACAGGTTGGTTCTGCATTGTGCCGCAGTTGGAAGCACTCTCGCGTTTTGAGTTTTGCTGCATCGAGTTTGCATGTTCGGGTCCGTGCATGCTTCCCCTCACAGCCCAAACATATGACTGTTGGGTTAACTGGCCTCTCTTAGGCATGCATGCGTGTTTATTTGTGTGCGTGTTTTTTGTTTTTTTTTGCTTCCTGTGATGGACTGACGACTGGTCCAGATGGTCTGTGTCCTATCACCTAATGCGTTTGTTTGTTGTTCCTTCTCTCCTTTAATTTCATTGTTGTTTTTATCACAATTTTACCATCTTTAACTCTCCAGTATTATTAATGTTCAAACACATGCTGCCTCTTGTCTTCCCATTGTTTTCTTGACTAAATCACTGTTTTACTCAACAGATTCCCACACATGAGCAGTGGATCTCTGCAGCTCCTCCACAGTAACCATGCACATTGTGGCAACTTCTCTTTATGAAGCTTTGAACAGGTTATTATAATTAGTATTGTTACATTTCAAATATTTTCAATTGTGACGTTATTGGCAATTCTTCTGTAGAAACATTCAAGACCTTCACAGCACAGCTGTATTTACACACATGGAGGGAGATGCTTCGCTACCAATGCATCATATGAAGCCAGTTGGTGGCGCTGGAATTTTATTTAGGACTACCAGAGTAAAAGGGGGGCAAAATGCAAAGCTTTTTCAGATTTTTCTGGTGCCTCGTGTTTGGTTTTTGGACCAAAAACCAAATATAAACACATAAAAGTTTGGGCTTTTTACGTGAAAATGATGCAAATATTTATACAATGCAGCCTCCACTCACCACCTCCCCTCCTTCTCAGCCATGGGTCGCTGACTCCACGCCGAACAATAGTGGGCTTTCAGCTGGACCACAATGGCGTTGGGAGAAGGCCTGCAGTCCCGAGACCCGTCAATATTTGGACGTGGTCCCCCCACCCTCACTTTTTAGTGTCCGTCTCTTAATCCAAGCGGAACCGAGCGGCGGGGAGCCGGGAAAAGGCTGAGAGGGGAAAGCGAGGGTAAACACTGGGAACAATGCAATTGGGGCTGCTCACAATGCCGCTGGGAAACTATCACAACATCAGCTCACAATCCAGCACAGAGACTGAGCCTTGCGTCTTAACGGGAGATTAAAAAGAGAGCCGAGCAGCAGAGGTCAACCTGGGAACCATTTGGACCATCTCAGAGAACTTTTTTATGGAAAACATTCAGCACGCATGAAAACAGCAACCTGAGGAGATACCTTCATTGTCTTTCGGAAAAATACGATGCATCTGCTGCTACGGGAAGCTTTAGTTAGGAATTATCTGGGATTGAAAGGGGACCCCCGGAGTGACGCCGCTCTCCCTGAATGCAGGAATCCTTCTCTCCCCAGCTGTCAGGTCCTTAGTCCAACCCAATGAGGTCCTTTGATGAGGGAGGGGGTATCAGTTTCCATGGCTTCAGAGACACAAACAGCAGGCGAGATTAGGGAAGGAACTCTGTCCCGATTCTCAGCTGATCCGCCTATCAGCAACAAATAAACACCTCGGGCAACAGGCAGCGACTGCATGCGAACCATATGGACCCGGGTGGGCTCTAATGAAGCAGCTAAAGAGCTGGTGAGCGGGGAATTCACTAATGGCTGCTTGTCAGAGCAGCAGTAAATACCCAAGTCTTAGATTTTATTCCATCGTTTTGTTACCGACACAGCCGGCGCGGCAGACAGGGAACATATGGGGCTCGTTTCACTTCCCACCAGGAAAAAGCAACACTTTTTTTCTCTGGTGTGACTTTCTTTGGGATAATTTCCTCCTGGTGCCACTTTCCCGTTGAGCCCATTTAGAGTCGATTTTGTAATTATCCCCACAACTGTTAGTAATGTTCTACAACATACGCCATGCACACTGAACCTGAACTTGATCCCTACGCACCATTTGTCAAAATAAAAGTGTTTTATTATTATTTTCTTTATTTTTATAGTTGGGAGTTGAAGAATGTTTAATACAGTTTATTTAAACGGTGACAGTTCACAGAAAAAATCGGATTGTAAAGTACATTTCTCAAAAGAAGAGGTCTGGCTCCAAATATCTGCAAAAAGTAAGGCATACTCTGGGAAGTCAGAGGTCAAGTTCTCAACAACTAACAGTATCAATGTCTTGCGAGTATCTAAATACCCTGCTGGGGTAGTAAATTGACCAAATGAGGAGATTCAGACTAATTTTTAATCCAGTATCTAAAGGCTACGCAGTAAGAGCAGAGAAGGAGGCAGAGTTCTAGTCAGCATCAAGGCCAGGAGCCAAGATGAAACATCCAGGCTCCAAGAATATATCATGAGGATTGCCTGGAGAAATGAAGCGCTAAGAAAATAAAAAGGGGGGGTTCTGCATGTTTTGGCCAAAATCCGCTCTGACTAGCGCAGCTGCATGATGAAAATCACATAATTTTGTTCTCGTCCAGCTTTTACAGTCACAGCGCCCCGCCTGGAGATGTTGTTGCTCCCTCTCCATGCAAAACTATGGTGTGTTCAGTCATGGGCATGTTTTGTTTATGGCGCTCGGACAGCATTGTTAACAGTTCGCTCGGAATACTCAACTTTAGGAAGCTGCGTTTTTTTTTTCCAGCTAGGATGACGAGTAGTTTAAGGTTTGGAGTTTTCGCCCCACCAACGCATTCTAATCTCTTTTCATCATCTTAATTTTTAGTTTTATTTCGACCATTGTTATTTCCTCCCCTTACAACTGGTTGTTTCTCTCTGCCATGATCACTGTGTTTTAAACCACATCTATATTAAAACACGGTAACGGTGGCAGTGGTACGGGTCAACAGGACCTTTAATCAGGAAGATAACTCCTGAGGGATGAAGCTCTCAGTAGATGTCTCAGACAATGGAGGCTGGAAGAGAAGCAAAGGAACCATCATGGGAGGAAAAAAAAAACAACCCATGAGATGTACCGCTGTCAGCTTAACTGGCTGATATGACAAAATCTTACCAACGGCGAGAGGAGTGTGTAAGATCCATGGTTCTGCCTCTGCCAATAGGACCCATCTCACAACAGGTTGTAAGTTACCGGCAATACAGGATTACATGAAACATGACGACCAAGTGGCTGCTATAGTAAACAGAGACATCTGTGTAGAATATTAACCGGTGACCCAGATGTCAAACTTGGAATGACTTTTCGACGTAATCAAGGATGACCGAGCTAAGATGTCCAGGTATCCAGATACAGACAGACAAAACTGTAGAAGCCGAACAACGGAACATTGCCATCATTGACGGGCAGCAGGGGACGGTCGCTGTGCCCAATGTTTTCCATCCCAAATGTCGCAAAACATCTGGCAAAAGGGGAAAAGTTAGAAAGATTTTGGGCAGGTAAAGGCAGTGACCCTCACAGACACCTGGAGAGACGTCCGGGTGGGGAAGAGCGCAGTCATAGGAACGGCTAAGATACCGAGAGGAACCCTCAAGCTTCCAGACCTCTAGTGGAGAAACCGAACAACCATTAAGTTTAAATATAGAATTTGAAGGGAAGCTATTCAACCGAACATAGCAATTGTTCAACCAAACAGCCGAAAGTAAAATCTTTGGTTGATCCCATCGTTATCCGTCTTTTCATAAATTGTGCAGTTCCGTGTTTGCTTGTTAATTAGCTGCGAGGTTTGAATCACAGATGTCTCTCTCTAGGAGCTCTTTGACTGTTTGAAGAGTAAAGACTGTCAAATTGTCTCCCGTTCTGATTTATGATATAGTATCAGCAAAAATAATCAGCATGGGATCACATTGGCCTGCATCTAAAATCTCAAATTTTAACTCAATCAGTCTATTCCAGCGCCTTGAATCCAGCATGCAGAGCCCAGTGATCCCTACAAAAACATTTGCTGATTTGCCTTTGTTGTAAACAACTGTTCTCTATTTGAGTAAAATCTCTTATTCAAACACCTTCTAACATTTTACATGACAACAGAAATGTGTCAATGTCAGTATCGGGCAATGTTGACAGCTGAAATATAGGTTTCGGGTGTCGGGACATCCCTAAAACTCGGGCCATAAAACTTCCATTAAGTGCTGATTTTCAACCAGACATTTGTTTCAATTCTACTACAGTTGATGTTTTTGGACAAATACTCCTGAGTTTGCAAAGCACTGAACTACCTTGAAATGGATTTAGCTTTGAAAGAAAGCTTGGATTGAGACAAGTCGCTGCCCTATACACTGTACGACTCGTCCTGCTTAATTGAAACTACTAAACAGGCTCAAGTACAACCGATTCTACTCTTTTAGAAATACACTTACGTTTTTAAGACTTAATGCTCATTGTAAAGAGGTAACAGAAACAAACCCTCAAACTGATAGGAGTGCAGCTTCTCGCTTAAAATCCCTCATCCTTCCTATCCGAGCCTCATCAGCTTCCATGAGCACCGGACGGTTCTCTCCATCCCACATCGAAGCTTCGCCAGTGAACGCTCGCGTTCGTCTACGTTACAGAGGGAATCCTTTTCAGCTTTTTTAAATCAACAAGGGGGCTAGGGTTTTTTTGGAGGGAGCTGGGCATGGAAATGTCAATGCATTTCCCTCTTTCACGACTCAGTTCCCATTTCAATTCCACAGATCCTGTTGGGGGATTTCATAAACGGCTGAGCGCGGACCGCCGGTTCTCCGTCACCGCCGAGACGAAGCAAAGGGACGGGAGGGGAGGGAAGCTGATCTGGAAATGCTGCAGCAGGTTCCTACACTCAGTATGGTTACATCAAACAGCGGGGAACATGGGGGGGGCATGAAATACAGTGAGGTCTTGGCTGCAGGTCAGAGGGGGCCCTTCACGCTTTCAGCATGGCCGTCGTTTACATCATACAGGTTTAAAAAACATGAATGACAAAAGGGAGAAAGTCATTTAGAGTTACTCATTTATTCGGCTGCCATTCTGTACGGACAAAGTCAAGGCGGGGTGCCGCGCCGGGGCCGTCATCGGGCCCCCGCGGCCGGCGCTGCTGCCCCGTTTTTGACCCTGACAACGGCCCCCTCTGCGCTGCTTAACCCGCACCGCCCCTGGTAACTGTCGAGTGTGTGACCCCGGCATGTGTGAGACTCTCACAGGGCCGGGGAACCCACTGAGACCTGGCTGCTTCTGCAGGACCCCCCGCCCGTCCCACCTCTTTGTGGTCCCCCAGCATGGGCCGGGAGGAGGAGGTGGCTGGTGGGGAGGGTAGGGGGGTGAGAGGCATGGCAACCAGGAAACAAGACTTGGAAGCTGGAAAGTGTTTCAAGGCCAGGAGAAACTAAAGAGACAAAACGTAGGCATAGCCAGGCCATCAACATCTACGGACGTAAGTGTGCGCGACAGGGTCACCATCGTAGGGACACCCGGCAGACTTGGAGGCTGTTTGGACTTAAGGCTAACAAACAGCTTTGTTATCCTGGAGCAAAAAAAAAACAAAAAAAAGAATTGAAAAAATGCTGATTTGACACCAAACCTCTGAAGAAACCAAACACACACGCGCACACACACACGCGCACACACACACACACACACAC
>JAVLVB010000208.1:261427-324022 GCA_032876305.1 Orestias chungarensis
CTTATGCTTTCAGTCAACAAACTGCAACAAAAATTCCAAAACCAGGGCAGGGAACTTTTTTCTTCTTCATAATAAACAAGAGAAAACTCCTTAAAGCAGTGATAACTAATTTAAACCCACTTATAAAATTCCAAGGAAGCGCATTAAAACGATTAAACTGGAAGCTTCCCAGCAAACTGCAGAAGCGGGTGAGCACGAAGTACGCCAGCGATGGTGGAAATGACCCACATCGTGACGCCAGAGAGGAGTTTATGTGTTTCATCTATCAACCCAACGCCTGTTAACACAAACAAAACGCTCAGTTTCACTTGAACTGGTCGAATCCAGACTGGCACGGATTACAGATTATTTAAAACAACATTTCTAATCTGTGAACCATTTCTTTAAATTAAAACGTTAAACTATGTGTTTTATCCTTGTTTAGTAATAAACCCCCGGCTATTTTGAGACAGTGTGAAAATTGCAGTGCTTAGACTTGTCTGGCCTGAACTGTATTGTTTTTACAGACCACATAAAGCACAGCCAACATTCTGGTTTCTCTAAACGCGTAAGCACAAAATGGCTTGTTTCAATCGTTTCAAATAATTAAATCGAGTATCAAAAGCTTAATATCGACAATGCTTCAGGATGTTCTACAGTAAGAGATGGAAATCTAAACACTTAGAGTCAAATACGGCCAGAATATGTTTTATAATAGAGTTAATCTCCTATTGCTGAAGTAAAAAACAGAAAAAAATGTAAAATCATTTTCTTGACCGCTTAGGTTTGGAGTACTTTACTCCAGGGTAACAATGGACCCGACGGCCTGAGATTTAAAGATGTTTTTCCTTTAATCTGCTGTAATACATTTTTGGCAGGCGAGTTACAGAAAAAAACATATAATCTGTTTTCTGCTTTCATTTTCAGTCCAATAAATATATTTATACTTAAAGACATGTTACAATTTTCATTATATAAATACATCAGTATCATACATGTCTGCACTTCTGATACTGATGAAGTTGAAACAAAGGAGCAATTTTAAGCATAAAATTAAGCCCACTTGCTCTCTTTTATGCATTATGATCCTCAGAAACAAAGGCAGTAAAATGTGTCAAACTGCAAACCTAGAAATCGGTCTAAACCAGGAAGCCCTGATCGGTGCATCTCTGCTTTGCACTGAGGACTACCTCAGAATGAATCATTTTTAATGACAGAAACCAGGCCAGGTTTGACTTGTTTAGGTGGTGCAAGTTTCACACTGAAGTTGTTCCATGTCTGAAAGAGTTGAACATGCTTTGTGTTTGTGTGTGTGTGTGTGTGCGTGTGTGTGTGTTCTTAAACTACGTTTTAGCTTGGATTCAGACTTTAATCTGACTTTATTTACACACTACGATGGTCCAAGTTTGACTTCTTTATACATGGTTGATTAATATTAAGTATTTCTAATGTCTAAAATATTTCAGTCCGGGTTTGACCTCACCTAAATTGCTGTAAAAGGCTGAATAGCACTTTTTTTTTACTGTGTTTTACTAATGGAATAAGTGTTTGTTTTATAATGGCTCAGGATTGTGTTTTAAAGAAACCGTGTGTGCTCTAGAATAATTAAGCACTAATGTAGTTAAGCTAACTATTTTGATTTCCAAAGTAGTCTCAATGCAGGAAAGTTTCAAAGCTTAACAAACATTCTTATAAATAAAATGCTCCTTCTAAAAAAAAAAAAGGAAAAGAAAAGTAATTTAGTTCACGTTTAATACTCAAGTTTCCTTGATGCTAAAAACCCCCCTGAAACAACTGAGATAAAAGCTGAAATAAAAATGTACCATTAATATTAAAATGTGTTTTATCAATCTGTAACCAGTGTCAAATATTGCAGTCCAGATTTGATCAGTTAAAAAACTCAGAGCAGAAGCTGATCTAAGTTTCACTAAATTCGGTGTAATGGCCCTTTAGTGGAAGTTGCGCACAGCTCCTGGGCTCCCAGCAGAACCGCCGACGGTTCGGGACACTTACTTGGGGTTGGTCCGGTTCCAGAAGACAGCGTAGCGGTCGGACACCAGCTTGGCCGCCGGATCCTGGCCGAACACACACATCCCAACAACCAGCAGGAGGAACACGATCATTTCCACCTGCGGCATGTCTGAGCCGGTTCTGTGTCTGGTTCTGGTGAGCAGCTCCGAGGCAGCCAGGCAGCGTTTTTGTTGTTGTTTTTGTTTTTATCTGAGTGTTTCTGTGACAGCAGCAGGTCTCAGATCAGCTCCTCCGCGGTCAGCTGTCATGGAGCGACGCTGCGCTGCGGCTGCGCTCCGGTGCGGCTGCGGCTGCGCTCCGGTGCGGCTGCGGCTGCGCTCCGGTGCGGCTGCGCTGCGCTGCGCTCTCTCCGCGCGGAGCGACGCTGGGGAGAAAAAAAAGCAGCAGCAGGATCGGCTTTTCTTCGGCTCTGGACTGAACTCACAGCCGATCCCGTCCTGTTGGACGCGCCGAGTGAAGCGAGGCAGAAACAAAAATGACGCGCGGTGTCTCCTCGGCGGGGTCTGCGCCAGGAGCGCACAGGACGAGCTTGTTTTCGGAGGTCTAACGGGAGGAGAAGCAAGTCAGCAGCGCTGTGGCTCCGGCTGCCATGCTTTCTCCCGGACCAACCCCCTCCTCCCTCCCTCCCTCCCTCCTCTGCCCGCCGCCGCACGCTGGAAAGAATATTCTCCTTCTCATATCTGGCTGCGTCTCCTCCAAATTTACCTGAAAGTTAGTTTGTTTGTGAGTTTCAGTGCAGATGTGAGTGCACATATCAAGCTCGTTTAACACAGGAATTCCTCACAAATTAAAAAGATAGAAATCAACTCCCTACACTTCACACACACACACACACACACACACACACACACACACACACACACACACATATGCCGGCGTTTCTTACTTTAGGTTGCCCAAATACTGTCTTTAAATGATTTACAAGAATTAACTCAATTCAGGTTCAGTTGATTTCTATGTCGCAGGTTCCCAACACAGCAGTTTTCCTGACAAACCTTTAAATCAAATCTAATCGTGAATGGATTCCGGCTATCAACAATTAACCAAGTCAGAGTTTAAATCTACCAGATTCCCTCCTTGGGTCCTCTGGACTCAGGACCGGCCCAAGCCTCCATGGGGCCCTGAGCAGAATTTGATTTTAGGCCCCCAATTTAGTCAATATCGTTTGTTGATCATTCACACACCTGCAATACACTTAATGCAGCAGTAGCAGCGTTGTTTACCTTCTATTGACAGCATGACATGTCTTTACACACGTTGAAATCATGCCGTTGCCGTTTCTCCAAGGGTAAAATAATCAGAAACATAAGTAATACTAATGCAATAATAATATGAATAATATTAATGAATGAATAATAAATCATGTCCAGGTTGCCATGTATGGTTCTTAATCTTAAAGGGTAACACATGTAGCCACAAGAGTGGCCTGGGTTTAATTTACAGAACATTTCAACATTTTGGCTTAAAAAAAAGTGCAACAGCGATGTGCAGCAAAAAGTTGCAGTGCAAGAACAACAAAATCATGCAACAAATAACACTTAATAAAATCTATCGTACAAAAACAGACAGAGTAAAACAAGCAATTAATATCACCTAAAGATTTAATGATATAAAAGAAGTTAACTGAAACAAGGTAACACATATGGTATAAAAAATATTATTAAAGATGAATATTTAGATGAACTCACTCTTAAAACTTTGTAAATGCATGTAACTGCAACTATATGCAAAAGATTGCAGCGAAGCTTCAACTCCAGATGCCGTAAGATTCACTAGGTTTACACAATTATACATTTTTGTAAAAGAATTCATTGGTGATAATACAGACATCACCAATTTTGCATGTAAAGAAATAAAATAAAGTACTTTCTTTTAAACTGTTGTTGGGGGCCCCCCAGTGGCCTTGGGGCCCTACTCTCGCACTTAGTTTGCTAATGCCTTGGGCCGGCTCTGTCTGGACTAGAAGGACTTTGCAAAAAAATGATTTAAACACAATGATTTATTGGTAAAGTAAAGATTAAACACGTGAGTCGCAGACTAGTAAAAGATTTAAGGGCTCTGGAGACAAGTAAACACCCTGAATAGGTCTGCTTCCATAAGAGAGTCTGGGGCAACCAGGATGTTCTCAGTTGTGTCTGGCAGTAAGAGTCGCCTTTGTAGAGTGTAGAAACTGGTTTAAACCAGTTAAACTGTGCAACTCGTTGTAGGAGAAGCTTTTATACCCATCAGGCCAAATTCAGACACTTTATTCTGGTTCGGTTTCCTTCCTGTCAGACACTGGCACACTCTTGGGCTAAAGCAAGCATACCCCATAATTTAAAACACACCCTGTTGATTATAAGTAATATTTATAATATGCTTCATGCAAACGAGCTTATGCTGAGCATAATGAGTAGATAAGAATAAGTACTGTAACACAGTTGAGATTAGCTTTTTTCACAGAAACGCTGTAGATGGCATCGAGACGTCGACCTGCAGCATTCGCTCCTCCCGGATATAACGATAACCAGCCAGTATTCTGGTATTAAGTCGTAGAACAAGAGCTATAGACACTGGAGGGGGAGTTTTGAGTCATTGTCCACAGTGAAGCGAATCTTTGACTGATATGAAGTTTAAAAAAACAACCTGTAATGAGAGGTCAAAGGGTCAGTACTCGAAAAGTAAAACACAAAGCCAAATTACAGTTTTCAAAACACTAAACTATTTGGGACGCATCGTTACATTTGAAGCGGAAAAAAGGGCAGCTTGCACGTCTGAAAGCTCAATCCCGGCTGTGAAGTACAGTGTTGATGGAATCATGCAAGTTTGTCCTTTAGTTGTGTATTACAAAAGGTGTGAATGCCCCACCCTTCAATTATGTTTGGTTTATTCACATAGCGCCATACATCATCTTAAGGACCATCACAAGAAATCTGACACATAAAGAAAATCAGTTCTGGCTGAGACAGCTGGCTGATTATGCTGAGATTGGTGTCTCATCTGTTTTTAACCTGTTATGCATTTTGATCACATCCAAAATGGAAAATACTTGAACTGGTCAAACCTGATTATTTTAAAACACAACATATTCATGAAACCTATAACCTGAAAACAACTAATCGACTTAATTGATGAAACTCCATCAATTAGTTGCTTTATAATCATGTTTTACCGTAAACTGACTATTTTTAACACAATCGCAATTAAGCGATTAATCTCGAAAAGAATCGACAGATTAATTGATTATGAAGCCCTACTGTATTCTGTTTCAAATATTTATTTTAAGAGAGAGAATAGAAAAATACATAGACTCTTAAAACCGGGGAATGAATAACTGCTAAACAGAGATTCAGTTGTTGCAGTAAAATATAGCGTCCTTTCTGTTGATGAATGTGTTTGCTAGTGTGGTTCAGGCTGCGGGTGATGGGTGGTTGGTGCAGGGATGCATGCAGTGTTTCCCTCACACAGCTGCTGTATGTTGTTGCAGACATTTCTTACAGTGTTCAGTTTCAGGCACAGCTCCCTATTGGCTTTGGGATGTTTGAATGACTGCAGCTTGACTTACTAAACCAACATCCCTGCTCTCCCTGCAATATTCCCAAACTGATCCAGGATCAATTCCAACCCGCATCACTTTATTTCATCTGTTTAGACTTGATCTTCATCTGTATGTTTTATATCATTTTTCAGAAACTCACTTAAATTGTCGCTTTTTTGGTTGCTTGACTTTTGAATTTTTACCCCAGAAGCATCATTAAATATCAAATATTCACTTTTGTGTTGATATGAAACCAGATTTTTGTTCAAACTTTTCGATCAACACAAACATGTTTGATCAATTTGAGGATTTTGCAGCTTTCTGATCATGACCCACAGCGCCCTCCTGTGGTCAAATCTTCCCTTGGACACATAAAAAAAAGTTTTAAAACTTGCTTGTTGCTTGTCTTGTAGTTCTAACTATGAATGAAAAAACGATATTTTTAAAATCTTTGAAATATATATTTTTATTATATTAAAACAAATTAACAAAGGTATGCTCAATTCTTATCCGCTCTAAATGGACACTGTAATTATACTGGTGTGATTCATCTGAGCTCAAGACCACCAAAAGTTAGATATCATACTATTTCATTTTTTTTTTATTGTAAGTCATTAGGAAATAAATCACTATGTGTCTCTTTGATTAAAATTGCATTTTAAAGCTTGTCTTATATTTTTTATTCTTCATTTTTTCAAAAGTTTAAATAAATCCATATATTAAGCTAATTTCTGAGGTCACATAAAAATAAAACTAGCCTCTAGAATGAAATGCTGAGTAAAACAAAGTCCAATAAAAATTTAAAAAGTGGACTTTTTAAATATGTTAACCCTAAACACAGTTTAAAAAAAGATTATCAAAATTTTTCTTCGTCCTTTAAAGAGTACATGAAAAATATCTTCACATGATAAAACAAGGTGAAATTTTAAAGGAATTTCAACATTAGGCAATTAAAAATGAAACCACAAAATAAAAAAGTAGCTTGAAGGTGAATCAGCACCTGAGTAAAGGCCAAAGACACGCAGGTTGCTCTGTTTAGTTTAAACAGAACCAACACAGCCAAAGTTTTGCAAAGAAAAAGAAAAAAGAAAGCTAAACAAATGATGAGGGAATCAATAAAAAGGAAAAGAGTGAATTAAGTTATGAAAAAAAACAGCCTTAAAGCTGACTTACTTTTTTGTAGTACATCATTTAAAATTCAAATCTATTCACCTAGCAACAAGGTTTCAAGTGCAAATTTCTCTGATGACCTCACGCAAGGCAACAGCAACGTATGATGCTAGGTGATGAAGATCCAACAGCATAAAATAAGTTCTTCTGTGAGATTTCAGCGGATGTTTTTACTGAACATATAAATTTATATTACTATATATTTGCGGATTTTAACTATTTGCTTGCTGCTATAGACCTTGATGTCTCCTGCAGGGTTGCTGCAACACCATCAACCGTTGCTAAAATTGTTTTTTTTGCAGGTATGTAATGAATCCAATCCTACCAGTTGGGCCAAGTTCACATAGTACAACTTTGAAATTACCAAAACCTGAGAGGCAACAAGACAATGACCACTTATCGATTGGAAAAACGGAAACAGGAATGCGACTAGATTTGGACCTTTAAAGCTGTGAAGATGATCATTGTGACCTGGGTGTCACACGGCCCAACTGTGGTGGCGATCAGCTGCTTCAGAGTCTAGATATGCCAAATAAATCTCCTCAAACAGACTAACACATCCACACACAAAAAAGCAACACATCATGCCTTCATATGAGGACAGTCCAGAACAAATGAAAAACAAAGTCGTAAAGTCGTGTCCAACAGCTTGAGACTCACAGTGAGTGAATCATATTGAAAACCGTCAGCGTGGAACAGCGGGGAACCTTACCAGAACAGGTTTTTATTACCGATGAAAGAAAAAAATACACCCCTGGATAGTTTCTTTAAACAGCAGGCAGGCTGTCCAAAGACCTGAACAAGAGCGGCCGTAACCCTAACCAGCGACTGCTGCTTCTCTTCACAAACAGCCTGGTTTCTTCCACCTAAGGATGTCTGCTGGACTCCATCCAACCTGCGTCGGCATGCCTCCTCCATCTGCTGCCCTCCCTGTGATGCCACATGTCTGTAATGTTTGTTTCTTAGAGCGCCAAGCTTCTGTTGAACAGGAAGTGGACAGGTGGGGATTGCAACAAGGTGCAATCTATGGGAATAATCGTCTGAATATCTGCACAGAGGTGATGCATCTTGATTAGCACGTAGCAAACAAAATATATCCTGTTTTGCATAGATTCAGTTTTTAATATTCAATTATTATATGAAGATGGACATATATCTGTGCTAATATATCTGTATATATCTGTGTGGAATAGCATGTTGGCTTGGCCGTGCCATACTGAGGTGGGCAAATGGATGCTCAAACAGAGCCAGGTTGAGGTTCTTGTGGAGGTTTCTTCCTGTAAGTGGGAGTTTTTCCCTCTCCACTGTCGCTACACGCACGCTCAGTATGAGGGGATTGCTGTGAAGTCAACAACCAAACGCAGGCTATCGTCAACCTTCATAACACATTTTCATAACTTTGTGATTATACGTCAACTTACAGCTCGTTGAATGACTCCTCTGTCATGGCCCAAGGGGGTCCGTATCACTTTAACCAGAACTTTGAGGAGGGTGGCTGGAACCCTGCCACACAAAACAACTACAAATGTGCTGACTGCTTTACGACATACGTCACGTCCCCCGTTTCTTATCACCAACATCATCATCTGACATTGTTTCACCACAATTAGATTCATCACCTCATCGCTATTCATCCTTCACACAGACACTGGAAACAGAAATGTACTTCAATCCAACTGGAGGGGACTGGGAGATCAGGATTTTACCACACTATGTGCTAGTGCTCATGGGAAATGCAGTCTTCCTTCAGGCAAAACACTACCGCTAAGATGACATGTATTGTGAGTTGGCTCTATGTAAATAAACTGAAACGATGATGATGGAAACGTTACACATTACATGTGTTACATTACTTCACTTACAGAAGCCTTAGATGGATTATGAAACATTTTATAACTACATTGAAACGTGATTTTAAAAGAGAAAAAGTTCGTTCTGAGGCGCATCAATACAGTTAGATGTGCGCTAACAAGAGTAAAGCTGCTGCGGCTACATATGCTATATCACAGGCACGTGTCAAGCATGATTGATTTTAACGCTTTAGGAAGCCCAAAACACAAAGTCGGTTTAGCGCTTTAGTGATAACGGAAATTATATTTTTATTAACAATTTAGGGTTAGGTTAGTGGTGCCACCACTGCCTTTGTTTGTGTTGGTCGGTCGCACTAACACTGTACAAAATCGATAGGATATGAGTCACTTTTCACAGCAAAGATTTATCGAGCACCACGGCGTTCAGCAAAGGCGTTACTGTAGTTTCAGATTGACAAACTGTGTAAACAACTCTACTCCCAACTACTCTGAAAAAGAACCTCCACTTCGGCAGAGAAACTATAACAAATCTACAGCAGAACAGGGAAACCCAAAGAGCGTGGCAGAAACAGCTGCAGAACCATCAGCCTGAAACAGAACACGCTCACCTGAGTGATGCACACCTGTTTGAAATGATGAATCCTCAGCTCACAGAGGAGCTGGCCGGACCCAGTGAAGCGTGCCGAGCTGAGGTCGTTGGCTACATTAACGTGTTTGTAAATGTAAGCATCTTGTAAATTCATCCGTGTTTCAATGAACATGCTCAAACAGCAGGTCAAGGGATTTGCATGCATGCTGTGTAGCTTGTGTGTGTGTTTGTGTGTGTGTGTGTGTGCATGACGGCGATGATCCACCTCACCAAGGCAGGAGTAAACCATGAGCTATAATCACCTCATCTCCCCTGCTAAAGTGCCTGTCCTACTTCATTTATGCCTGATAGACATCTGTGTTCCCCAAGACAATGGACTCATTATAAATTAGCGTCTGCCAGAACAAAACAGAGCAGCCTAGGATTTCTCTCGGCTTCTTGAGTCAACTGTCTCTCTCGCACACTTAGAATATGATTTCCTATGAATCTATAAGTCGCATCTATCAAAAATCTGCAATAAGGATTCAGAGAGCGTTTTCCATTAGCAGCTGGTAAAAAGCCTGTAATCATGTTTTGCTCTGTAAAGAAAAATCTATTTCAATAATCAGGAAACTAAGGATCTGCATAAATGTCCTCCATTCATTACAAATCAGAGGCTTCAAACATTTGGGTTGCTGTTTTGATGATTAATCCGCCCTTTGTGGGGATTTTGCTGAGGATCTTTCAGCGCTCCTGTTTATGCAGAGGAGTCTTGGGAAAACTTTCAGAGGTTTATGTGTCGTCCAAATGAACAAGAATTAAACAGATACATCAAACTCTAAAAGGTTATGTGAACAAAGCAAGTGTTGATGATCAATACGGATTTTTTGTTATTACCCGATGATTGTTCATACCCCCAGCTAAATGCAACAATAACGCATTTACGGCCAGATTTACCACTACTGGCTTCTTTTGCTGCAGAATTATGAGCCTTATGCACTGAATGGAATAAGTCACACTCAGTCAATAGAATAGCCCAATTTATAGTGAACTTTTAGCTTACTTTAGCATTTAGCTCAATTTCGGTTATCACTGGAATTTTATTATTACCTTACTGAAAATATCAGAATAAAAGCTTAATTTTTTTTATAACAACTCAAGAATCAGTTTATTTATATAGCGGCAATTTACAACAGTTGTCGTTTCAAGGCAATCATGGATACTTCATTACAAATCAGTTTGAAAAGGTTTCCAAACGGTATTTTTTTTTTGGGCTAATCAAACCCTAAATTAAAGTAGTAACATAAAATGTATTCCTCATGCAGATACCATGCTAGTCATGTGGACCATATCTCGGGGGCGATGTTCTCAAATAAACTAAAACACTTCCACCCATGTTTATGGGTAATCATGCATCTTCCTCACACCCCGCCGATCCCTTTCTTTCTCTTTCTCTTTCTCTTTCTCTCTTTTTTTTGTGTGACTCAAGAAGGTCGGTGCACTATCACACAGTGAGAGTGGACCAGCCGCCCCTGATCTACAGCTGGTTACTTCATCCCAATTACAAACAGTTTAAACAGTATATGTGGTTATTATTTGCCTTTTACCTTTGTTAGACCACACATGTAACTTAAATATTAAAAACACAATAAATCTATTAATTAAATCTTTTAAATGAAGGTATGAGTGGAAACAATTTTACAAGTAAAGCAATGTTTTGAAATATTGTTGTTGTTTTTTTTTGTTTTTTTTGCGTAACAAATAGCATAACTGCACAGAACAGCTGCAATTATGCTATATAACACACAGCTGGATATTTTACTAATTACTTCTGAATGCAATGTATTGATACAGATATTATTCAGGGACATATGAGTAAACAGGGATGAACATAGAGGCCTGCTTCAGATTTCCAGATGGATTTCTCATTTTCCCTCCACTTTATAATCCTCCTCTGATGGCTGCAACACAGCTGGAGGTGGTTACAGTCACTTAACAGTCTAAAAGCTTCCCTCGACTGCTTTCCAGAAAGAGTACGCACATGTAGGCCAGTGTTATTGAAATAAATGTTGCGTTAGAAACAGACTGAAGAGTCACCGACTTCCTTTTCTTGATATTTCTGCATGAATCCTGTTCTCATCTGTTCACAGAAGTGTAAATGTTTAGGTTTCTCCCAGAGGAGCCGTATATTTTCCCTGTTCTTCCTCGTTCCAGCTCCGAAACTTCAGCGTGAACCTTCCCATCTGGCTCCAAACAGCATCCGGAGCCTCACGTTTAGAAGAAGTAATAAAAGATTTGGCGGGTGTTGAAAAATACACAAATGAATGTGAAATAGGAGTCGAGGCGACGGGGTCGGCGGGGTGTGAGGAAGATGCATGATGACAGGTAGACTTAGACCCAGAGAAACGTGGGAGGTCCCAGCTATTCCTGTTCAGTCTGCACTTGTGGGTCTGTGTGTGGCACCTGGTTAAACTCTTTTGTATACGTGACCTCTGAGAAGACAAATACACAAACTCACACAAAAACCAGAGTCTGTGCGAATGTAGAGAAAAGCACACCTCAAGCTTTTATGGAGGTTCTGCACGGCGTCCGTGTTTTCACCATGACGTTTCTCTGCATGTAGGTAAGTAATGTCTGTGACCCGTGGAGAAGGCGCTGCTTAGAATCACTGAGACTGAGGGATGCTGACACTGGAATGCAAGCTATGGTAGAGTTGGGGAGAGTCAGTATTTATATCAAGGTCTGCCTGGGGTGGGTGGGGTGTGTTCTTTGCTTTTATGTGCAAATAATTGGAAAGGTTAATATGGATCCATAATAATAATTGCAACAACACCAAAAAACAAAAATAGATAAACCAAACAAAAAATATTTTACAAATGTTGGAAGGACAGTGGAAATAATAGATTTCACACCCTTAGATGTTTCATTATTTCAATTGGGTTTAGAAATCAAAGATGATCAATAAAATGTTGACTTTTGATGTCAAAGTGTAAACAGATTTGTATAAAATAAAAAAAAAGACAAAAAAAACATATATTTCATTAAAAGAACTGTTTGATCATCTCTGCATTTTTTTCCCCCCCAAGGCAAGATAAAAATCATACGGAACATTCACAGAGATCACAACTTTAAGTGTTGGACTTCAGCTTTGAAGGAAGAAACATGACACTTCTACCTCCATGCCTGGTTTAGGGCACGGAGGTGGAAGTGTCACGATACTTTGCCGCTGTATGGTCTGAAAAGTCATGGAAATGTTAATGAACCCAAACATACCTGTAAATGCTCTAAAGACTTAACACTTTTAAATATTAAAAGAAGAATAAAAGTAGGAAGAAATTAGAGACAACATAATCTCCTAAAAACCATTGAGCTTCAGTCGTGATGCACCAAACATACACCACCTCCTCCTGTTTGTATTTTTGCTTACATTTTGAGCTGCAACAGATCCTGCTCAGCATCCCGGTCAACCACCAAACCATGGAGAAGCTTCCACACAGCCAACAGGAAGCGGCTGCTAGGCGAAGCTCGGATGTGGACATGTGGAAGAGCAGCATGCTGCCAATGCAGACAGAGTCATTCCAAACATTAGCTGAATCCTCTCCACCACATTTCTTAACATCATATTGGAAAGGTAAAAGAAAAACAAACAGCCAAGATTTTTTTAGGGGACTCTTTGGAATGAACTTGTTTTTTATGCGGTGAATTAAATCTCAAGTATTGCTGCTTTACTTTGGGAAACTAACCTGGAGTGTAGATATTATTTTATAACAGCAGTGCTACGTCACGTGTCTGTGCTTCTACTAATTAGAGATAGCCTGCGGAGAAGTGTGGGGCTGAGGTGACTCTGCATCAACTCGTAATGATGGATCACAGGAATCAATGCCTGCCCAGCAGAGCAGCAGAGCCTGGACGCTGTGGAGAGGCGAGGCTGTAAAATTCCTGCAGTTAAGATGCTAATTCCTTCATGTAGTGAGTCATTCAGATGAAACAGTGAACAACTAAAGTATTTCTACTCTGTTTTTATTGAATGTTGTTTGTGTCAAACTTAGCGGACATAGCAGTTAATGGGGCAGTTAACTGGGCTTAATTTGGAGAATAAAAAAAACGAAATTACAAAGAATCGAAAGTGGGGCAATTATATATTTTCTTCTTTATTAGTTTATTAGGCATTTTAGTCATGAGTGTTGTTGAAAGGGGTAAGTTAGAGGAAGGAATATGTAAACAGACAGACTGTTGCAGGATGTTTCCACTGGGGACTTGGAAAAGGCCCAATGTAACCTGACCAATGTGGAGGACTAGTAAAGATTACGCTTTGTCACTCCATAATCCAATAAATGATATACATCAACATGAGGTTGCAAAGATATTTTCTTGTGTTTTGGAAAGTGGTATAAACTCTTATAATTCTTAAAATACTCAAATCAAAGTTTAGAATCACAATTCACTTCAACAAGAATAAATATAAAGCCTTATGTTATAGGTGAGTTTTCTAACATTTCATTTTTGGATAATTAGCTGATGCCTTTAACACTTACAATAAGCCTCCTTTTGTATATTGGCACTCCTAGACGTGTTTTTACTATGGTCTACAAATTATTAGTTAGATTTTTGTGTTTATGCATTTAGCAGACGCTTTTATCAAAAGCGACATACAAAGTAGACACAATGGTACACCTATTATCAATCAGACCATAAGCTATCTAGAGGAAACTCCCAAGTCAGAGTCAGTGGAGACAGTGACGAGATACAGGGTAGTACAGAGAGAGCAGTAGAGGGGGTATAGCGCTATGAGTAAGAGTTAGGATAGAAGATGCTCTTTGAAGAGGTGGGTATTCAAGAGTTTCTTGAAGATAGACAGGGACGCATTCTGTTCTTGTGGAGCTTGGTAGGTCATTGCACCATCTTGGAAAAACACAAGAAAACAGTCTGAATAGCCTTATGTGTGTTGTAAGCACTGCTATGCCAATCCATTGATGACCTGAGTGACCGAGCTGTGACATACGTTAGAAATCCATAACATTGTGTTTCTGATGAATCTTCTTAAACCTAAGATTACATTTCTTGAAAATGACTTGAAACAGAACCATACAGTACGCCAAACTCCATGGTTCTGAAGCTTGGTACAAATCTGAGGAAAAGTATCCAA
Organism: Orestias chungarensis; assembly: GCA_032876305.1. Lineage (NCBI taxonomy): Eukaryota > Metazoa > Chordata > Actinopteri > Cyprinodontiformes > Cyprinodontidae > Orestias > Orestias chungarensis. The sequence continues at coordinate 275,650 of JAVLVB010000208.1, forward strand.
AGGGCAAGGTAAGAAAAGGGAAGGCAGGAATGTTGGGACCAAGAACCTTGTGAAAATAGTAAATCAGGCAAAAGAACGCAGGACATCAATTTGCAAAGGCTTTCAATAATCTGGTGCTATCTGCCTGCCAGAGAGCCGTTTAGAAAGTCAGAAAATCAGGCGGACAGAAGGAGGCTGATAGGGAGCGTGCAGGGGAGATGCAAGTGAAAATGTGAATTAAAGTGCAGAGTAGCAGGAAACCTGAGTGATATGTTAACATAGCAGGCGGACAGGCCAGAATCATAATAACAAGAGTTGAGAAAAACACCATTTGTCTAAGCGACTCTTTAAAATCAGAAGGACGAGACACCATGCCATACAAATATGTCAGATGTGTTCTGATCTTTAAAAATAAAAATCCCAACAAAACATGTGCGAATACCTAACCTTACCTACATTCACAGTCAGAGCCATGAGAAATCCATAGAAAGCAAACAAATCTATCAATGTTAGAGAAGTACATTTGCCTCTTGATACACACACATGTACAGCTCTGGAGACATACATACATATATATAAATATATAGCAACCATTTAGTTTATAGCTTTGTGCACATTTTAATCAGGTGTACCAACAACTGTGCAGCTGCTAAAGCAACACAACCCCATGCTTTGACTCCCACCATGCAACATACGCCGTAAAATAACATAAAACTACCCCATTAAAGTCCCACGGTATTCCCTCAGTATATAAACATAAAAATCAGTGAGACATAAAGATTTATACGTAGGAGGAAGTCTCAGCAGACAGTGGAAACTCCCGAGGGCATCTTTCTGATGTCTGTTTAAAACATAAATGAAACCAACTGTGAAACAATGGGATTCAAGCTTGATGGGAATCTGAAAACAAATCAAGAGCAGAACAACATTGTTTTGTTTTAGTCCTGCACTGGCTAAGCAGCCAAACAGCCCAAATCGGAGCCAAATAAAAACCTCATCAGTTCCTGAGGTCCTTGGCTTAATTTACAGAATATGTCAGAATCTGATGAAAGATTTTAATTTGCTTAAATGTTTGTAGTAGAAGGCCTGAGAAAGTCCCTGAAGTCATGTTCATAAGCTGTGCATCCAAATTGGAAAATGAAACCAAAATGATAGCAATTCAAGGTTGACCAATTACCAACGACCACCAGTTCTGCCAGATCCCTGGTGGCTAGAAGGCAGTCGTACTATAAAACCCAAACAGTAATCAATAAGATGTAATTGGTTATTTTTGACAAATAAAACTACCCAAAGTCCGATCTTCAGTTCCTTTTTTAGTTGTAGGTTTTTTGGAATACCCAGTTTAAAAACATAAAGGCCACCAACAAAGGGTTTCCTAGGGAAGATGCCCACCGGGTATGTGTGAAACGAGGAAAAAACATTTGGACTACATTCCTGACTCAATCTGCACTTTGTCTCACCGTAGATGGATCAGGAGTGATTTATTAAGGGGTTGAGTGGGAGGTGACAGTGATAACTCAAGGTAATCAAAGTTTAGCTGCAGTTAGGAGTCTGGTTATTGTAACTTTGTCATGAAAAAAAAAGTTTCAAAGAATAAATTGAACTGATCTTGGTTTTAGAGGAAACCACTTAGTTTACACCATTAGCAAATGTGTCTGGTAGGTAGAGAATAATGAGAATCTGCCATTGAACCTTTTCGATTCACACAGTATAAACATATTTATGTTGTACTTTAGGAAATTAAAGCAACACTAAGTAACTTTTAAATCTTCATAAAACATTTTCAGAACTTTTGTGATCATACGTTGACTTCCAGGTCGTTGAATGACGCCTCTGTCTTGGCCCGAGGGGGTCCGTATCAAATAACCGCCACTAAGCAACTTTAAGGAGGGTGGCAGGAACCCTGACACACAAAACAACTACAAATGAGCTGACTGCTTCACGACATACGTCACTTCCCCCATTGCTTATTTTCAACATCATCATGTGACATTGTTTCACCACAATTAGATTGATCACCTCATCGCTGTTCCTCCTTCATAGACACTGGAAACAGAAATGTTCTTCAATGCAACTGCAGGCGACCGGGGAGATCAGGATTTTAACACACTTTGTGCTGGTCCTCATGGGAAATGCAGTCCTCCTTCAGGCTAAAACACTACCGCTTTTGTCCACAGTGGGCCGCCAAAATCCACCACAGCTAAAACCACTTTAGTGTTGCTTTAAACATAAATTTAAAATATTTTATCTCTGTTTTGTAGGCTGGCTGGCTGGCTGGCTGCCTGGATGGATGGATGGATGAGGCCTTGGCCCAATGAGAGGAGCACCAACATTAACTGGTTTCCACTAGAAGCTCGGGTCCACACAGTGGGTTTTCAGGTCCTTGTCCATGAATTCCTTCCATCAGTCCCAAAACTAAAGTTTATATTTCTTACAGCTTCTCTCGGTTCCTGGATGTGCTCCACAGCCTGTAACCAGAAATCCGCCATTTTATTGCGTGTTTTCACTCCTTCACATCTTCTTCTCCATTTGCCATTCTGGTCAATGAATAAAATTACAATAAGCAGTTTGGTTTCTGCTTGTTGACAAATTGTGATGGTCCCCAGCTGCTCTGAACCCCATCATGGTAAATAATGATAGCAAAATGTTGCAGCAGTGTGTTTGGAATCTGCAGATGTAGTCATGAGTACTTGAAATGGTTTTCTTATGATAATTTGGTCATCACATCTCCCTATTCCTTGAGCGTTTAAAGATTTGTATCACAGTTGATGGTGATGGTGATCTCAGCATGGTGCTTTTGAGACTTCTTGACCTACTTGGGTTCATGTTTACAGGTCAACACCTAAAGAATAAGGGGATGTTATCTGAGACATTCTGCTCATGCGTTGTCTTTTTAAAAGCGAGGGTTGCAAGATGATGTAGTACCCCTCAGGGCTTTATCAATAGATCACCTTATAGTTATGAACTGCAGTTGGAAGGCCATGAAATGGCCCACTCAAAGCCCAGACCACAACCTGACAGAAATGTTGTGTTCAGATAGCTGTGCTGAATGCATAAACATCTCTATGAGCTATCCTCTTAAAAAACACATTTGTCAAGTTTCAAGTCGTGCTTATTTGCTTAGCAAGTTTCAGCTGCAAGAAAGTTCAAAGTGCTTTACATGATAAAAAAATGTTACATTTTACATGTTGTCATTTAAATCATTGAGAATAAGCAGCATTTAACCGGAGCGTTTTTGTTTTCTTATCAAATCATCAAGAACAATCAGCCCTTGACTTTATTAATCACTGTTCACGTTATTAATCAACCTTGAACAAGTGTGCTTTTAGGTTTAAAAGCTTAAGTGCTTTAACTCATTTGCAGTTTCCTGGGAGTTTGTTCCAAATTAGAGTTACATAAAAACTGAGCGGAGCTTCTCCTCTTTTAGTTCTGGTTCTGGGGATCCAGAGTAAGTTGAAACCAGAGGACCTGAGTGTTCTGGAAGGCCGATACGACGACAGCCAGTCTTTAATGTGTGTCAGTGCTAAACCATTGAGTGTTTTAAAGTCTATTTTCTGTTTTGAACTGGGGTGATGTGCTGTAGTTTCATATCTTTAATAAGAACACCTGCAGCAGCGTTTGGGATCAGCTGCATCTGCCTGATTGACATTTTTGACAGACCTGTGAAGACACTGTTGCAGTGATCAGTGCAACTACAGATACATGAATACGTTTTTCTAGATCGTGTAAGGACTTGTACTTGATTGTAGATTCTCTAATACTTAGCTGGGCCTGCTGCAGAAAAACACCCCCAAGCCATGACACATCCACTTCCATGCTCCACAGTTGCTATGAAGTTCTGTTGAACTGATTTTTAGGTGCATCATTGATATGAATGGGTTGTGGCACACCACATGCAGCAACTTAATGGGAAAGTCATGACTAGTACAGAAAGTGACACGCCATGCCATTTTGAGAAAAATGCTTCCCAATATGGTCAAATCATAGTTCAAATTGATTGATGACACCATATTATTCTGCTCAGGTTTATCATACACTGTCACAATTAGTGCATTTATTGGTTACTTACACACCAAATACATGTTGGGCCGTTCTGTTTACTCGCCCACCGGCTCACCTATCTGTTCATGGACATCTAGTTGGATCCCGTGTGCCATGAAAATATCCGATCCGAGCAGACAGCTGAAGATCTTTAGATGCGGCCTGCAAGTTTACTCTTGCTTTAATAAACTCATGTTTGCCAGCATTCTTTCACAACCAGATATTATCCTGTCATGCTGCCAACTACGGCATTAGAGGAACACAGGGAGCAAAAGACAAACATAAATCCGCCAGTCAGGCTGTTTTTTAGTATTATTTTAAATGCTCTGTCAGCCATTAGTCACGGCCACCTTCTCCTCCACCGTCTTCCTGTGTGTCACTGACAGATGAGAAGCGGGCCGCCGATGAAAGATGATGATAATTATAATAATACGGCTCCTGTCAGGCTCGCTCCTCCAGGACGATCGATACCCCCTCTGCGGTAAAAATGAAAAGTATCGATCTCGTTTAACCTCAAGCTGCTCAGCTGATTGAGCCTGAGACGATTTGTATCAGCGTGAGGAGGGGAACCAGACGGAACGCCTCGGAGCTCATCACGGGGAGCGGCGTTCCCTGTCGATAGAGTCCTGATAACAGCTCAATCTCTCAGATGCCACCGTCCTCAGGCTCACCTGGACGCACCCAGATCTCCCTATTTACACCTCTGTGTCCGAGCGTAAACTCGTTCTCCTCCGTGGTGTGCATGAGAAACGGGCTGGTCAGAACCAGAAACTCCATCGAGCGCACCGCCGTAATCAAATCATGCGGTGGTGATCTGCACACAGCATCACATGTAAATCCATGTGGATCTGCTGGGTCTTCCCATGAAAATGAGACAATGAGACATCGGACCGGATCTGGTTCTTGATTTGTTTCTGGACCCAAGCTATTAACAAGACCAGGAGGTTTACTCACTTCTGGACATAAGCCCATCTTTCTCTCCTTCAAGCGGCCCAGTTCCTACAAATTCTGGGGAAATAATGAATTTCAGTTCTGGAAAACTATGAAAAAAACATAGCAAAGCTGAAAATCTAGAAGTAAGTGCCCTTACTTCTGTTTGTCCCCCTATAATTCTTTCCTTGTGTTCTACTTCATTCCCGTCTGTCCATCCTTCCTTTCTTCCTGTTATATTGCCCTTCTCACATATTCCTTTCTTCTTTCCTTCCCATGTCTCTCCCTCCGTCCTCCCATAAATCACAGCAACTTTCTCCCTCTTCCTCTTTCGTCTGCCTCCTATCATCCTTCCTTTCATTCCTTCATTTTTTGATTCAGTACATACTTCCTCTTTTGTATCTTACTGACCGTTCCTCTTTCTGTCCCCCCCCGGCTTTCTCCTGTGTCCTTCCTTCTATCTAGATTTAATCCTCCTCCTTTCCTTCTCTTTCTAATTTCTTCCTTCTGTCCTGCGTTCTTTCCTCCCTTTACAGGCTCCTTCCTTTAATATTGTTACCTTCCCTGTTTAGCTCTTTGTCTCCTTAATTCTGTCCCTCCCTGCTTTGTATTATTCCCTCCATCCTCCCTGATTCCCTTTTCTCTGTCTGTCCTGCCTTCTCGGAGTCCCGAGAATTTCTCCCCTTACCTTTTTTTTGTGGACCGTGTTCCTAGTTCCTAGAGCATTTAATCTCTGATTAACAAATGTTTAGAAACCTAAAAAACTTTTTATTGGGAATCCTTAAAATCTAGGAAAAGCACTGAGGTTCATAAGTATATAGCTAAAAATTTTTTTTCTGAAAGTCAGATTGTTTAGTTTTCATTAGCAATCAATTAAGATTATTTAATGCTTTAAAACTGAATTAATTTTATCTACTTGATCCATTTTAAACAGTATCTATGAAATTAAGCATTTCATTTGACCCTTATTTTCTTGGTTCTTTTGTGATTTTCCATAAATTTGTGTTCCTTACATGCAATTCTTTTCTGTTTTCGACTTTAAATAAAAAAAAACCCAATAAAGATAATTTAGTTTTTTTAATTTGGGCTTTGAATCGGTGCAGTTTTATGGGGCAGCTTTTAAAATGGAAAACAGTCAAAATAGAACCTCGAACAACACGATCCTCAGCTCTGATGCCATTAAACCAGGGGTGGGAAACTCCCAGAGCTTTGGTGTCCTGCAAATTTTTAAATGTTTCTCCTATTCAACACACCTGAGTCAAATAATGAGGCCGTTAACAGCAATACAGAGAACCCTGACGGCTACTGAGGAGGTTCAGTCATTCGATTCAGGTTAGAGTTTCCCACTTCTGCATTAAACTGAAACAATATGACCAAAAAAAAGAAAGAGACGAAATGGCAAAAAATGTTGAATAAAAAAGATTTACAACCTTTGTTTGAAAAAGAGCAGAAGACAAGGAGGCCAGAAGGGGAGGACAAATATTAACCAATACATCACTGTTCTGAATGTTTGTCTGCTTTCACAGATCTATCTTTGTTAGAGTGTTCCTTTCACCTGAGAGTTTAAACATAGAGAGTCATTTTATTTCTGTTATTGTAGTTTGGAAAATAGTCATAATGGAGAAGAAAACAAGTCAGATGTGTCACTTCTCGTAAAGTTCGTGATTTCTATCACCAAACTGTGAGGAGACGTTCAGATGATAAGAGTAAGATAACATGCGTGAATAACAGAGTCAAAGCACTTTTGAAATTATTGTTCCATTTATTAGGGGAAGCTAGATTGTTAAAACCAACCAAAAAAACAAACCATTTAACAGGAATCTGTGGGTTACATAAGAAATTTGTGCAGATTGTAGAACAAATATTTAATTATTTTACAGAAATTTTAAGAAAACACGGTAAACAAATAAATACTTTGCACCAAATTAATACAATTATACCAAACTTTATTTACTCTTTAAATATTACTGTAGGGATCATGTTGCCGCAATAAAGAATTCTTCAGAGAAGCAGGAATGATTATCAATGCTAATCCTTTATTTTAACATGTAGTTTTGAGTTCAAGGTTTTAATAATGCTATGTATTTATCACTGCATATTTAATGAGGTCCAGTTATTTCAACAACAAAAACTTGTTCTTCGTCCCCGAGTTCCTCTCCAGTGTTTTCCAGTACCTCTCCAGACAAAAACCTCTCTGCACCAGGTGTTTTTCACAAAGAGGGTCTAATCATGCAAATTAAAACCAACTCAATCCAGCATAATTACGACGTGGAGCCTTATTAAAAACAGCGCTAACCTGAAAATTAGCAGGACTATCACACACAATGATCATCTGCTTCTTAAATGCGCCTCGTCCGTCTGCTTTATGCTTCTGTTCTGTTTTAAAAACGAAACTTCACAAACATACGACGCCTCAGAGATGAGAGTAATCCATGTTTTCTGATAAAGAGATGGAGGCTGTGGATGGGTAATGGAGAGTGGTTTCAACAGAAGGGGAAAGCAGCAGCTAGAAGTAATGAGGAGACGATGAAGAGGTAAGGCGTGACAGACTAGATATGAGCAGAGTAGTCAGTATCTTACCTGCTGTAAATGACTAATAAAGGGAGTAATGGTTGGAGTCTACTGGAGAACATCAATGGTTTAAACAGTGACATAAAGGGGTTTTAGCAACTTAGAGTAAAAACTTCTTAAAGGAACTTATTAATAGGCCTATATATAAGTTCATTTATGAGAAGTAAAATCAAGTTCTCATTGCCAAGTCTGTCTGTTGGTTTATTACTTAGATTTAGCATTGATTGTGAAATATGTTTGGGAAAAGAGAATTTAAGCTCTATTCGCTCAGCATCAGTATTACCTAAGGTCCTTGGATGATTTGTAAAAATTGCGGAGGTTGTCTTTGACCTTAATACCATGCGAATTCGCCATATCTGTGATTTCTTAAAGTAATAATTCCACCACAAATTACCAACTATATGTCTGCAAAACACAGAGGTCCCATAATAATACTAGTCCCGTGCGAATCTACTGTTCAGCGATTGGGCGACGTTTGTTGTTTTTGCTGCGCACCTTTTTCCAGTTTTCCCGGGTTGAGTGATAGTTTAAATGACCAACTCCAGCTTTAAAAGCACTTATCTTGGCAAAATATCTGGAGACCCATCTGCAGAAAGAGATCCAACAAAGGGGGCAACATTTCTGAGGAGAACGATGTTGACTATGGAGGGTGGGGGGAAAAGGCTTTAAGATTCTGCTACCTTGACTGAAACATAAAAATGTGTCCTTGATTCTCCAAACCAAGCACATTTGGACCATTTTCTACTGCAGGTTAGATATTAGCTGGATAAATTTACTTCAGGTAGGATGCAAAGTAGAGGGAGATTAAGGAGGCATTTTAAGGCACACAAGGTGAACAAATACATGTCAGTGACATATTTATTAGTGGAAGGACATAAAAAGGACACAAAGCAAAGTCAAGAAATTGAAGACATACAGGGGGACGCCAGAAAACAGAGTTGCATGAAAGGCGGAAGAAGGATTAGGAGGAGACGAATGACAAGAAGGAGAATCAAAAGTTCTGCAGGTCAAGGAGGCCACAGCTGAACCTACAGATGCTCTACGGTCAGGAGGATCCTGACGGTGACCTCGTCTCTGAAAGAGGAGGTGATTCATCACAGAGACCATAAATCAACAAGTCTGACCTTCCCTGCACACAGTTCACACCCCCAACTGTTTATCCTGCCACCTCCACTATCCATTATGCGGCACAATGGACAGCCGATCCACTGGAGACATACTGCTCAGACCTGGGCTGCCTGAGAATGAAGATAATCTGCCTCAAAATGTTTGAAGTTGTTAAAACAAATGTCTGAAATTGTGTGTAAAAAAGCAATATTTAGCATGTTTTTCTCTTTTTATTACTTTTAAAGATCCAAATACAATAACTCTTGAACAATACATTTAAAATGTACTTCTGCACATTGATTAAAACTGAACAAAAAGTATGTAACAGGAAATAAAGGATTACATAAATATTCACCCCTTTTAATTAAATTGACTGACCTGATTCAATGGAGGTTCGGCTAATTGCTGTTAGTGGTTTCACAATGAGTGGGAATGAGCTCACCTGTGTGATTGTGATATAAAAACAGATTTATGTGGAAGGTCCATTCAGGGGTTAAACTGTGTTTCTGGCTATAATTACAGCATGAAGACTAAAGAACACTCCAAAGTTTATTAAAAGGTAGATGTAAAGGGGTGGATACAAAAAAAAAAAAACTCTTACGGCCATGAACATCCCCCTGGAAATTAGATAAATCTATCAAAGTGACAGGCAGGGAATATGACCCGTGTGTAAATCTGTATAGATTAGGCTGTCCTCACAACCTGAGTGGGCGAGCAAAAGGAAGACCAGCGAGAGAGGCCAGCAGGTCACCATGACGACGCTGAAGCAGTTCCACGCTTCAGCAGCTGAGATGGGAGAGACTGCAGAAAACAACTGCTGCACGGGGCTTTCAACTCTCAAAGCTTTATGGGAGAGTGGCAATGAGAAAGGTTTGCAAAAAGGCACGCGGGGAAACTCCGTAGTCAAAAGGAGGAACGTTTTGTGGTCTGCTGTCTTCAAATCACCACCAACACGCCATCACCACTGTGAGCCATCCTGGTGGCTGCATCATGCTGTGGGGATGCTTCTGAGCAGCCGGACATGGAAGCCCAGAGAAGGTCGAAGGTGAAATGAGGGCAGCAGATTGTCAGGAAAGACGATTAGTTTCTGGAATAGAACTACTGTCATATGAGACTCAAGTGCGGAGAACTCACAGTAGACTAGGACAGGAAAACGTGATTTATTCACAAAATTATATTGTGCAGACCACTGAAATCCAGGTAATGGCTTCAAGGGAAGCACACAGAGTTAGTAACGGGAAATGGAGCAGATTGCAACTGATCGACGGAAGGGCTTTTCAAAGCTGATCCTCACCAACCTGACAGAGCCGGAACGACATTCATAAAAATAATACCATGGGGGTGAAAACTTTTGAATGGTACAGTACCATGTACAGAGTTTGGCTTGACTGAAATCTACTTGTATCACTTACCGCCTCCCTGTAAATGTATGTGATGCAAAAGGAGCGATCTAAGGCAGAAAGGAAGAGGCCTGGTATGGACAAACAACAGCAAGTGGCCAAATTCCTCTACAATGGAAAACAGCTCATTTTAGTGTCTTGTTTTTAGACCTTTATGCTCCATTTAGGAGTTTTCTTTAGGCATTACATCTCTAAAGGTGTTTGCTGCTGCTTATGTTTTCCAGAACACACTTGCAAAAGTGATTTTTGATTGAAGACAAATACCTTTAAGAATGGCATGTCATAACACTACCGCGTGTGACCAAGCGAGTGACGAGGATGACAAACAGGTATGTTACCAACATGTCTTGTTACTTCGAAATTGAATCATACAGTCCAACAAACGGCACCGGCACCAGAACAAGATGTGGAGCATTGGAAGAGAAGAATTTACAAGTTTCTAATGGCTGCAACGTTAATATTCAACTCTCTTTAAAACACAAATCCAAATGTTTCCACATTTAGGCTTAAGACTGATTGAATAAACAAATCATCTACCAAACATACAATTTCTTCTACTAAATGTACCAAAATCAGTGGCTTTATAGCTGTTTCATCTTTATTTCATCTTTATTGGTTGTGCTGGTGCAAAATGTATCTTTATTATCCCTGACAGTAAAGAAATGAAGGAAAACACGGAGATAAAGATGGGAAAGGGCATATAATAAAGATGTCAGCTGGAATTCAATCGGCGCCTTCGCAGTTCACAGACAGAGCCCTCGGGGTGTCCAAACTGTTAAAATATGAAGAGCACATATTAGCAGGAGGCTTTTCTGACATACATAAAGTCATTTTCTAAACCAAGAGCTCCGGTACAAATAGGACAGAACGGGTTTAAAATTGGACAGAAATGACCAGGAGAAAGACAATGTTCCACCGAGAGCAAAACAGCAGCATCTCGATTTCCCCCCCCATGCTCTGGAGAACGGCTGGCTTCAAAAACACAATTATTCCTCTCTGATGATTATGGTTCACCTTGTTCTCTGAGATGATGCAGAGTTCACTCTGAACCGTTCAGCTAATAGAGATTATACAATCGGACATTACAAACTCCTGGGATGGAAAAAGACCTTCATGACCCAGTCATACTGGAGAATTTAAGTTATGTAGGTTACAACAGGAACTGATAAAAATTAATACACCTGAGCTTAGTCATGGTAAAATTCAATTCAGTTTAATTCAATTCAAATACTTTAATAAACCCAATTTTTTAAATTACAAATTGGCTTATATTAACCAGGTTCCTTCAAAGATTTCTTGTAGATGTTGAGGTTCATGTGTAAGAATGATCTCATGCAGAGGTCTGTACTGCTGCACATCTCAATAAGCCTCTGTTTGAAGACAGTGTGTTGTTTTATAACAGTCCGATGAAGAGGATCCTCATAGATGTCCATAATGTTCCTTATTTTATGAAGAATCCTTCTAATTTGTAGAAACTTGCTTGTTAGTTATATTGTCCATTGTTATGGATGTCAGAGACAGTTTGAACTTCCTCCTTGTCTCTCACCTCTATGATTCTGCTCTGGATTCACAGCATCTCCTTTTCAATTCAACTAGGATTTTTGGAAGCAGTTGATTATTGAGTATAATTTGAGCTTTTCTGATATTATAAACGACATTGTTGCTATGGTTGCACATAACAAATGTCCTAAGGGAAAGAAATATCAGCAAACCTTCTTAAAGCTGCACAACATTAAAAGCAAGCGAGAATATTTGTCTAAAAATAAAGTAATTTTTCTGTCGGAAACGTAGGAAATAAAGTTTTATAATAGTGAACGAGTTTTGACCGACATCTGGTTGTGGAGATTTGTAGATAATTGTCTCTTTCCTGCTCTCCAGGATTAGAGGTCAAGCTTGGACCCGAACCTTGACCTTAATCTTGACCTTAAATTCAGAGAGAGACTTTAAAAAACTTTTGTTAGTTTATAAATCCCTGGCTTACCACCAAAGGACGTTGAAGACCTGCTGTGGCAGTCAAAATCTTCCAAATCACTCAGATGTTTTGGTTCTGGCCTGCTCTGCATCTCCATCAACCAGAGCCAAACATAAAGAAGCAACATTGAGTTTTTATGTCCTTCTAATTCAAAACAAAAGTTTCATAAAACTGCAAAAAACTGAGTTCCTTTAAATAAAGTCTAAAAAACCCATTAGTTTACATTTGCAACTGCCTTGTTGCTGAAATGTGTTATACCAATAATCTTGACTTTTTGTAACTTGACATGAATTTTTTAAACATGCTGAGGTGAATTGTGGCCAAACTTTTTCCTGTTCTAGAAGTCTTGTGGTTCGTGCAGATGTTATGCAGTTGCAGGCGGCCTGGTGCTAATTTGCTTCTCTCAGAGAAGTTTCTGACACCGTGTTCTGGAGAACTCGGGTATTTCTGATTAAAAAGGAGAATCCAACCTGCTAACTAGCAAGTTAATCAAATGTTTTGCATCTTTGATGATGTTTTATAATTCAAGAAACAAGATGAGGCAAATTGTGGGGCCGTAAGCTGGGAGGAGGATGTCAAAACACTGCCTCTACAATGTCGCCACCTATAGGTGGGCATAAGTAGCATTTCAAATCAAAGTATGGCTTTTATAGTTTAAGGTAATAAAACAATTAATAAAGCATTAAATAAGGATACATCTGTTCTCAATTTGAACGGACACCTCTGTTCTTGCTTCAATGAAACAAAAAGGTCATACTTGATCTTAAAAGGGATAAAATTACAAGAGAAGAAATAAGGAGCGGTGTTGGAGCACCTTACCCTGACTGGGAGGAGTTTGTGGTCCCAGTTTGCCCTAGAGCGCATTCCTCAGGCTTGGCCTTCTTTGGACATCCCAACGAGGGTCCTCATTAGCAGAGACCTTCTCATTAATGGCACTTAAGTTCACATGAGTGTGGCGAACCTCACAACACCGGGGGTCAGAGGTTGTGGCCCGGCTCTCATTAGCTCAGTGAGGAGGCACTTGTTATGTTTTATTTGGTGGTGACTGAAGCCGAGGAGGTTGTCCATCCTCCTTACAGACGGGTCTAATCTCCCCGTGAGTTTACGCAACCCTAACACTCAGCTCCATTTAGAGCCAGATAGATTGCAGCAGGTGAGACGTGACCGCAAGCGTAAGCCTGATTTTTCCTTCCTGGCGCTAAATTATTTATTTTGTTCATTAACCGTTTTACACCGGCTAACATGGAGACCGGATTCTGCTGAGGCATCCATCACTTTAATGCATGATGGTCGTGACTACTACCGGACCCTTCTGGTTATTCTTAAACATTCTGTGCTTATCTTTACAACAAATGCTTTATTTCATTATTTTAGAGTCTGTGCATCTTGAGGTAAAGCATCCACAACTTCACTGGCCTTGAGGAGCCTTTCTAGTCAGTTATTAAGGGATTTACTGGTGTGGTTTTTCAGGGTCCCGTTTTGTTTCAGCTGTTATTTAATTACGGGCGGTCAAACACTAATGATCTAATGGCATGACCCTCACGCCAAGATCGCTCCACACATACAGAACTCTAAACCAGGTAGAGCTAACCTCTGGCTAACAGGCACGGTTGTAATGGCAGAAGTTGGGAAACTCAAAGCGTTCGAGAACATTTGGGGAGATGTTTTCACCTTATCAGCCAAAAACAACAGACAAAAACAACATTTTCATGAGTTGTACATAAGGTCTGTACAGTTGAGAAATCAACATTAAATCCCAAATCTTTGGCCGGTAGAGCGAGAATAATGAGGGCAAAAAGTCACATTGATTGTGAGTGGAAAAGCTGTTGGATGCATTTTCTACTTATAAAAGTGGGTGAGTTATTACCTAATGGTGCATAAACAATAGTATGTTTTGATTGCGTGTGTCAGGGTGTGTTTGAACATGTCGGCCAAGTGATTCTGAGTTTATGGCTTTAGAAAAATAACCGTACCTGTAAACAAAAATCAGGCACAAATATCTTTACAAATGATTTTCCTTATTTAACCATTTGGTATGCAACGTAGTTACGACAGAAAATTGGAAATTTACTTGCAGTTCCCTTGTACAGATGAGCATGTGGTAGTTATGGTAGATTTTTGTTGGATTCAATTGCTGCATGCCTCAATCCATCGTTTACAATCTCCAGCCTCTTCTTAGGTTTTGGAGACTGAATACATTTTATCCTGTCCTACAAATAGCCTGTCAGAATGACATGATCCCCTCTGACTATTCCTAGGCAGTTATTACAATTGTTCTCCACCAAATACCCAGGACACATGAACACTCACAACAATAAACCCCAACGATGTCTCAGATGTATCAGGGTTCTCCAGACAAGGGGCGTCAGTTTCTGCAGTCATTTAGTTCCCTCCAACAACCTTTCCTGATGTATGTGGAACTAATGGTGAACTCCTACAATGTTAAACTGTGCAGGTTACGCTGGAGGAAAGCATCTCCAAACCATGAGACCTCCACCTCTGTGTTCGTTATGTATTACATTTTTCTGCTCCCCATCTGTGTGCATTCGGTTACCACCAACCAAGTTGTTGGTCGAAAAGTGTGAAAGTCTTTTAGGTTGTTGAACATGCTCTGGTAATTATGCTCTCAAAATCCATGTCATTTTTGCTAGCTGAATAAATAATAAGTGTTTTCTTCACTAATTATTTATGCCTTACCATTGATAACACTCTTCACATCCATAGGAGAGATTGTTTACACATTATTTTCATTGTAATACATATATTAGTTGTAGGTGTTTGATATAACAAGAAACATAATATTTCTCCCACATAAAGGCAAATCCGATATAGATTTAATATATGTATATGTTCATGTAATTCAATAAATCAAGTAAAAGTAAATTGTATTATGCAGTGAAACAATTTAGGCAAGTGAATTTTTCTCAAAACGCTGCTCAAGGGAATTTATTAAGTTACCTACCGCCTCTAGATGCAACAACTGCTGGTGTTTCTTGATTAAAACCTGCTGTTTGAAAGTTGTTTGTTTAACGTATTATTAAGTGAATAAATGATTGCAAATGTCACCATAAAAACAAAAACATACACTGGGTTTTTTACTTCCTTTTGTTTTCCTGACATTAAAAGGTTTTTAGGTAAACCCCCTATTTTATCAACTATATATTGATATAACTAGAAAGCTTTAGGTGAAGATCAGTGTTATTATCTAACATTTAGATGTTTTCTGTTCGGGTGAACTTCTGTGTCGGGTGTTGCTTGTTTGTTTTGGACAGAAAATCCTCTGAGGGAATTTATTAGCTGTTTTTCCTTTTTCTAGCTTTCACATGAAGTCATCGCTCACATTATTGGGGTCTAACGGCCCAAATAGGGTTTTTGTGTTCAGAAATAAAACAAAGAATGTAAATTTGAAGGTCATGTTACCAAGAAAAAGCCTTCATGGGAACAAAGGGTTCTGTAAAACAAACCCGTCCTGGGAGGTTAGCAAAGTTTCAGCTGGGGGAAAAAAATACGGTTATCCACTTTTCACAAACTGTGTTAAAGAAAACTGTGTTAAAAGGTAAATATGCCAAGTATAATATTACAAACTGAACCATAATCAGCGCTTTATTATTTTTGCTCCTAATGTACAATCATTGGTTCATTCCTCTTGGATTCCTAATTTAATTCCTATCGCACCGAAAGCGCTGCCATCTCAGTCTTTATTACTCCACTTATTGAATGGGTTCATTAACAACTGGAGGGAAAATTTAAACATTTTATTGCGAGACAAAATATCGTGGCTTCCTGGAGATTACGTGTTTGGCACAGAGATGCTTCCGGCGATGACCTACCACATCTAAACCAGAATAACATACATATATATATATATATATATATATATATATATATATATATATATATATATATATATATATATATATATATATATATATATATATATATATATATATATATTATTTTATTTTTTTAACAAATCATGTCCAACTACGCTAAATTCTCCTAACATAGCAATCTGTAATCTTTACAGTTTGAGAATACTTTTTTTTTTTTACCTCCTTCTCTCCAGATTTTATTTGTGATTCTATTTCTAAAGCAGCAAAATCTATTTGACCCATGGAAAAGAAGGACAAAAAGGTTCACCATGTTCCGCACTTATTGGCACCCCTGTTGTTAATGCTTTATATAACCTGCTTTTAACAGTGGGAAAGCACTCACCCCTTAGCAGGAGCTGCAACTCCACCACAATTTTATTTTTTTTAAAAACAACTAAATCTTGCCATTTCAAATATTTCATGATGTTGTGCACAACAACCAGGTTCAACTTTAAAAAGAGATTCTGTGAGCCTTAGGAAGTTTATGCATAAATAGACATGGTGTTGGTTTTAGGAATCAGGTAAGGTGTTTTTATTAAGAAGGCCGTCTGCTCTGGAACGGAGGAACCGGGAGCACTGTAGGGAGACGGCCAGGTGAGTGGAGTTCCAGGTAAGGTAAACGTTGATAACAGAGGAATTCTTAGTTGTAGGGAGTTGGTTGGATGACCGGAAACGGAGGTTATTGTTTGTGGACGTGTTACGTGGTTTTGTAATAAGAAGGAGGCTGCAGTGAAGACACTGGGGCGGACGGGTAACACGCTTAGTCACCGAGAGGTTTGTGGATTAACAATGAAGTGTGGATCATTTCTGAAGATGATCCTGTCTTTTTTAGAGGGCTTTAATTCTTGCTCTGTAACGAAGGTTATCATACGGGCAGTGGCGGCTGGACGATAGAGGGCACAGAGGCCCCCCCCCCCACACCACTCACCCAATGATTAAGACATAAAAAAAACACAAAAATATAAATAATAACATAAGATTTCAAAATATATTAATATATTCTTTAGATGTCCAAGATAAATGTTTCATCTTTAATGAGTAAAGTTTCGTTCGTTGTCGTTGGTGACGTATTTCTGCTCTGGGGCGAAAAATCTTTGCCCATAGATTCTCGTTAAGACTTTATCATTCGCAGTAGCTCCTCTTCAATGCAAAAGATAGGAAAGATGGCGGTGGGAGCATCATGCGCCCAGAGCTCCTCCCACCACAGCGCTAACGTCACAGTCATCTTTTATAACGTGCGGCTGATTGAGAGGTCGAGTGGCGGCAGTTGGAGACGAGTATTTTTCTTTTTAAATAAATATTATTTAAAATATATTATTTTATTTTTATTTTCCCATTAGGATAAATAAAGTATTTTTGATTGATTGAAAAGTAAACCTGTACATGAAATTAGGTTTGTGTTCTCATAAAGTGTTATTATAATGTTTTTGGTTTCATTTATGTAAATACACTGGTGCAAAACCTTAGTGTTCATTTGCTTGCTTTGTGTTCAATTTTGGAGTTATAGCCCCCCAGACAAAACCCCACCCATACGGGAGGATAGCTGGGTTGCACAAACGAGAGGAGATTAATAGGGATAACGAGGAGAAAGTAAGACGACAGAATTGCATCACAAAGAGAAACCCACTAAGTACAAGCCCAGCTCCTCTTGTACTCCACAGTCTCATCAGGACATTTGAAGCACCTGTGGAGCCCCAGGCAGAGAGTCGCCTCCTGAACGCCCCTGGTGGAGACAACAAGGAGGACAACAACAAAACCAGCCAAAACACTCCATTTCCTGACATACATGAATTGTTTCTAGATATTTACCCTAAGTTGTTAGAGCTTGTTTATTGTGTGTTTCTGGCTTTTGATGATGTTTTCCCTGTTAACTCTCCTGCCTGTTCCTGTGCTCTCAGCTGCATCCTGTCTGCAATCAGCTAATTAAACGCGCAGCCATTACCATTCAAAACTGTCTGGATTAACGCAAATGTGAAAGTCCTGTGAAAGCAGTCATATTCAGCTGTAATACTAATAAAGTGACCCCTCGTTTTCTGCAGGGGGATGTCCGTGAAGTCGTAAGTTTATACAATGAAAAACTCACTCAAATACAACACACTAAAACCAAAGAACAAATCCTATTTTCAGGCACAAGCATTTGTTTAACAAATAATAATATAAATGTTTTCTTAGAAAACAGAAAAAAAACATTTTCTTACAAATAACATCTCTAAAATAATAGTTTTAATCATCATATCGAAGTACAAAGTTGTGACTTGCGCCGCGTATTTCACTGCTCCCGATTCTGCACTGTTCAGCCAATCAGGATGCACAACATAATCCACTGTGACAGAAACTGCACAAGGGTTTGCTGTACTTTCGCTAAGCAGGTCTGTTTTTTGTCAGTAGTTTCCTTCCTATAGATGAATCATAAAATCTGACATTAACTGAAGCAAATGAGGCCAGTAGAGCATTAGATTTTTATTGAAGGTCGGTCTATGACCACCCGGGATGAATCTCTGATGTGCTCACAGAGAAATACCTGTACACAAGCCAGATTTGGCAAGGTTACCCACTGATCCAAGATTTTACGTTTTGTGTATAACAACTTGCCGCTGCGGTTCTCTGGAGTCACAAAGCCTTAATAGCTTTTCAAACTCATAGACGTTGGTGATTTTGTTTTCTGTCTTGAATTTCTTAGACTCTGGGTCTGGATGCGCTGCTTTTTCCTGTCCTGTGGAGGTGATATTTGTTCTGGCAGTAATCTGGTTTGGGTGCAGCTGGTGAAATTTAGCTCACCATTTGTTTGTTTGACGATCTGAAACCTTTAACTATTACAAAAAAAAACTAAAACAGAACAAATAACTACAAAGCGGCAAATTCCTCAGCTGCCATAATTCTTGGTTGAACAGTCTGATGCGAATTCTCCATGACTGACAAAATTAAGGCGGAGAACTAACCAGACGCCTTGATGTGTTGATGATGATGTTCCCCAAACACAAGCATCACATGATCACCTCGGAGCCCCGTCAACACACTTGTCAACATGTCAATGGTGCAAACATATTGAGCTGTCTGCTAAGATTTACTGATAAACAAAGACTTAAGCACACATGAGCGCTCGCTACCCTCACGCGCACACACATAGACTCGTGCATGGAGAGATCTCATTAGACTGGGAATTGATGTTGACAGTGGATGCTCGTCTCAGCTGGTGGTGTGAAGAGAGAAAACACGCTGTTCAAAGACTGATAGAGAACATGGCTCGGCATATTCGCCTCTGATATTAGCCGCCCACTGGAGCCGCGACGCAGCAGGGAAATGAAGCTGCTAATGATTTTTTTTTTACATGCACGTTGTAAAATCACTAGTTATTGTCACAAAACTGTTTGCTCTATTTAATGAGAATGCATAATACATTGTGTTTTGTTTTTTGTTTCAGATCGTGTTTGTGTCAAACTGTTTTAAGGACGAGCGAGATAATAGGATACGAGGAGTTCTAATTAACGAGATAGGAGCGACGGCTAAATTTATTGAATGGTTAAACCATAATAAACAGGTAATTGCCAGAGGAGGAGGTCTGTGGAGCAGATCGGTTTATTACAATTACTGATGTGGCTCTCTTCAGTCAATTTAATAATTGATATCTATGTGACTCTTTTGTTTTTATGTGCTGTAAACATGAATGACCGACCGGAAATATTGTAAAACTGTGAACATATATTATAAATCTCTACATAATAAACATGTTTCCTTTAGGTAGATAAGCTCATCAAGCAGCCCGGCTTTTGTATTTCTGAAATAAAGAGTTAATGCGCTAAAGGTGAGATGAAAACCCTTTTACCAAATAGATTCAAATGAGGCACACCTTCTATAAGTACCTAACCTTAAATGTCAAAATTGTGCTAAACAATTGTATTGAAACGTAGCAAAGTGTTTACATACCTGCCTGTCCGTGTTGCTGATAAAAAATATACGGTGGACCAGAAGGGTCAACAAGGATTAAAGTGTCTTTTAAAAGTCAGGAGCCAGTTTCAGGGCAGATAACTAAGAGTAACGTAGACACATGATTGTGCTAAAATACATAATATCACCCCCCTTAAGACAGTTTTCCTGAAAGAATAAGGAAAAGTCACGCCTGAGCAGCCTAGGGGACTGCTTTCTCCTAAGATCTTGATTTAATTTACAAAGAAAGGCTTTTTGATTAATTCTGTTTTAAACAAACATAACTCAGTAACTTTTCATTCCTTTCTATACCCATAACTTTGTTTTTGAACTAATTTATTTGTTTTTTTTGTATGTGTGAATTAAGCGGGTTAAGGATTTCCTAATTATAGATGTTAGAGAGATGTTTGCTGTGAACAATGTAAACATTAATTTTACCCATTATATGTGTACCTAAATATCTTTCACCGACAGATTCTTCTTCAATTACAGTTTTCTGGTCAACTGTGAGGAAGCTGTTTAGAATGCGCAGAAGTGAAAGTGAGTGCCTATTTGTGAACATGACCCATGTAGGTTTAATGAGCGCAGAGCAACAGAAACCTGACACTCTGGCTGCAGAAATGAATCTGTGCTCTTACCTGCGTGTTGGTTCGGTTTTAATGAATGACCTCCATCTCATGGCTGTCAGCCTGTATTGCCTATCAACGATCCTGCATGTTCTCCTCCACGGACCCGTGGGTTCAGGGTCTTACATATTTGGAGCGGGCTTTGTTAAACCCATGAGTGCCTGGTGGACCCTCAGGCTAAGTTGCATGTAAACCAGAGAGAGTCAATGTTCACAACACCTACAAATAATCCCCCTATTCTGTCCACCTTCTTTTTTTATATCTGTGTTACTTTTAGAGAATAGTAGGACGAGTATAGTTGCCTTATCCCACGTCACCCTTTGCCCTTATTAGATTTATTAATGGCAGTGTTTTTGCTTACCGATGATAATGTAAAAAGCTTCTCAGACTCGTTTTTCCTTGATAATGTTGAAGTAGTGACATCTGGCCATGGAGTGCATTTTTCTTAGTAAGTAATGATATTCTTAATATTATTACCTAGTAATAAATGTTTGTTCTCTTTACCATTGTACTTCACTTGTATACTCTAATGTTTGAATGAATTAGGCCTGAGTAAAGGTTGGTTGTAAGTATTTATATTTACTTAGTTACATTTACTTAAATAAACACTAACTACATTGTCAACCTTTATAAAATATTTTCGTAAGTGGATTATACAGTGTACAGTAGGTATGTTTCTGTTGCATTTTTTGGCAACAATACATCTTTTCTTGATTTAGAGAAACCTAATCTAAGTGTAGATTTACAGATAATTTACTCATGCAAGAGTAGCAATGATTAATGTTAACACTTAAGTAAAATAGTAATAGTTATAATATATAAAATCCTGATCTCCTGGTCACCTGCAGTTGGATTCAAGTACATTTCCAGTGTCTGTGTGAAGGATGAATGGAGGTGAGGTGATGAATCTAATTGTGGTGAAACAATGTCACATGATGATGTTGAAAATAAGAAACGGTGGCTCACGGGAGACAGCGGGTGACGGTGATGTTCGGCAGGCCTGTTTTCCATTCGTCCCCCTGGCGTATGCGGACAAGATGTTAGGCGTTGCTGAGATCCAGTTTGGTGAAAATGGTGGCTCTGTGAAGGGACTTGAAGGCGGAGGTGATGAGGGGTAGAGGATACTTATTCTTTACAGTGATGTTATTTGAACCTCTGTAGTCTATGCAGGGTCGGAGCGAACAATCCTTTTTGGTGACAAAGAAGAAGCCCGCCCCGAGGGGGGATGAGGAGGACCTGATTATACCAGTGGCGAGGGACTCGTTGATATAGGTCTCCATCGATTCCCGTTCATTATGGGAGATGTTAAAAAGACTGCTGGAAGGCAGAGGAGCTCCGGGCAACAGGTCAATGGTGCAGTCATATGGTCTGTGTGGGGGTAGAGAACAAGCATTACTTTTATTAAAAACCTGCTTAAGGTCCAGGTATTCCTCGGGTATGTTACTGAGATCCTGGGAATCGATGGAGACGTCTTCCTGGGGCGGGCTAGGAGGAACGGCGGCCTGGAGACAGGAGGAGAGGCAGTTAGAAGACCAGGAGGAAGTGGAGCAGTCAGACCAGTTTATGGTGGGGTTGTGGGAGTGAGGCCAGTCGAAACCTAAAATAATATGGGGTTGAGACGAGGAGAAAACTAAAAATGAACGATGCTTTTTATGATTACCAGAGAGAACTAGCTCCAGAGGATTAGTGATGTGAGTGATTTGGGGTAGGGACCTACCATCAAGAGCAGAGACTTGAAGAGGGGTTTTTAAAGGGGAAGTGGCTAACTGTAACTGCTCGACAAGTGCTTGGGCTATGAGGGATTGTTCGCAACCTGAATCAACCAGAACGGAAAGATTGAATGACTTCTAGTTATGAATAATGGTTGCAGGGAGGAGAAGACGAGATTGACTATGTCGGGTGTTATGGTCCGCCTGTTGCCTAGTGTTTACAGGCGGACCCTTCTCGGGGAGCTTCTCCTTCCTGAGGCTGGGACAGCTGGCTATGAAATGACCTGGAGTTCCACAGTATAGACACTCTTTAGACTGCAACCTCCGTTGCCGTTCCTCCGGTGACAATCTGGTTCGTCCAACATGCATGGGTTCCGGTCCCGGGGGCGACGATTTGCAGGGTTCAGGAACAGCTCTGGAAGAGGCTTCAACGGGCAGGGGCGGAGGCTGAACGACTGCGGAGGTCTGGCTGGCAGAAATTCTACGGTTAGCCCTTAAACGGTCTCTCTCTCTCAGACGGCCGTCAACTCGGGCAGCCAGAGCAATAAACTCGTCTAACGTGGGAGGCTCATCAAATAGGGCTACTTCATACTGCAATTGCTCGTTTAAGGCAAAGAAAAATGTGCTCTTTAATCCACGAGGGTTAAAATCTAAACGGGCTGCCAAGGTTCTAAACTCTATGGAAAACTTGGCTATAGTTCTAGAGCCTTGTCTTAATATCTGTATCTTCCTAGAAACGGTTAAATAAAGCCAAAGACCATCATAAATTCATCCTTAAAGTCCTGAAAGGACAAACTAAACTCAAGATATCTGTGAAATCCCGATTCAGCCCATTTTAGCGCTGTTCCGGACAACTGACCGACAACAAACGCTATCTTGGCGTCATTATTGAGAAAAGAGTATGGGGAATGGGCAAAAACCAACAAACACTGCATCATAAAACCCTCACAGCCGCCAGCCCCTCCTGAATACCTTTCCGG
The DNA here is from genome assembly GCA_032876305.1 of Orestias chungarensis. Classification (NCBI taxonomy): domain Eukaryota; kingdom Metazoa; phylum Chordata; class Actinopteri; order Cyprinodontiformes; family Cyprinodontidae; genus Orestias; species Orestias chungarensis. The sequence goes on from JAVLVB010000208.1 coordinate 298,761, forward strand.
AACCGAAAGTGGAACCCCTCTTGAAACCGGAACCGGAAGTTGTTGATGGGAAGTGGCTGCGATGGAGGGAATGAAGCTGTTGCGCCCTCGTAAGGTGGGGGAACCTGGTCGGAGGGTTTGGGGCAAGATTCTGAAGGATGTGAGTAATTTGATCCAGAGTTTGATTGGGGGTGGCTTGCTGTTAAGTTAGTGAACGGAGGACGGACTCATGAGAATGGAGCATGGCTGATTGATCGGTGATAACCCTCCTTAGAGCCTATTGTGGGTCTGTATGGCCTGAGTGTTCTGTCATGAGGTTAAGCTTCTGACCCAAATAAACAGAGAACTCTCAGGACAACAGTTATAATGAATTCAAAGCTTCTTAGTGCTGCCGGTTAAAGCGATATGGACCCCAACGAGCAGCAAGTTTGATCACAAAAGTTTTCAAAATATTTTATGAAGGTTGAAAAGGACTTAGTGTTGTTTTTATAATATTGGTATCGGTTCGGTAACCAAAACTGGGGCGATTTTATCAACTTATTTTGCAAAGTGTTGCTTTTAAGTTGACTTCTCCATGGTTTTCCCCTCGCAGGCGTACAAACCTGATGTACGACTTGTTGTAAAGTTTTTTTATCTGTTATCTTTGTCTAAGCCTACTGCGACACGTTCCACTTCTGATCTTTACAAATATTGCAGCATCATGTCAATAAAGATTATAAGCTATAACAGGGAGTTTTGATACTGAGCCTGGAGCAAAGAGCAATTAAGGCATTGTGTTGTATCCCATTTCTGTTTAATTACTTATATTCAACTTTTTTCTATTGGTTTTTATTTATATGCCATTGTTATGCTTTTTTTCCAGCATTATTACTGTGCACCACATTCTAAAACATGGATGGGAGCTGCATGTCGGATTTACGTATCTACAAGCAGATTCCACGTCAGCGGAGTCAGACGCCCAAATATAAAAAGCTTCTGCTAAGATGATGGAGGATGTTAAAACCAGTTTAGATTGGATTTCATTTCACCAGGTAGCCAGAAACAGCAAAGATAATGTCCCTCTCGATGCTCATTATAAATAATCGGCTGTTCAGTGACACTTAAACCATAATAGTGTAGTAAAATCTGAAGGATAGAAAGTTTGCCTTAAATTTAAACGGCTCTCTCCACACACCGTAATATTCACTGTCAGACAGAAACCCCGGTTTCCTCTGCAGCTTTAAAATCCGGCCTCCACAAACACAGACACAAAGTAAACACGCGTTCTCCCACTAATCTCCCTCTGCTTAGAAATATCACCTTTTTGTACAATGAGATTTTGTTATCCTTCTTTGTGCGCAATCATTATATGGTGGGAAGCTCCATTGGGTTTCACGTCTCGGCGCCAACACAAACTCTTCACTGGTTATTGGTGGGTGAAACGATTCTGATCGTCATAACATTATGTTCTCCCAGAAGAGAAACAGAAGAATCCGATACTTTGTTATTTGGGCTCCCTGTTTCGTTATCATCCACTTTGATCAGTTTGAAAGTGACTGGCTTTTAAAACTCACACTATCTCCTGAAATCTGCTGTTGTAAATGGAGTATCACTTCCGTGAGCCAAACCATCATCTGGCTGCTTTTTCTTTTCTTTCTGCACGTAATTATGAATGGTTTATTGTGGCCAAGAGGCATATTGAGTGTTTTTGCTGAATTGGAAAGCTTAAAACAGTAAAAACAAGCATTTGGAAGATTATGGCTTTAATTTCAATTCTGTCTCTCAGTTTTTTCCTTTTTAGTTTCTTTAACCCGGTTCGGTCTTCATGTCCAAACAAATATGATCAAATTATTCATATCCAGTTCATTCATATAGACGTATAGATATAATTTACATGCAGTCTGATTAACTTCTGTTTATACTACGGTGTATTTCATATCTGTTTTTGTATTTATTTATTTATTATTTGAATCTTTGAGATTTCAGGAATGTCGTACTGATAAAGAATCCGGCAACAGTGGAGAGGAACAACTTACTTTTAACAGGAAAGAACCTCGAGCAGAACTAGGCCAAACACGGACGACCATGTTCTGTGATGGATTTTGAATCTTTATTGACTGTGATTAACTGTGATAGCCAGTGGGGGGCACACTTAAAATAAAATGCTAACCTGTTTAGCGCTTTTGCCAACTTTAAGAATGTGTGAATTAAATTCTGTGAATATTTTTGTTCTGCATACATTTTTAAATAAATGAATTAAAATGACACATTTTAATTGTAAATGATCCATGCTCCTATTTTGAAGTTGAATGAACTCCACTTATGAGGTGGTACAGCAAATGAGGTTACATAAGACCCCAGAATGCATCACAGCTCTACAGTAAACGGTTTTAGTGTTTCCAAAGAATAACTTTATGATTCAACTGAACAAGTAGGTTTGGACAAAAAACAAACCTGATGCAGTTCAGGTCAATGTTTTATGTTGAAACACATGACGTGTTTTTGACATATGGTCTGTTTGGTTTTATTCAGCGTGTTGGTGTTAATTTCTGCTAAATGAAATGTAGTTTTAGTGCTTTAGCATTAGCTGAACAAATTTCTATCACTATTGCAACTAACCTGAAAGTTAACGGTGCCGACCTGATAATTTAATTATCGTTTTCTTCTAAAGTAAAGAGTTGTATTCCATTTAGGACTGTATCAATGGCTTCTTCCGTGCTGATTGGCAATTCAGATGATGTTGGGACATTGCATGTTTAATTGTGAATGAGGACACTCTCTTATCAGTTTCGGTAAGCAGGGTATTTCTACAGCCGTTTTTGTGTGCAGCATAAATTTAGAAAACAGATTTAAGTCAACCAAAATGAAACAAAAGGAATACAAGAAACAAAATCCTTGACTAGTTAGTTTAGAACTAAAGAGTGCAGATGCAATCTCTCAGCTATCGTGAGCAGAGCTAAAAAGAAAAGTCAGAGTGTCTCTTGCCTTTATTGTGGGGCTGATTCACACATTCAGCACCAAAACATATTCCTCTCGTCGATGCTAAAGCCGTCTCCTTCCTGATAGATGCAGGTAAATGTCTGCCATGATGAAAATGTCACCTTTTAGGCATCTATGGATGCCTAAAAGGTGACATTGTGGACGTCTTGTGGACGTCTACAATTCTCTTTCTAATATAGTTTCATTTATCCATGAAGTCCCAACCCAGACTTGTGTTTCGTTTAGTTCCATCTGGTGATAAAGTTTGCCTTTTTTTTTAACCTCCCTTGTTTCTCTCTAACTTTTTTTGCAAGGAAAGGCAACACAACCAGTAAAACAGTCAGCCTGTTACTGCTGGCAGTGAATGGAACGACCATGTTTTATTATTTACACACCAAGCACCTCGTATCACATAAATAGGGGTCGCTATTTGGCAATGCAAGACTTTTCTTAGTGTTAGCAAAACACCTTTAAAGAGAGGAGGTTACGAGTTAGGCCGACCAGCTGCGAGTTGGAGATTAAACTGGTATTTCCTTATAGGATGCACAACAATGGTTCAGCTTTTGATCAAATTCAAGTCCATAAAAGACAAGATTTTCAATGTGTACACTGCAAAGGTACTCTGTCGGTTCATAACCGCTGCTTCAGGAAGAAAGGAAGCAAAATAAGGCTTGGTTTTAGAAGTAATTCTCATACAAAAATCTCACAACATAGTTGCATTTTTATCCCACCTGAGTCAAACATTTCTCATCTCTTAGAGGTCTTGCTGAAACTTTAGCTAATTTTTCCTTTACGAAACAGCTTTACCTCTCTCAGATAAAACCGAGAGCATCTGTGTACATAAGCCTCCAAATCCTGTTACAGATCAGATTAAGATTTAGACTTTGACTAGGGCATTAAATATGATCCAAACCGTTCCAATTGAGTTCTGGGTGTCTGTTTTTTTCTGCAACCTCTAACAGGTTTTCTGACAGGATTGTCCTGAATTTAGCTCCATCCATCTTCCTGTAAACTCCGACCAGCCTCCCTGTCCTCACACAGCATGACGCTGTCACCACCTTGTTTCAAAACTGTGAGGGGATGTGCAGTGTTTGCTTTCCTTCAACAGGGGTCACCAACGTCAGTCCTTGAGAGCTAATGCCCTGCAACTTTGAAGCTGCTCATCTACAGAGTTGGTTGTACCTGTCTCCATTAACAGATCCTGTGTGATTCCCACCCATTTTTTGACGTTAGATTTACTTTAGTTTTTTGAAAAACAACAACAAAAAACGTCATAATTCTGATAAAAAAAAGTACTTATTTTTATTTATGTAAAACATCTGACTAATTCCAATTAACGAAACATATTTTAACAAAAATAGTTTGAGATGTAGGCACAATCACAGTTTAATTGAAAGCGAAATAGTCATGTGTTGTTTTCTGGGGGGGAAAAAATATGTTTCTTCTGCCTGTATTTGTTATTTAGTAAATATGTTATTTGTTTGTACTGATCTATTTTTATTTTGGTCTTTAAATTGCTAGAATTTGCACATATTTTTTCAAGTTTGTCCGTCTGTGAACCCTTTTTAAACATTGAATCAGATGTTATGAACAATTACTCAGTGTTTAAGTACCTTTTTTTTAATCATTAAAAAAAAGAAGTTTTAACTTTCACCAAAGTAATTTTGTGGAGGGCTAGTTTTTACTATTACAAATATGTCTGCCTAACTTTGCTCTTGCATTTACGTCACTACACACCACTGTCTCATGAAAAAACTGCAGAATTCAATGCATTCCTCCTCAGCTATTGCAGTCGTCGATGCTGCCTTTTGGTTGCAAAATACTTGGATTACAACAAAAATCATTAAAACAAAGAAAGCCACACCCAAAGTCCTGCCCACATTATTGGCTTTGTTTCGGTCCACAGTGAGGAGAAAACTGCCAATAGAAACTTACCAAACCTAGGTTGAAACGAACCAATTTCATTCCTACTATCCTCTAACTCTTAGATGGATCCCTTCTCCAACACACCTGAACCAAATGAATTGCTTATTACCAGGCCTCTAGAGCTGGATGACCGCTGGTGGGTGAATTCAGGCGTTTGATTCAGGTGTTACAGCAGCAATTGCCTGGAAAAGTTGCCGGATGGTGTCTCTCAAGGACTGTACTTGTGCACCCCTGAGTAAGAGACTTGACTAAGTGGATGGGGCTTCGGTTGCATCCCTGCTCCTGCACAGCTGAGTCCAGTTATTGAATTGCCTCTTCAGTTAAATGAAGTTCTGCAAAGGCCTGATAAAGAGCCTACATTTATTTTTGCTGTTGTGGAGCAGGGATTCATCAAAAACCTGGTGGGCATTAGTTTAGATGACTGGGGGTGAAGACTGCTGTCCTACATAAAGTGTTTTAAATGCTTTGGACTCATCTGAGCCTCCTCAACATGTTAGAACCGATTTCTACTGAGATGCTCCACATGTTGTCATGCTCAGGCCAGGGTGATGTACAGCGGCCAGAAAGTTCGGTTTAGTTTACTTTCTTATGACTTTGCTCTGAAAAATCATGCTTCTTCTTCTTGCTCTTCATTCATGCCATTGTTTAGACCCACATGCTACCTTCCAGGATTGTCTGTATTTAGTTCCATCCATATCCCACCAACCGAGAATCAAGAAGAATCCGTTTATTTATATGGGGTCAATTTACAATAGATACATTTACAAGAAAATCAACTCAAATCATAAATACATCCTAAACAAATATGTATTTTTTTTAAAACTTTCCAATCTATGGATCCCCAGCTGATTGCATTGAGTCACTGACTTGCAGCATCCAATCCTCAGGAATCAGCAGACCGAAACGATGGCTTGCGGTTTGTATCTTTGACTCCACAGCAGTCCCTCATACTGAGCATATAATACCAACTTCTGGTCCCTGTTAAGAAAAAAAACATCTCTGCACCTTAGATGGGGAAGGTGTGTCCAGAGTGTTATACAGTGCAGCGTTGCACAACGCTGTGCATGAAGAAACGAAGTTCGTTCTGGCTTCATCTGACCAGAGATCCTTCAGACACATGTTTGTTTTGTCCCTTGCCGTGGGCTTGGGGAGTTACCGTGGGCCTCTTGGCTGTTTCTCTGATTAATGCTCTCCTGTCAGTTTCGGTGGACGTCCATGTCTTGGTAGGTCTGCAGTTGCTCCATCCTCTCCTCTCTCCATGTTCAGATGATGGACTCACCAGAGCTCTGGGGTGTGTTTAAAGTTTGGGTAACGGTGCTCACAACTTTGGTCATAATGCTGTTTGTTCATTAAGGCTATCTAACAAGCCAATTGGTTGCATTTGTTTTTAAGTAGGGTTATGAGAGTTGGTGTGTCTGGATTTATATGCATTTTTATACACCTTTTGTTGGTCTGTAGCCTTAAATCTTATTCAAACATAAAAAGTTGAAGGTGTTGTAATTCCAGACTTGTGAGACCAACTAGGATAAACATTTTTTTCCCGGGGCAGACGTCACCTTTTTTTTATTTATTTGGGAATGTATAACATTCAGCATTACTAATGCATTTATATGTGGATTCCTCAAACAAGCCTCACAGAGTTTACATAATCATATTTCAGCAGACAGACTGGGCCTAAGTGGCAGCCAGGAGAAACATTCCCAAAGGACGTTCCGGGTTCAGCCTTAAGTTCACACAAACCAAGACTTGGAAGTAAACCTGTTTGGCAATTAAAGGTACTCTGGAAGATAAAGGTATGTTGAAATAAAACTTCATTAATCAGTCACTGTTATATGGGATGTTTCCTCACCCAACTCCTCTGAATCAGAGCTGAAACCTGCAGCTGGATTCTTTCCGTCACTTCCCCAGCCCAGCCCCAACTCCGCAGCGGAGATGTGGGTAATCCTTCTGGGAGAACAAATTGGCTCTTATCACGCCTCTGAGGATTCAACTTGTCAGATCATGCAGATAGCGGTGCTGCAATGAAATGCTGCAGCTCACGGAGTTTAAACATATAGAGCCATTAGGGGCTCCTGGTGCAGCTCTGCGGGTCCCGAGGTCCCATAAACCAGGTTCAGCCTGGCAGGAAGAATAAAACGACGCCCCAACACGGATCCTGTCACCAGCTAATATGTCAGTCGTCATGTTTTAAAGCCTGAGTGTAACACAAGGGAAAACACTCAGGCCGTTCACCTCTGACAGACTCCAGAAAGAGGGCTGTTCCTCTGCAGAAAACCCTAGAAGCAAACAAACATCGTTTAGTCTTGCATAATTGATAAGCTTTTGATGTGTTATAAGCAGTTGTAATTTAGCTCAAGAGTAGACGAGAAAAGGAAATGCTCCACGTCTCCCTCATAAGCCCTTGCAGTGCTTCATGCATGGCTCAGTACGTGGAAGCGCTCGCTGCTTTGTTTTGGCGACGTCCTGAACGTTTGCTTCCAAGAGGAGTATCTGGTGTCGTGCGCGCTGCACATGATCGCTTTCAAAGGAAGCCCAGATGTTTATTGTGAGATTCATTGTCGGCTGAGCTGAGGGTTATGAAGCGGACTGTATCCCTCTCAGTTGGCTTTTCTGTTATTTTACTTTGACTAATTCCTTAAAGGAGCCTGCAGCTATAAGTATCAGGAGCTGAGAGCACTCCTGGGCCTGAAAATGTCCGTCTTAATCAAAACTGCACCCAAATTCGTGGAAGATCCAACAACGTTTTGCTGCTTTTCCTGGCTGAAAAAGCAGTTTCTAGCTGAAGGGAGGTTACAAACATGTTTTAAATCTGTTTCATAGAAGCCGAAAATTCGGCAGTAAAAAGCAAGCAAATCAAATCTGTGTGAGATTTTACTGTTTTTAGTTCAGTAGCATTAAACAACCACTGGAAACTAAAATTGTTACCGATTTATTTAAGTAAATAACTAAATTTAAGACAAATTGAGAGGAAGGCATGTTTGAACATCACTTTTCAGGTGTTGCTACTTCTTTTTCTAACTCGTTCAACTTCTTTTCAGTGATAAAAAATCTGCCAATAGTTTGTTTTATTAATATTCATCCATTATTGAATTAAAACAAGCTCCTATATCATGTTTTCATGAGAAACTAGACAAAATACTACTGTGGTTTTGCAATGCTGGTCTAAAGGATGCCTAAATACATCTGATACCTCCATTGGAGAAAGCTGCTTTCAGATGCGATTTAACTGGACTGTATTTTAATTTTAAGATGTCACTTAGGACACAAATGCATACAAGGTTAGTAATGCAAACAATCAAAGCCTTGCCAAGCCCTTTTAAAGGTTTTTAGTGCAGATATCTTAGTAGAAAACTTCTAGTGAAATACTTTTAACGTTATTTAACAAGTATTGACTTAAAACAAGCTCCTATATTTTGCTGAAAAGTTACTTGTATGTTAGCAGGGCTTTTAACAGTTCGTGGTCATAATCGGGCAATAGCTGGTAAAGTTAAAAGTGTAGCTCAAGATAATCTGATCATGTTTATGTTTATAGCATAAACTGAAGCTAAGGAGATAAGATTTTGTACAGCCGCACATGAAATCCGTCCAAATTGTCCTACATGTTTGTAGGATGTGTAAATATTAATTTAAAAAAATAAGCCTGGTTTCAAGGAGAAGAAATAGCAACGTGAGACAACGGCTGGGGACTCATCCTGGCATCAGACCTATACATGTCAGAGATAATGAGTAGGTGAGGAGGAATCTGCGTCAGGGATCTGTGTGGCTGCCATCGACAACACGTGAATGTCATGAACCAGCTGGACAGTGAGAGGGACTAATAATCTACAGCTTTACTTAATTACTGTCCATGTATATTTATTAGTTCTACTCGTTTACATTTTTTACGTTCATTAGACAACTATTTAAGTTGATTTTTAGACACTGAGCGTGACTTAGTCAGACCTTCCTTCATATTTCTTTGTGGAAAAATAAACACCATCCTTAAAATCCTTGAAAATACTCGGTTCTTCTCGAAGAATTGTAGAAATATTTTGTCTACAGTGTTTTATAAACTACAAACTGATTAGAGGTAATTTAAACTGTTGCATAAACATGAAAAACCCTCTAGGAGGGAAATTTGAACATCACACCTCCCTATATCTTTCCCAATCTGACTATGTAAGTTTCACCAGGAGAAAATGGTTGGTTTGTTTGTTGGTTGACAGGTTGGGTGCATAGATGGATGGATGTATAGATGGATGGTACATGGATTAGTCTTTCATTGGTTGGTTGGAGCCAAGGACGATGAATGGATGAATGTAGATTTTATTTGTTGGTTGTCAGGTTGGATTCATAGGCGGATCAGTAGATTGCTGAATGAATGGATGGATTTGTGGTTTGTGGTCAGGTCGACGGACAGACAGATATATCATTGTTTTATTGGTTGTTTGTTTGGTTGGTCGGTTGGTTGGCAAGATGCATGAATGGATGGATGTAGATTTTTTTTTGATTGGTTGCTGGCTTAGATTTATTGGTGGATCAGTGGTTTGGTGGACGGACGGACAGACAGACAGACAGACAGACAGACAGACAGATAGTGGTTGGCAGGATGGATGGACGGAGGGACAGACGGATGGATGCACATTTTTTTTGTTGGTTGTTGGTTTGTATCCATAGTTGGATCAGTGGTTTGCTGGGTGAAGGGATGGATTACTGATTTGTTAGCTGGTTGATTGGCTGGTTGGTTGACTGGATGGATGGATGGATGGATGGACGGACGGACGGACGGACGGATGGATGAGATATCCAGGTATGTTGTGCATTAAAAACAAATCATTCTTTTGTATATTTCTGTTCCTCCTGCTATCCTGAAGTTCAGCCTTCGGCTATTATCATATAGATTATTCCTGTTTATCAGCTGGTCATTATTTCTCCTATTTTTCCTCGGTTCATAGTAACTGAACTTCTCCACAATGATCACCTCAAGCTTCACAGGTTTTCCTTTCCATGAGCTTCGTGTACATGTACCTTTGTCACCGAGTGAACTCACTCTGCATCTTTTGTCCTCTCGACTCTCCACCCATGGTCCCCATTGTTCTATGCAATACTCTCTCTCTCCAACGTTCGATTGCATTCTCTCCCTGCCATTATCGAAAGCATTTTCCCTGTCCTGAACGGCTGATTCCTCCCACTAACATCAACAGCCCTGCTCTCATGGAATAGTGCTCTCCCTCTCGCGCTCTTTTTGGTATTAATAGTGTCTGACACGGAGCTTTTACTGCAGTCTCACAAATGGAAATGTTTTGTAGGAAGATGTAAAGACGTTTCACGTTTCCCTCAGAAAGGAGTCGGAGAAACAAGTGCCAAACTATGGGGATAATTAGACTTTCCTCTGCTGGTTATGTTTGAATTATTGATCACATTTGTTCAATCAGGTGACAGCTCACTGATTGATTGCCGGCCCTTAAGGGTCCATTAGCTCCATTGTTTGGTTTCTTTTCAATGCATCTAATTGGCACTAATGTCCGGGATAGAGGCATGACAGATGACACGATGGACCGACTGGTGCCAACTGGTTTTATCAGTTAAAAGCTGTGATTGATTGATTTATTTTGATGATTGAGTGTAACTCTACTTCTAATGTTGTAGTTTATCCCAGTTTCAGTTCTTGTTCGCCGCTCTGCTTTTAAAGTCCTTCAGATGAATGATTTTTTTATTTTTTTTGAACAATGACCTTATCCACTACTGACAATAATCTCCACCTCTGAGAGACGTACCATCAGATCCTCCGGTACTGCCTGAGCACCAATCCTTTCACCTGTAGAAACGATTTAACAAGAGCTGTGACAGAGGTACATTTAGAGGTACATTTACAGATGCAGAGACCACAGTGATTTCATTTTTTTATTTTTTTGTGTGATACAAGTCAAAAGAGCAAAGCCAATCAGAGTATACGACTAAGATTATTTGATTACTCATTGTACTTATTTCACGTTTTCACACTTTGTTTTTATTACTCATAGTTGTTTACTTCCTTGTCTCATTTTGTGGTTGCAACACGTAAAGTTCTAGAAAGAAAACAGAAAGAAAAACTTTGTGAAACCAATTCAACTTTTCCCGATATTAGTTCACCAGCTTAAATGGCAAAATGTTGCACCTATTAACCAAAAATAAATCTGCATCCTTATCACAGATGCATAATAAAGAATAAAACGCTTTTTTGATTAGGATTAGCATTCCTGCTGCGTTCACACCAAACGTGTATGTAGCGTCAAAATCGCGTCTAACGCTTGAAGTAGGACGGGTTTGCATTTTGTACACGTTTTGGGGTCAGACGCTTCTAAACACACCTGACCCATGTCAAGCGTCCCCACTTCCGGTCTTCTCTGGTCGCATTTCCTCTTCAACGGTCTCTTTGTACATTAGAGTATGAAATTGAGAGAGCGCCTTGGCTTTATTTAACTGAAAAAGCAAGAGGACTTTGTTGTCGGTTGCCTCTGTGGCATATCTGTATCTTCTCTAGAAGCTGCCCTGACTAAGCTGTAGGTTTCGGCGCTAGTTTCATCACACTCGAAGTAACGAAAACTGTGACAATAACTCTACCATTATCACTTCAGAATCTTCCACCACTTTGGAAAATTGGAGCGTCTGGAGCGTCGGACGCTCCTAAACCTCTGCTCTGGACGTGCTGATGCGCTGCAAGACTTTTTGATGCTCCTAGACGCACGTTCGCATAGACGTTTCATGTAAACTGGACGCTCCAAACTCGTGTGAACGCAGCATAAGCCCTACATTTTGCCTTCAAACTCAAGTTGCCCAACATCCTAACGTGGAGATAGTCTGATTCCATTCACTGCCGCAGTATCTGACAGTACATAAACACTGGTCGTCTTTCTATCATGAAGTATTTTGAAGTAAAAGGTAGAGTAATTTCACATTTAGGTAAAAATGCTGGTCAGAACAGGAGCCGATATTACTATTACTATTATTTTGTTTTATTTTTTGCCACAAGAGATTTTCTATCTGCTGTGGTGAATAACAGAGAGGTCAGAAATCCTTGGGTAAGGAGCCCATCTGTTAGGTCTCTGCAACGCTCCATTTTACAGCGAAATAGATCTCTGCAGTATGAGCTTACATTCAAGCGGGAAACTTTATTATCACTACTTTTCTCTCAATGCCTAGTTTTAGTTTTAAAAAACATGCAAAGAATCCAATTATAAAGGAATCCTTTTAAAACTGCAGATTTGTACTATTTATTACTACTTTGAGTATAGATGATACCTCAATCAAAGCTATAACAGAAATAATTCATTGCGCATTTTAGCAGGAAAAATACCAAAGAGGAACTGAAGCACAACTGACAGAAAACAAAGGAAACGGTGAGGCCGTATTCCCAACAGACAAAGTCAAGCTGGATGAATTAAAGAAGGGCAACAACAAAGACTGAGTGAAGTTCACCTCACATGGGGACAAACAACCCTTTGACACAGAAGAATGTGATTATAGTTCCCCCAGCCAGGCAGCAGGTGCTGCTGTGGTCCTCGCTCCACTGAGCTGTGTCTGGCCGTATGGGTGTCTTCTGCCCCAGATGGGGCACGACAAATTCTGGAGAGCTTGTGTTTGAGCGTGTGTGTGTGTTGTGTTCGGCGAGGTGAAAGGAGAGGAGCGGACTGCCATGTGGACGAGGTGATTAGACTGTCAGCGTCTAAAGCCTGGGCGCCTGTCCGATGGGTTAGGTGTACAATCAGCTGCTCTGTGATTAGCCACTGATGGGAGAAGTCAGCAAAAACGAAGACTCCAGCCAACTGTTCCTCTCAATAAACAAGGTGACCGTGTTTCACATTTGCCAGCATGTCTGTGCTCGTCCAAATTTAATGAGCTCACAGCCGTGGCTTCATTTGGCTGATGTTGACGTTGGAGTTATGAAAACACGCAGAAAGGACTGGATGGTCAGCGTGCAATTTGCTCTGTTTGTTTTGCTTGTCTGTCAGGGTAGATTCCCATATGTGCAGATACTGAGTATTTTTGATTTAACATGTACTGTGGCAGAAGAGTTTGGAAATAAAGCTGTTTGTTGTGTCAGTGTGGCAAAATGTAAGAAGAGAAATGGGGCAAAATCATCCAGGTAGATGTCCTAACTCAACAGGTGCTTGATTTGAGCAGCCTCAGATCAAGAGGGAGTAAGATCACATAACTCTGTTACTCTTTCACTTAAAACAACAGCACAGAGGGAAATAAACACTAATGTTTTGTCATGGATAATCTCTAATCTGTTTTAAACAATAAAAAAGACAAAAACTTAAAATCAATAGGAGCCAACATTTTTATGAATAATCTGACTGATTAAGTCTAAAAAGACAATGCTAGACAAACGAGCCCTTCACATTTTAACAGACCTGGCTTTTTTTTTGTCAAGCTATGAAATACATTTTTGGAAGAACAAGTAAGATTGCTCCTACTGACATTACTTTTCCTAACAACCGCTGAGTCATTTATCAACACCTGGGTTAACCGGAGGCACATCTGTCAATGTATTTATAAGGAAACACCTCAACCACACTTGTATAATGTCGTGGAAAAAATCAAAAGGAATCAGCCAACGTATTAAGGAAGGGAATTGCGGACCTCCAAAGTTCTGGTCCGTGCTTAAGTACCATTTCCAGATGCTGAAAGGTCCCATATGTTAAAAAACTTCCCACAATCTTAACACGTACATTAAGACTCTGGGAATGTCCGGCTATAGTAATGTTCAGAAAGGAGACGCATTTTTCAGTGGACCTTTGGAAGCAACATCTTTACGCTTGACACAAATGGGTATTTTGCAACCCTAACAGATTTAAACTGGGAACTTTTGGTTTGATTTGAATTCAGAAGCTATTGAGTTACTGTGAGAATAATATAGCTATGTTGTTTTAAGTTATTTACAAGGTTTATGTTCTAAATTGCTATGTGTTTGTTCTGAGAACCTGACTTGAATTTACCAGCTATCTAGTTATCAACAAACTATGTTTCAATCCAACTGCTTCTCAAACTGTCTAGCTATTATGTTACCAAGCCTTTAACGTACAAATCAAGCTCATTTTTATTAACTTAGTTATCAACCTATCAACATTTTATTGAACAATCTGTAGAGTTATTAATGGTCTTACAAGCTGTCTGTCAAAGTATTTTTCTGTCTATTGACCCCTGTATTGTCTATTAAGCTCTCTGTTTTCTATCGACTTATCTCACAGGCTACCTGTTGGCTGTTAAATCACCTGGCTCACCTGCTGTGGTCAGTCAAGCCATCTACTGATTTTTCTACATTTTAATATGCTATTTATGAGTTTCCTATTGAGCTATCCAGCTTTTAACTGATTAACTATTAAGTGGATTATCAGTGAAGCTATGGTCTGCATTTGTATTGTGGGTTTCCAAGTCAGAATGATTCCAAAGCTCCTTTTCGTGCAAACATTCACATGCTAGGAGGCTGCGTTGTTGCTACAAGTGAGTTAATCTGACAGAAGTGCTACTGCCTTGCAACGACTCTCTGACCTTTTGGCTAGCTAGCTACTTTTCTTGAAATTTAGACATCATTCTCAAAATGAAGCTATTGTGTAATGAGGCTACTTGTCCAGCTAGGTACATGTCTTGCAATTATGCTTCATTATGTAATCGATATTGCTGTTTAGCAATTTTGCAATTAAAATGGCAAACTGTCCCTTATTAACCAGGATGTACTGCATTTTTAGCCAGGTACTTTTAATAGTGGATTCTCTATTTCCTGTATTTTAATAGCAGCATGTGATTGGTATTTACAAACACGAGGGGGCATCTCTGCCCTCGTTCACCTTTAACTAGTTAAACTACTGGTGTCGAAGTAGAAATGCCGTTGCAGCTGTGCTTATGTAGGATAATTCCAGTCAGACACAGCTAACTTGAGCAACATTTTGTTCTGTAAATAAATACAGGGACAGGAAGATTCTGTAATTAGAAAAAGGAATGGGAACAAAACAACTTTTGGGATCCTATCAGTAGCAATGGGATTTAGATTGTTTGCAGTTCATTGAAGCTCTCAATAAAGTTGAGAACAGTTTATCTCAACGTGACTTTCAATCTTATTGAGATCTCCCCGTTTGAATTTGTTTTAAGACAAAAAAAGTCAAATGGCTTTAAGTAAAAAAAAAAAAGGTTGATGTTCTATTGATTCCTCGATGTCTGCTTGAGGTTGCTGTCTTGCTTTTAAAATATCCTTTACAGAGATCACCAACTGAAAAACTGTAAAAAACAATGTCAGATGATCATGATGGAGGTAAGAAACTGGGGAAGTGACTTATGCCATAAAGCATTTCTAAGTTGCCTTTATTGACGTTGTACAATAACATCTGTGTCTGGGGCGCCATCTCTGACACAAAGTAACATAGTTTAACGTTTGCTGTCTGAGACTGAACCAACTATCCCCCTTTAGGGCTTTAAATAAATGTAGGCAGATCTAAGCTGTTGCTAAAAACTGCTTAATTAAATCTAAAACAATAGTTTTGTCTCATCTGATTGCATACAATCACTTTAATTCCCTATAGTTGCAGAACTGTACTGACAAAGTAATTTAAAAGACAAAAACAAAATGTTTTGGAATATTTTGTTTTTGCTTGTTGCTGTTTATCATAAATTGTAGGATGACCCTAGTTAAGGACAAGACAACTCCATTTCCTACAGTCTGTGCACGACTCAGTATCTCTGCTTTGTTGAACGAAAAGGAGCTCAAAACCAACAAGAGGTATTATGGAAATTAACATGAATATTTATTATAAATCTTTCAAGTATTTCGCTGTATCTATGGTTTTCCTCTCTCTGCCTCGTCAGCGCTGGGTCCTGTATGCGTGACATTCATGGTACCAGGTGTGGGGTAGGAGGTACCCAGCTGTGAGCCCCCCAGCCAAGGCATGAATCATAACAGCGTCCCTCTGTCAGTCTGTCAGTCACGCCTGACGGAGGCCTCAACAGGACACTCGCCAGAAAGGGTGACAGGGCGTCTGGCTGCGAGGCCGAAATGTGAGAGGCCACATAATGTGTGCGGTGCTGTGGCTGCGATTCAGAAGGTAAACTCGCGACAGGATGTGCGTGACTCGGTGAGGAAGCGCAGCATCAGCGACCAAAGAAGTATGCCTCTGCAGACAGGAAGTGCATTATTATGGAGAGGCTTTCTATTCAGGTGTAACCAAGGATGGACGATCTCAGCATGAGCGACTCTCTCTGTCCCCTCAATCCTGGACCTATCACCCTATGGTACAGCAGAGCCTGAATTTATTAAGTTGTTTAGAATAATAGAAATTCACTTAAAATTCCTGATTTGAAGAAATTATCTTGTTTCGCATTGTTAGTTCAATGTCTCTATTATAACTTTAGAAATGCTCCGAGTTTTTACTATAAAAACGGAAGGGTAGTAAAATATATTTGCTGTTATCGCTCGCAAAAAAAAAAAAAATGTCTAAAGAGAACTCATACTGATGGCTATTTTTGTAATTCATAGGTTATTTTCTTACATTTTGACATCAAAATATAAAATATCGGTAGCTTAAGCAAGTAATCAGCAAACGAATAGACATTTATTAAAGCTTGATTAACAAATCACAGTTTAGGGAGCCACAGGAAGCGGGACATTTTGTTTTCCACTGGATGTGGAAAATAAAATGTGTACATTTAATTTTGGTCCCTACCAATGTTATGAATTTGTAGTTTTAATTGATCTAAAAACTGCTTTTTTTGGACACAACATATACCATCTGCCTCTGAATGTATCATACTATTGTACATGATTTAATAACCAATACTTTGGAGATATGTTTGATCATTTATTACAACGTTTTGAATGAGAAACGTAGTCTTACCAAGGACCTTTCTGCAAAGGAATATTTTGCACTGACCAAATGTTAAGGAAATAATCAATCTTTATTGTAACAAGCTTTTATACAAGGGGCAATGAAAAGGGCTTTAACACAAGATACAAACAGAAATGATCAAACAACTTAGCAAACAACTAAAAATAGAAACAAGAAGATAAATAAATGAGGGTTAGCATGGAAGAGCAATAAAAAAATGCAAACATTTGGAATGTTTTAGAGTCACAATAAAAATTTTAAAAGTATCTTTTAACATTTTAGAAGAAGGCATCAAGCAGAAAGTTTTTCTACCAACCATCTACCAGAGAGGTGTTCTATATTCGCTTAACAACTGACAAATAAAAGCCTTTTTTTATATATATATATTTTACTCCCAAATTTGGTGATAATTTGTGACCCCTCCTGTAATTCACCTTGGAAATCTTCTGTAGGTATTTTGATAAACAAACTATTTAAAGTAATTTCTTATGGTCTATGTTCTAAATAATCATACTGTTAGTTTTTTTTTTAATGATTCATGCTGATTCTTTTAACCAGCAGGTCATTTAATGTTGTTTGTGTCATCGTCTTTCAGACTTTTGTTTTATAATTTACTTTATTAGGATATTTTCCATTCTTTGCTTGTCATATTTTGTTCTTATCTAGGTTTTAGGAGCCCTTGTACTTTTGTTGTGTACTGTGGTGTTTTTAATGTTTTTAATTGCTTAGTATCAGTCTTCCAGTTATTTAAAGGTCTCGGTGCAATCAGGTCAGAGTACAGTTCCCTTCATGTTTTTCTTTTGTCCATGTTTCTGTCATCTTTTCAGTTAAATCTTGATTGTTTCTTAGGACTTTTTGTTTTTGTTTCGAATGCTTTACTAATTTCTGATTCCTAACCTCCCAGTTTCCCCTGTTTAATCTGTCTATTAGTCATTTTTTTCTTTCTTTTTCATTTTAGCTTCAGTCACAGCTGCATCCTGTTAATCATCGACCACCTCCTCGTTCATTAATCACGTCTCCAACCTAAATGTCTCTCAGTTCGTCAGATCTTGTCAGATCTTCCTGTCACCAGTCTGCTTTGTTGTTTCCTTGTACTCCTCTGTATTCTTCTATTTGATATTTGATTTCCCTGTACTTGATAAACAATGTTTATTTTCATTTGTCCATCTTCTGCTTCCCCACTTCACTCTGTATGACCCTTAAGGGTCGATAAGATTTCATTACCAGTCATGTTTCAAAGTATCGCCTGACCACACGGAAAGAAAATTAAACATTTTTGAAACTGTTGATAAACTGAGTGAAGCATTTTTAAGCTAAACCTAAGGGAAGATATCAGTTTGAGTTTATAACTGGCAAACCAAAATAAATGAGTGGGAATCGACTCAGATCCAAAACAAAAAGTCATGAAATTTTGCCAAGCCACTTTTCCATCCCAGAAGACTTGCAAATATGAACGCAGTATGTAATCCTCCCTCTGCGCTCTGAGAATATCTACATTTACGTCCAAAGGCATTTGTATCTCTGACAAGTTTAGATTTTCTACTGGTTTCATCTCCAAATAGAATAAATAATATTAAATAACAGAACTTTGGTTTTGTTTCATTAAAAATCTAGTCAGCAGTTTGTTTAATTTCAATTTTTCTTGAAGCTGGAGGGCCTCTTTGCCAATACCCTAATCTTTAGCTCCCTCCATAGATTCTCGGTAAGACAAAAGTATCATGCCAATGCCAAATGAATACAGAAATAATCACGTTAACAGGTATGTATAAATGTTTACACGTCTAGCCATAAAAATAAAGATTTAGATGCAGTTCAGGTTTGTTTTGTTGCATCAAATCGCATCTTTAAAATCAATTTACATGTCAAATACCGTTATGCAGGCAGAGGGAGGAGCTTTATTATCAGGACATTTGATTAAATTGTTTTTACATATTAGTCTTCTCAGAAATCAACCACTGAGGTGTAGCGGTGGACATTTTGGCACTAGAAAAATCTGCAAGTATGTCATAATTTAGGCTTTTACTTCGAAAACAAAACTAAGTCCAGTTGATCGACGGAGGAAGAAAAGGCTTGTGTAAATCCATCTGACCTTTAAGGTGCTCTGTATATAGCCTACATTTGACACTTATATTCCCTCCACCTTTTGTCTCCTACACCTACATCACACCCTGTGTTTCCCATTCAGTGTTTCCAGCCATGTGGAAGTCATGAACATGTGATCCCACCTCTTAAATGCGTGTAAGTGAATAGCCCATTATTGTTCACTTGGGCACGAAGCCTTGGATAATAGGAATAAAATACTTTCCCTCCAGGCTCCTAAAGTTGGCATCACCTCTTTATCCCCTTTCTTTATTTCCAGTTCACAAACCTGTTCACCGACTTAACAAAAAAAAAGAAAAGAAAACTGTCTTAGGGCTTTATAAAAATTACATAGTCAAGAGTATTTTGTTTCACCAGGGTTTCCTTTAGCTTTGCACAACAGACTATTATTTCACTATTTTTTTCTTCCCAAAAACTAACTGTTGGTTGACCAAAAAGGGTTTTTTCAATATAGCAATTTTATTAACAATTTTATTAACTTGGGAAAAATTTATAAAATAATCTCAAGGAGTCAATATAAATTAAACTAAGTTCAGTTTATTTAGAGCACCAATGTACAACCCGTCGTTTCAATTTTCTTTCATTCCAATCACTTCTGTTTGGTTTATCATTCAAATCATTTTAAATTGCCCAATCCAAGGAAATCCAGTAGTCAATCACTTACAGCATTCAGTCCTCATGGATCATAAAACTGAGCATATAGCTTGTGTTGTCAATGACTTAAACCTACTGAGCATGCATTTAGCGACAGTGGAGAGGAAAAACACTCCAGCAGGACCCGACTCAGTCCGAGCGGCCATCTGCCACGACTGTGAGGGTTCGAGAAGTCAGAAAACACAAGCAGAAGCAGAGGGATTGATGTTGTTTCTCAAGAGCTAACAGAATGCCTGACCGGGCGTAGCATCTATGGAGAGATAAAAACTGAGAGAGAACAAAAAACTAAATGTTTGAGATAACAACCCATGAAAACTGGAGAGTAGTAGAATAAAGCAGCAGTGAGATGTGGAAGTGGTCAGATTGTCTTCTAGCAGTTTAATCATAGAAATAGCTCAGGACTAACACTTTGAATGACACATGAGAGAAGTAAAGTGAAGAACAATCTTTCTGGACTGAATTCCCCTTGATAAACTTTAGCAAAAAGGAAACCTTTAAGTCTTAAACCTAGACAGGGCATGTAAATCTGGGGGCCGGTTCCACAGAAGATCCTGATTACCCAAAAGATCTGATTCCTATTCTAAATCTGCAGTCTGAGAGCAAAGGGCTCTGTTGGGGACATAGGGAGAAATCAGATCTCTGATGTAGGATGGAACTTGATTGGTGAAGGCTTTATATGTCAGTAGATTAATCTATTTTGAATTTGACAGTGAGCAAATGATGGCAAGCTAAATCTCTCTTTTTAAGTTTCATCAGAACTCTTGCTGCAGCATTTTGGACCAGCTGAAGACTTTTAACTGCATTTTGTAAAATTTCTGCTAGTAAATAATTACAGTAGGAAGAAGACAGGAATCTTAAGAGATATCAGATTGATGTGGGATTTTAAATGACACAACCTGACCAAGGTTCTTTATTTTATTACCAGAGACCAGTTTAAAGCCACCTAAGCGGTTTCTTTTTTAGATAGTCTGGTCCAAAGATAACTTCTGTCTTTTTAGACTTCAAAAGCAAAAAATATGGAGTGACATACATTTTTATGTTTTGAATGCATGCCTGTAATCTCACCAAACTGATTGGATTCATCACCGTTTATGGATAAATACAGCATGACGATAGAAATTACCACTGTCCTTTTTAGCTGAACTTTGTTTGCTTTTAAGATAAAATACCTGCTGATGAATGAATTGAACCATGTGACTCAGGTGGGTTGGATAAGGAATGCATCTAAAAGTTTGCATTATAGTAACTCTTAAAGACTTAACTTAGGCATACCTGCTTCTATGTTCACTCCATGTCGGAAAACCATTGAAATGCATCAAATAATCCAATCTTAATATGAGATTAGTGCTCAGGATGCTGTTAAATCATTGTGATCTGACCCAATGTTGGAAAAACAATCATATGTTCCTATGGTTCTTTTGGCAACTACTCTATTCATTTTGGTTAAAGATTAAAAAAACATTTTAACATACAAAATAATACAAAAGCTCTCAGTACAACAGAATACACTGAAGCATATTCTGAAGGGCTCCAATACAGTAATCTTGTTCAGAAAATAACAATTCAGCTGCCATAATCGAGATTTGAGCCTCGTACATTAAATGTCAGTCTAATTATAGTTTGGTGCAGCTTATTACCTCCAAGGTAAACCAGGAGAGGTTCTCTCGCCGTAGCGAGCTGCAGATGCTACAATGAGCCACAAAATGAGGTTTCGAGAGGCCTCTTTACTGAGTGCCATACTTGTTGCATCTGGAGAGGCTATTTGGGGAGAGAAATTATGGTCCTCCTTGAGGATATGAATTTCTCATTTCTCCTTTTCTGTCCCCTTTTGTTCAAGCCTCACTAACAAGACAATTAATTCAGAGGAGAAGGTTGTGCCTGTTCACTGTAATTTGAACTCAGCGTCCTTTTCAGTCTCATTACTGAGATGAATGAAGACATCGATGTGAAGATGGAGAAAGCTTCTACATGCAGAGGATAAGAAATATACAAAATCTACATCTATATAATTACTTTCTACTCTATTTACTTTAAACTGACAAGGTTTTTGGTTTGTTTTTCTGTAATATATCAAGTATTACAGTAGCTTAGACGACTACATAGGCAACTGATGGGTCTAAATAGTTTTAGATAATTACCCTAATCATACATTAGTACATGTGACATTTCACAAGTTAAGAATGTTTTTTCTTTGAATTTTAAACAGGGGTAAATTACGGTTTACATTATACTTCTTAAACATTTTACTCTATGATGTATTCATACAATTTTCGACATAGAAAGCTGAATATTTTTATAAAAATGTTAAAATATCTTCTTGAAATATTTATAAATAATTAGCAACTTAACTGCTGTAGATATCCGTCTGAACATGGTTTGGAAATTAAAGAGACAAATTCTCATTAAGGAGCATAGCCAACTAAGAATCAAAGGCAAGCTGCTGATACTGCATTGTATTTTGTAGGAGGAATACAAAAAAATCCAACAAGAATCACCCCTGAAATAAGAAATATGGGTTTTTCAACTTGCAGGACTTAATAAGTTGCTCTTATCATAATGTATATCCCAGTAGAACAGTGTAATAGTGTAACATTGTAATGTAAAAAGAGTTTGTGAACATATTTAGTTTTGATATTCATAAACTCATTTCTGACTTTGTTTCGTACCAATAAAAAGTTACTTCTAGGTTTTGTTTTTTATTGTTTATGGTGCGACTCCTAAAAACTCCAATTCAGACGGTTCTGCTGGAGGTTTCTTCCTGTTAAAGGAATGTTTTCCATTCCACTGTAGCCATATGCATGCCTAGTTTAAAGCATTGTTGCAAAATTAGAAACTCATTACACCTGACAGTCCTTTTTTTTACTACATTCTTGTTCAGCAGAATTAATCAATGCAAACTCAGTAAATCTAAGCAGTAGGGAGAGTTTAGTTAGTAAAAACGTTTTAGGATCTTCTTGTATTCCATGTATTTATATTTCTGTTTGTTTTGACTGGATTGTCTATATATTTCTGTATGTTAGTTAAATGTATATAAAGCAACACTAAGCAGGTTTCAGTTTTAGTCAATTTTGTGTGGACAAAAGCTGTAGCGTTTTTGCCTGAAGGAAGACTGCATTTCCCACAACCACCAGCACATAGCGTGGTAAAATCTCCCGGTCCCCTGCAGTTGTATTGAAGTACATTTCTGTTTCCAGTGTCTGTCTGAAGGATGAATAACGATGAGGTGATGAATATAGTTGTGGTCAACAATGTCACATGCTGATGTTGAAGAGAAGAAACGGGGGAAGTTACGTATGCCGTAAAGCAGTCAGCACATTTGTAGTTGTTTTGTGCAGCAGGCTTCCTGCCATCCTCCTCAAAGTTTCTTAGTGCCGGTTAAAGCGATACGGATGCCCTCAGGCCATGGCAGAGGTGTCATTCAGCGATACTTATTTTATCAAGGTAGAAAAGTTACTTAGTTTCTTCTAACACTAACTTAAAGTTGAGGATGGATACATCTGAACTGATTATTGCCCTCTGCAGCATAGCGCATTGTTGCTGATGTAAGCTTTTCAGCACTCTCACCTTGTTTTGCTATTGCAAGTTGTATGAGTGACGTTTTCTCCGTGGCAGAGAAAGCTCCACACCTTATTTAATGTATTACCAGTCCTCCTGCTTATTAGTGGCATTTACAAAAAGAATGGACATAATCTCTCAGAACTCATGGTTATACTGTATCTTCAGATTTCATTTAATTTCACACTTTTCAAAGTAAGAAGTTCAAGACTGTTCTTTCAGTGTGACTGGGTTCTGTCACGTCTCCCATCCATTGCTGTGCTGCCTTGCTGCATCTGCCAGAGACCGAACTGTGCATTTGCTAGGGAATCTGGTGAGGATCATCATGTGTGGGAAATTTGGCAAGGACCTGTGTCGCTAATGAAAGTCATGTGTTGGACTGAGATAACCCCACCAAATGTCTGCTGCTGCTGCTCCTACAGGAGAGAAATGTCTGTTCTAGCCGTGCTGCCATTCATAAATGTCAGAGGTTTTATTTCTTTACAATGCTGTCAAGTGAGTTGAACGTTTTTCCTCAGGCTTCATAGGTCATATATAACAAACCCCTCTTCTTTCTTATTGGAGGAAGAAAATAGATGACAGAAGCATTTGCTAAGATGAAACTGGCTTTTGGGAACTATAAACCAAGGCTGTTGCCTAATGAGTAAACTTTCCCACAACTTACTGGTTACTCTCCAGAAACCAAAACGAGATTAGCATGTGTAGCAGTTGGAATTAACCCAGCGCACAAATGGTTTGCCTGGTTGGAACCTGCTGATTATCTGCCAGCAGGGGTGCTGCTTGCATTTAGGGAAGCTTTGTCATATTGCCTCTCAATGCTCACTCGCATGGTTGCATCTCTTGGCATTGGTTGTTGCCCTTGGCTCAGCAGTGAGTTGCACATTAGTGTTTAGACGCTGATTTCTAAAACAAACCTGTGACTTCACAAGCAACTTCTTTGTGGTGGCGTCTGCTTGTGTTCGAGTGATCATAGTCTCATTGTTGGTTGTTCAGCACCTGACCTGTCCTGACCTGACCGCTTTTCTTGAACTGTAGACCGTTTTATTGTCCGCGGGAGTTTTCATCCGTTGTGCTTGTTGCTGTTTACATTCCAACTCAAGCGTGCACGCGTGAGGCACTAAGCGCACTCGCTGATCAGATCCTCAGCATGGAGAACCAACACACAGACTCTGTTTTTATCATCTTAGGGGACTTTAGCAGAGCAAAACTTAACAACAAACTACCTTAATACAGACAGCATGTTACCTGCCCCACCAGGGAGAGCAACATTTTAGATCACTGTTACACTGTATTTAAAGGTGCTTATCGCTCTGTCCCCCGTGCAGCACGGGGACTATCTGACCACTGTTTAGTTCATCTTCTCCCGACCTACAGACAGAAGCTCAAGTGTGCCAAACCAGTGGTCAGCTCTGTGAAAAAATGGACTAACGAGGCTAAAGAAAGGCTTCAGGACTGCATGGTTTTTACACACTGGTGTGTTTTTGATGATGCCACAAGCAGCCTGGATGAATACACAGACACTGTGACATCTTACATCAGTTTTTGTGAAGACATCTGTGTTCCCACCAGGACTCACATTAAATACAACAATGACAAGACCTGGTTTAATGCCAAATTGAAACAGCTGCGCCGGTCTAAGGAGGTAGCATATAGAAGTGGGGATCGGGCACTGTACAACCAGGCAAGGAACACCCTAACTAAAGAGATCAAAGCTGCAAAGAAGAACTACACCAACAAGCTAAGCAGCATGATGTCCAGTAGCGAGCCATCAACTGCCTGGAGGTGTGTCCAGAACATCACCAGCTACAAAAGGCCACCTACACAGACAATGGGAGATCAGTCAACTGGCCGACGACCTTAACAGATTCTACGGCAGGTTTGAACAGCCCAGCAACGAGCTCCCATCCATCACCACTTCACACCTATCTGACTATCAGCCACCCATCCAGCCTGCCCTGAAGATCTGCGAGGAAGACGTGCTGAGACTTCTTAAAAAACAGAAAGTCAAGAAGGCCCCAGGTCCTGATGGAATCTCTCCCTTCTGCCTGAGGATATGTGCAGACCAGCTTGCACCTGTCTTTACTAAGATCTTCAACAGATCACTGGAGCTGTGTGTTGTTCCGTCCTGTTTTAAAAGCTCCACAATAATACCCATTCCTAAAAAGACAACTACCACAGGACTAAATGACTACAGACCTGTTGCCCTGACCTCTGTGGTCATGAAGTCCTTTGAAAGACTGGTTCTCAACCACA
>JAVLVB010000208.1:326677-347828 GCA_032876305.1 Orestias chungarensis
TCTGTCATGCACTTGATGCCCTTCCACATGCTCTGTGGATCCTGGGAGGAAAAGTGTCCCTGGATTTTCTGAGCATATGCAGCTTTTGCCCTCTTGACTCCTGCAGTCAGCTCTCTTCTTGCCCTCCTGAGCTCTTGTGAGTCACCAGACCTAAACGCAGCATCCCTGGCTTTCAGCAGAGAACGTGCCTCTGCATTCACCCAGGGTTTCTGGTTCGGATGGCAAGTCACAGTCTTGATGGTGGTGACATCCTCCACACACTTGCTGATGTACCCCAGAACAGCAGATGTGTAGTCCTCCAGGTCCAGCTCCCCCTCACACTCAGCAGCCTCTCTGAAGACCTGCCAGTCTGTGCAGCTGAAGCAGTCCTGCAGCACGGCGTCGCCGTCACTGGGCCACACAGTCATGGTCTTCTGTGTGGGTCTGGAGCGTTGCAGCCGGGGATGGTAAGCAGGCACCAGCATGACGGAGATGTGGTCGGATAGCCCGAGGTGGGGGCGGGGGAAGGCTCTGTATGCGTCTTTCAGGTTGGTGTAAACAGGGTCCAGCGTGTTATTTCCACGTGTTGGAATGTTCACATGCTGCTTAAACTTCGGCAGGCAGTTCTTCAGTTCTACGTGGTTAAAGTCCCCCGCTACAACGTAGAAAGCCTCCGGGTGCTTGTTCTGAAGCGAGCTGATGTTGTCATGTAGCTCCTTCAGCGCAATGTTAGCATTAGCATCCGGCGCTATGTAAACACCAACAACGAACACAGCCGTAAACTCCCGAGGCAGATAGTGAGGTCTGCACCTCACAGTCAGCTGTTCTGCAGCCTCGGAGCAGTGGCTGTTTACCAACACGCA
Source organism: Orestias chungarensis (assembly GCA_032876305.1). Taxonomy (NCBI): domain Eukaryota; kingdom Metazoa; phylum Chordata; class Actinopteri; order Cyprinodontiformes; family Cyprinodontidae; genus Orestias; species Orestias chungarensis. Next base: position 327,520 of record JAVLVB010000208.1, read on the forward strand.
GTTTGTGCACCAACCTTTGTTGATATAGACGCATAGTCCGCCCCCGCGGGCTTTCCCGGAGAGCTGGTTGCGGTCCGCCCGGAAGAGCTGCCGGCCGGCGAGTTGGAAGGCTGAGTCCGGCATGGACTCACAAGCACTGATCCTCAGATGCAGCAGGTCCAGTTTGTTGTCCAAAGAGCGGACGTTGGACAGGAAAAGTGAAGGAATCGGGGGTCGGTTAGCATTAGCCTTTAGCCTGGCTAGCACTCCGCCGCGCTTCCCTCTCTTCTGCCGCCGCTTGCATCGCCTCCGCCGGCCCTTTGTTTGCAGCGCTCTGCTCCCCCACGCCGAAGTCCGGAGGAGCTGTAGTCTGCCCAGTTTTGCTTGGATGTTATTTTCTAAGTTTTTGCTGATCAAACTGTCCTTAAACCTAAAAAGTTCAGTCCGTCCATAACTCATACGCATGAGGTGCATAAGTTTGGGCTCGGAACCGACGTAAAAACTACTTAAATCAGGGTGTTCACTAGGAGCGTGAGAAGCCGCTGCACTACCGCGCGCCGCCATCTTTTGCTAAAAAGGTAACCAAATTAACCAAAACTTAGTACATTTTTAACACTGTTATGTTGTGTATTTGTTTCTATGTTAACTTCTTTTCTTACTTGCTCCTAGAAGTAATTTACACTGTTGGATTTTTTGGGGGATTATGAATTTTTATTGTATAACACCCCTCAACATACACTACTCACAAAAAGTTAGCCTTCTTTTGGGTGAAATTTGTGGAAAATGTAAAAAGTTCCCGCTACAGTGATATCATATCACGAATGTAGGACATTTAATTAGAAGGATGTCCTGGTGATTTCCTCATCTCAAACAATTTTTTGAAACAAAAGTTAACAACAATGGTGTGTACACCACAACAAAAAATGTCAAGGTCTCAATAACTCGTCATGTCCCCTTGAGCATCAATTACAGCTTGACAACGAGGTCTCATGCTGTTCACAAGTCGAGTTATTGTCTGCTGAGGCAGGACATCATACTCTACTTGAAGGGCACCCCTCGGGTCATTGAGGTTTTGGGGTGCAGAATTTCGAGCCTCTACAAGGCGACTCGGTTGATCACACAGGTTTTCAATGGGAAAGTGCCGGAGAAAGTGCAGGCCACTCCATTTGAGGTACACCAGTCTCCGACAGCCGTTCCCTGAAGATGCGACCCCAATGAGCTGGAGCTTTGTCGTCCATGAAGAGGAAATTAGGCTTGTGTTGTTCATGTAGGGGCACAATCACTGGATTAATTATGTTATTCAGCTAGTATGGGCTTGTCACTGTACCATTCACAAAGTGTAGGGCAGTTCTATACAGACTGGACAAAGCTGCCCACACCGTGACACCACCACCTTCAAAAGCTCTTCTGGTGACAACAGTGGCTGATGCATGATGTGGCCAAAGGACGTCCACTTCTACGCCTTTCTGTAACTCTTCCAGTCTCTCTGTATCTCTGTTGCAACCTGCTGATGACACTCTGTGACACTCTGGGTTCAGTGGCCACGTCCGTCTGAGAACGTCCTGTTTGAAGCATTGCAATGGCCAGGTACTGTTGATCCATTGATACGTGTCGTCTTGGTCTCATGATGTCACAATGTGAACAGCCTGATGAGGACAACTGTTTAAACACCACCTGTAATTGAACCAAGACATTTATTGGTCGACTCTAGGATCAAACACCTGTTGTGACTTTTGCCGTTAAGCTCCTCGTTATAGAACAGCAACACGTGCAAAAAGTACGGAAACATTTAGCAGTTGGATAGGTGCATTCAAAAGCTTAGAGAAGGTCACATTAAGTTCACCCATTAAGGTTTGAATGCATTTTGGGCTCATCCTGAAATTCAACCTGACAGCCAAATATCCCTAACATTTTTTGAGTAGTATATGTTGTTGTGTTCAGGCTTCGAGCTTAAGGTTGTGGTGGATCTTAAGGGTGACGTTACCTTGTTCTATGCAAGTGTTTTATTTGAACCACTCTTCCCTTCTTAGAAAGTTTTTCTCTATCCACCACACCTTTAATATCCCTTTCCTTCATACATGTCTTAATGATTTTAAATGTTTATTAAAATGTACAGATGAAATAATGTTTCCTGTCTTATCATTGCTTTTCCTTACTTGTGCTCTCCTTGGGTGAAATTCCCAAGGTGGCCTTGACAACATTCAACTCCCCTAATTACATTTCGTCTCCAAGTTTGTTTGAAAAACTCCAAAATCAGGTTAAAGGCATTAGAGAAGCAGCTGTTGGCCATTGATCTGGTTTAAGTTAAAAGGTCAAGTCCAAACTATTTCAAATCCTTCATTCACCCACTTCATCCACCTACCCACTGTCTCCTTTTGACGCAATCTCCCAACTAGTATCTTGCCCACTTCTCTGCACTTGTAACCTCTGCTCTTCCACCTCATAGCACTTTCTCATCTCTGGAGGTAAATGATGCCACAGAGTCCCTCTGCTCAACACTGAGTTCCTGCTTGGACCGCTTGAGCCCACCTGCAAGACCCATGCAGTCACACTCATGGCTGACTGACTCCCTTAGATCGATGCGCACAAACCTCAGAGCTGCAGAGAGAAGATGGCACAAATTAAAGGACCCATCTGATCTGTCACACTTCGAAATGCTGCTCTCATCCTTCTCCTCAAGTGTTACCACTGCAAAGAAGTTCTATCAGGAAAAGATCCACAGCGCTACCGACACCCGGAAGCTATTTTCTACCTTCAAGTCTCTGTTAAACACACCACCTCCTCCTTCTGCACCCAACCTCACGGCAGATTCCTTTGCCAACTTCTTCAACTACAAAGTGGCAGCGATCAGCAGTCAGTTCTCAGACCCATCTACATAGACCACAGCTCAGCCTTCCTCACTGGTCCTTCCTCTGAGCACCGCTGAACCTACTGCTTCCTTTTCTTCATTTACCACTCTCACCGAGGATGAGGTATCACAGCTTCTCACAAGCAGCCGCCCTACATCTGGCCCTCTGGATCCTATTCCCACCACACTCCTGCAAGCCATAGCTCCAACCGTTGTGACAGCAGCCACTCACCTGATCAATGCTTCACTATTTAGCGGATCATTCCCCACCGCCTTCAAACAAGTCCAGGTAAGTCCCTTATTAAAAAACCCTCCCTAGTCCCCACCCAAGTGGAGAACTACCGACCGGTCTCCCTCCTCCCTTTCATATCTAAAATCATCGAAACAGTAGTCTCAAAGCAAGTGACGAAATTTCTCTCCCAACATGACCTCCTTGATTCTAACCAATCAGGCTTTAAGAGCGGTTACTCCACGGAAACGGCACTCCTGTCAGTAATGGAATCCTTAAAAGACGCTAAAGCGACAGGCCAATCATCAGTTCTCATCCTACTGGATGTCTCAGCTGCATTTTATACTGTAAACCACAGTATCCTACTTACCAAGATGGAAGACATGGGCATTGAGGGCAGTGCACACTCCTGGTTTGAATCCTACCTCACCGGACGATCCTTCAAGGTGGCATGGCAAGTCCAAACATCGACGAGACACCACCTCACCACAGGGGTGCCCCAAGGCTCAGTGTTGGGCCCCCTTCTCTTTGCCATGTACATTACTTTGCTGGGCCCAATCATCCATTCGCATGGCTTCTCCTATCACTGCTATGCAGATGATACCCAGCTCTATCTGTCCTTTTCTCCAGAAGACTTCTCGGTACCGACGCGAATCTCAGCCTGTCTTTTTGACATATCTGCATGGATGAAAGATCACCACCTCCAACTGAACCTCTCCAAAACTGAACTGCTTGTCATCCCAGCCAAGGAAAATATTCACCACAACATCAGCATCAGGTTAGACTCCCTATCTGTGGCACCCACTAAGGTTGTAAGAAACCTGGGCGTCATGATCGATGATAAGCTGACCTTTGCGGATCAGGTTGCCTCTGTTGCTCGATCGTGTCGCTTCTCTCTATTCAACATCAGGAAGATTAGGCCATATCAAACTCAACATGCAACACAGCTCCCAGTTCAGACCTTGGTCATTTCCCGCCTTGACTACTGCAACGCCCTCCTAACAGGCCTTCCAGCCTGTACTGTGAGACCGCTACAGATGATCCACAATGCTGCAGCTCGCTTGGCTTTCAACCAGCCAAAGCAATCGTATGTCACACCCCTTTTCACGGAACTCCATTGGCTTCCCTTAGCTGCACGCATCAAATTCAAATCACTAATGCTGGCATACAGAGTGTTTGATGGATCAGCGCCCATCTACCTTAACACCCTCTTAAAGCCTTACTTCACTGCCCGCCCGCTCCATTCCTCCAACGAGCGTCAACCAACGCGACCAAAGCCCCCTGCAGGTCAATATAAATTCTTCTCATTTACTGTTCCTCGCTGTTGGAACTATCAGAGCATCAGATTCTTTTTCCACATTCAAGAAATCCTTCAATACCTAGCTTTTCGGAGAGTATCTATTGCCCTGAAAGATCTAAAAACACTTATTACCCACCCCTGATATTAGTTAGCACTCAGTGTATGGTACTGTGTTTACCTAAATGCTGTAAATGAGTGTCATCATTAATGTTAAATCCTCTCCTAGCATATTGCAGCTAAATTGCGTCGTAGTTCAAATTTAAACCCTCTTTTTGTAAGTCGCTTTGGATAAAATAAGATAAGTTAAGATAAGATAGACTTTAATGATCCCGGAGGAAATTGTTTTGCCAGGGTTACAGAGTATCAAATAACAATTAACACGACACACTCATCTCACATACAACACAGTACAGTACAGTACACAATCAACATATAACAATAACCACACTACTATTTATCCCTCCTGCAGATGGAAGAGGAATTGTACAGTTTGATTGCCACAGGTAAGAAAGACCTCCTGTAAAAGCGTCTGCTAAATGCATAAATGTAAATGTAAATGTAATTCAACAATAACCTGAAGGGACTGAATGTAGTTTCTTTACAAAGCTCCATCAAATGTATAGGCAAGGCTTCTAGAAAATTTTTCCTGAGAAGCGACTCAAGTTGGTTTCACCTTGTATCATGACCGGCAGCGCCTCAAATGCAACATACTCTCAAATATGGTTATGGTAGGGATTATTGCAGATGTCTCTTCAGTCAGCGCATGGCAACTTGTAGTCATAAGCTATGTTTACATTCAGTAAATTCTTTAATGGGATTGAAATGTATTTGGATGAAATATTAAACAGACACGTTGTATCACCAACGGACCAGCTTGGTGCAAGTGCAGCTTTTTTACATGAAGCCAATATGCATATTCAGGTAAGCTTGCCTCAATCAGAATGAATCAGAATCTCAAGTGTTTACATGCGTGGCATTCAGATTATCAATAAGCAAAAACCTCCGCTTTCAATCCCATTACAATCTCATTCCCGTCGAGTTGAATCCGATGTTGAGACTTTCACATGACACATTTTTATTCTGATTATTTACTTCGATGTAAACCCACCCAACACCAAAAATAACACCATGGTGTAGTAATGCTGGGGTAAGCAGCTTACGGTTAGAAAATAACTGTTTTACAACAAGAGACGTTTGTCGACAGTGTTGGAATTTCCTGACAGTTCTATGTTAACTAATAAAAAACCTCTTTCTTCATGCAACCTTAGACAACAGAATTTCCTCTAAGAGCTGTTCCATATTGCAGCAGAGCAGCAGTGAGCTTACATCTGTTTGTGAATAGTTTCCAGACTGCCCTCCACCTCTGTCTCATCTCCATTCCTAGAAGTTGCTCCCTCGCAGCTGAAGACAACATGCGCGCTCATTGAGATTCCTTCGAACGCTCCATGTCACTTTACCCCGGTTCTCATGTGAAGAACCAGGGGCGACATCAAAAGGAATTACTTAGAGGGAAAAATTGGAGCGGGGAAGAAGTGTCACCTTATTAAGACCTGACCTTAGGGCCTCTGAATCAAGAGCTTGGGAGATGGTCACCTTTGTGATGTAACTCACAAACTTGACATATGCGCATACATAAATAAGTGGAAAGCTCTGCAGGCGATGGGAATTGTTCAGTTTTCAACTGGAAGCCTGGAACGTGTATAAGTGTCGAAGGCTTCAATCGTAAATCTCAAGACAGAACATTCCTCCTATAGTAGTCTAAAACAACGTCAGCATTTATAAATGATAATTATAATAATCATCATCGTCATAATCATTAATGAAGATCAACCAAATAGTTGGCAAATAAATCTATTCCCAGATTATTTTTTTCTACAGAGCGTATTTAAAATATTTAAATGAAAATGCAGCTTTTGGAGCTGCCACAACTCAGCACAATGCTTGCAAAGCAACCAATCCAGCAGCACCGTTCATTTTCCTTTACTCTGATTGTCTCAAACCCCAAAAGCAGAAATAAGGAAGACAGTAGATGTTAGTTTTCGCTATAGTATAAAGATGGTTTTACTGTATGTGGGAGAAGCATGTTTCTTCTTCCTAAATTTGGAAACAACAATTCCCAAGATTTTCGCACTTTCCCGCATTCTCATCACAGAAAACAGGACGAAATCCTGCAGAATTCACCACAAATTCAAGGATTTTTGGCCGCTTTTTTCTTGGCGGACTGATCTACAACAGAATGTCTGAAACTGACAAACGTGGTGTTGCAATGATTCAGCCTAATTAGATGCAAAGGAGAATTAAAGAAAAAAAAAAAACCTGTAGGACTTTCTCGAGGTGAAATTTTAACAGTGTTTCAATAGAGAGACTGAAAGATTTTCTGATCAAAAAATCCGAAAATCCCTCTTTAATCTCCTTCACTTATCCCTAAAGAAATGCTTTTAGGCACACAGAGGAAGCAAATACTGATTGAAATGCGCCTTAGGGACCCTCTGGCACGTCCAGCTCCTGGTCTTTAGGAGCTCGCCGTTAGTCTCACTCTGCATGCCTCATTTTCCCATCGAGCCGCCGTGTGTGAGTGACGACGGCGCTAAGACTGATGCTTACCAGTGGTGCTGATAAACCCAGACTGTAACAGCCCTCACGGATGAGATCTGCACACACACTGCAGTTTAAAACATGTTTGACAATTTGTGGGGAAACATCCATGGACACACATGGAGGCTTCTTAAAAAGGGTTAAAATGTAATTTTTCTTAGACTGCTCAAGCGTTGGATGATTGGAACATGTGTTCTCGTACCAAGACGTAGATATAAAGCATTTGACACGATGATGGATTGCATGTGGAAGAGGCCTGCTGCGGTTTCCAGTTCAGCGGGGGCTGCATGATAAGGTAAACTTGGGAGAGCACATCCAAATCCTGCCCACTCCTGCACCAAAGCAGCACGGTCCAAAGGAAGTGTGGCACTGGATGGAGAAAAGGGAAAGTCACATGTGGAGGAATAACGGTTTCTTTTTCTTGTTTTTCTGTTGAAAAACAGGCAACCGACCTGTTTTACGTTTCCTAGGGTTTTAATTAATTATGGTCCGTAATTTATCCATAATTTTGTCTTTACATTGTCCTTTGAAGCAGAAATAATATATTATTTTAACCAATTCCTTTAGCTTTCTGCAGTTTTCTCACATAACCATTTTAAAGGTTGTTGTTTAAACAATTAATCACCCAAACACTCCTAAACTCAATAGATGAACCTCTCCAGTCCAGAGGAGATGGTTTTCGGCTTTATTTGCTGCCTCTTGTCCAAAACAGTTAAGTAAATAGCTGTTTGTTTGGATTTATTTTTTTCCAACTTATGGATGAAACTTTTAATTGTTTACTGCACTAATCATAAATATTGGTTGTGTTAACACAAAAGTTAACGCTAAAGTGCTTAAATAGTAACTTAGACCACGTGTCACTGACATAACATGTCCGAGCCGAAACACCTACCCCCAGCATAAGGAGATGATTGGTGGTTTTAGAAGTTTTGCACAGTGCTGCACGGTGAACTCAGCTGCTTCTAATAATCCGCCTGAGGGTGCTGACAGATATGGAGCAGATCCGGCAGGTTCGGAGGTCGTCGGACGGCGAGAGCGCCCAACATGTGCAGGATGTGGAAGGTGTTGCTGGCCTGAGACAACAGGATCCTGCTCATGAGGTCAGCGCCGCCGCCCAGAGGAACCTCTGTGGTTACGAGTCTTCACGGTTCAGAAGAAGGGTGCAAACATGACTTTTCCACATTGCTGGTATTTAAAGATCGAGTTAAAAAGCCTCACCCTGATTAACCGAACATGTGGGAGACTTCTACTTCCGAGACGGAGTTTGGAGCCGTTTCCAGCCGAGGGTTGACAACTTCTGAAGTTTGTTAGGAGCAATGTTGGTTATAGTCTAATAGATGGACCTGCAGTGATGCGCTAAAGGAGCTCTATCAGGCATGAGGTGAAGACATTGATGCTCTTTTTTCCTCCAGGTTCCTCTGTCTTCCTCTACCTACACTGAATCGATGATTGATGCCGCTGCATAGGAGAGCTTCCAGCTTTAGTCTGTGAGGCAGACACCCTGTCTAGTTTCAAATCTAGGCTTAAAACCTTCCTGTTTGATAAAGCTTAGTTAGGAAGACGTAGAGAAGACAGAATAATCCGGTCGGTGGAAGAACTCAGTCTTGACAGATGGTTTTCCTTCCAATCTACTTAGTTACCGTTATTTCAATCTTGTTAATCTTTTGTTTTCTCTTAGAGTTCTTTTCTCCATAGTAGCCACACCTGGTCTGGCGTTCTGTTAGCTGAGACAGCTTCTTGGAGGAGAACATGGGCTGAGATGCTGCCAGTGACGTTCTACAACTGCTGCTATAAACTCTTTTTTTCAGTATCCTCTGCATCTATTTTAGTTTTCTGTCTCTTCAAACCTCCAGTCGGTCGTGGCAGATGGCTGCTTGCACTGAGCCTGGTTCTGCTGGAGGTTTCTTCCTGTTAATGGGGAGTTTTTCCTCTCCACTGTCGCTACATGCATGCTCAGTATGATGGATTGCTGTAAAGTCAACGACAACACAAGCTATTGGTCTGCTGATTCCAGAGGAGTGAATGCTGCAAGTCAATGACTCAATGCAATTTTCTGGGTTTCCTTAGATTGGAAAGAAATGTTAAACTGATGTATCTATGATTTGAATTGATTTGTAAAGCGCCTTGAGACGACATCTTTTGTAAATTGGCCACTTCTGCTTAACTGAAGATAAGCCACTCCTCCAATAGATAACACTAGAAGGTGGCTGATGCCACCACAGAGTCAAAAAGGATTTCTGGAGCGTTCCCTTTACTCGAAAAGATCTCATCTTCCTCTGCAAGCAATCCAAGTATCTCCCAATGTCCACTATAATCCAATATCAATTGAAAACTCAAGTTCAAACATGCTTTATTCATTTCAAAGAAAAAAAAATAGTTGGAGCTCAGATTACCCAAGTTTTTTTATTTTATAGAACGTTTCTTAAGCCTCTGATTAAAGACACCCTGTTGTTTCTCAGTGTTGTCAATAATGTTCCTTTTGTAAAGAATCCTTCTCTGCACACTGATCTACAAGGTCAATAGCCTCCAACTCCCTCACAGTCTTCCTCCTTTTAAACTCATCTGGGATTTTTCTGGCTACACAGAATTTGAGGTCTTTTGATGTCAATCAGCTGTTTTTACTTGTAAATCATCTGCTTGCTATGGTTATGCATCATAATACAAAGTCCAAAACTAAAGAAAATATCAGGAAAACTTCCCTCCAGCTGTACAGCATTAAGAACCAAGGGGAATGGCAATCTAAAGCAATCTTTCTGTAGGAAACAAAGGATTTTAAGTTTTGTTTTTAAAAATAAAAACTAAACCACCTTCAGGAGAAGCTGAGTTCAACTGTCTACTCTCATGGATAACGCGGTAGTGAAGGTCTACAGAACACAAATCTGTTAAAACAGCTCTCAGAGCAGCAGCGGAAATCATTGTTTGAGTGATTTAATTCACTTTTTCACAAGAACAATATTCAACCTGGCCTGAGAGATTAACTGGACTGATGCTCAATGGCCCAAATTAAAGTAAATATTCATTTTCATTCGGAAATCAGGGTTCAACAGATGCCTGTGGGAAAATAGATTCAACATTTTAAATTGATCTTGCTGTTTTACCATGATAACAATACCAGTGATGACAAACACAAACATTTTATAAATATACCCATATAAAACCAGTCACACAAAGACGTGTGATTTATATCACTACACTGTGCACATTAACTATTTAATTATATCCCTTTAATTTATCAACGCTCTGGTGGAAAATAAGAAAGTAGGGAAAGGAAAAAATAATTTTTGGGAGTTTTCACAAATTAAAAATCTTAATCCGTAGCTGAGACATTAAATCAGGGTTCTTATGAGATTAGAGTTAAGAGATTAGAGGAGAGTGGAGAGTCAGATGTGAAGGTTCTACAGATCTGCTGGTTCTGCTTCACTAAAGTCTATGGTCTTCCACTTCGTTCTGCAGAGCGGCTTTATGAAGAGGTTTGTCTAGTTTCCAAGCATAACTTATCAGCTCAAACTGCCTAAAGTACCAAAGAACTGATCTATGATAATGTGACCATAGTGGAATATATGGAGTATCACCAAGGGGAAGATGAAAGACATCAGAACTAACAATGCAGATAAACTGAAGGCCCTAGAAGTGATCACATCTGATCTTGTCCATGCCACGCCGCATTAATGCAGGAACTCATGCAAAAGAAGCTCCAACCAATTCTTATTGTACAATGTGTGGACATCTACAACAAATCTTTTGGGCCTTTTAGTTAAAAGACAGTAAATAAATATAATATAAAATGATAAAATCCTGGATTTAAATTACAAAGATTTTGATTTATGATGTAAAAAAAGAGGGACATTTTGAAAGGCAGTGAAAGAACAAATCAACACTGAACTAACCGTCCGTGGTCTCCTGTTAAACACAAGATGTTCCTCAACTTATTAAAAGCAAGAAGTATCATTATAACACATTTCTTATTTAATAACCAGGCAGTAAACGGCCAGATAAATCTGAAACGGCAGGGGGGAGAGAGCTGTGTGATGGCAACCGCATTCATTTCTTTATAAATACAGCAGGTGAGTAATTACTCTGGGAGAAACAGAGAAAACTCACATATTGTGAAGAATGATGAGCCGACCGCCTGAAGTTACTCGTAATACGTCTCGTAAATGAGAAGAAACTAGTAATAACTTATCCACTTTGTTTTTTTTGCTTTCTACCTAAATGTTTTTCCACAGCTCTAGTAATAAAACATGTAGAACATCTCAATTCAGTTCCTCAGTTTAAAGACGCCAGAAGAATTTTATCAGAATTTGTTTCTATTGTGCCCTCCTTAGTTAGCAGTTAAAATAACAATAAGCAATGCAAATTGGAGGGTTTGCATCTGACTCAACGTCGTTCAGATCAGTGAGACCCTAAAACCCTGCAGCATGTTCCGAGAAAACGGACAACAAACCTCCTGCAGAGTGTCAGGGACGGTAGTGGTGGTGTAATGATCTGGGCTTGTATGGAAGACGCAAGGTTGAGAAACCCTGCTGCCGTTAAGACGTCCAAGATATCCTTTGTGTAACATTTTAGAGTGAAATATGAGAGTCGAAGCTTGGACCAAACTCTGTAATCGCAATTCTCCGTCTACCTTCAAGAAATCCTTGAAGACCCACCTCTTCTGAGAGTATCTCTTGGCCTGACAGCTCTGAATGCACTTATTACTTCCTGTTAGCTTATAGCTCTCAATGTGTGGTACTTTTGTAATCTGGGTTTTGATTGAATGTGGTTGGTGAATGACATATCCTTATTGTAAAATCCTCTCCCAGGATACTGCAGGTAACTTGTCGTAGTTGTATGTTTTACCCTCTTTTTGTAAGTCTATTGTTGGCGGTCGTCTGCCATGTGTTGATGGTGCAGGAAGAAAGGCTCTTTAGACAGTACTTCAGATGAACAGTGAAGATTTCATTTGAATCTGCAGCCCCCGTCAAAACAGCCAAATCATGAGGAAATCCCTGTTGCAGTTTGGACAAAGGCTCTTTTATAGACCTACTGCCAGCACACAAACATGACCATATTTGGCATTTCTGTACATACGTATGGTTCTTACAGAGTTCTACACACACAGACAGGGCAAGGCAACTTTATTTATATAGCGCCTTTTAGCCAAAGACAATTCAAAGTGCTTGTAAGAGAAAGTTAAAAACAACATACAACACGAAGATGAAAAATAATAATGAATAATAAAAGATCAAGCAGATTAAAAATAAAAAGTAAACATTAAAAATTTGAATATAGTGAATGAGTAGAATTTAAAATGTATGAGTAGGCAACTTCAAAGAAGAAGGTTTTTAATCTTGTTTTAAGTAAACCTGAGGTAGGAGCAGTCGTACAGTGAGCAGGAAGCTTATTCCAGAGTGTTGGAACATAAAAGCTAAAAGCTGTTTCACCATGTTTAGTTCTGACTCTCTGTATAGTTAATAGGTTTGATTCTGATTTTCTTAAAAGTCTCTGTGGTATATAGGGTTGAATAAGATCTAAAATGTAGTCTGGGTTTCTATTTTGAAGAGCTTAATAAACTATTAAGGAGATTTTAAATTCTATTCTTTGAGCGACAGGCAGGCAGTGCAGGGATCATAGAACTGGACTGACATGCTGATCTCTTTTTGTTTTAGTTAGGACCTTCTTGCAGGGGCATTCTGGGGGAGCTGGAGCTCTTTGATTGCTTTTTTTGGTAATCCAGTGAAAATGCCATTGCAGTAATCGAGTCTACTAAAGACAAAGCCATGACCTAATTTCACAGAATCTTGTGGGGACATAGTCGTCTCATTTTAGCAATATTTTTGAGATGGTAGTATGATGTTTTTATGATAGATTTCAAGGCGTTGCGCCTTCTTCATATGGTGCTCATTAGCTGAAAGGAGTCGACCGAATCTATATCTTATCTTGTTTGGGCAAAAACTCTTGCTTACAATGTTTTCCGAACAAACTCAAAGTCATCTGATGAACAGACATCAGATGACAACAAATATGACAAAGTACAGAGAAGTTGCCACAGCCTGAACGGAGAAAGAGCTAAAAATCTGTTTTTGTTTTTTTTGTTTCTTTTTTTCTGTAATTTTTTTTAGGAAGATGGAAAAATGCTTTGAACTTGCAGTGAAAGACTTGGAACGCAACACATAAGAAGGTCTTGCTACCAGAATCTATTGTCACATTTTTTAAAACATCACAAAATGGACAAAATGGAGAGCGTCTGTTACCTGATACCTTGTGCGTCTGTTACCTGATACCTTGTGCGTCTGTTACCTGATACCTTGTGCGTCTGTTACCTGATACCTTGTGCGTCTGTTACCTGATACCTTGTGCGTCTGTTACCTGATACCTTGTGCGTCTGTTACCTGTTACCTTGTGCGTCTGTTACCTGTTACCTTGTGCGTCTGTTACCTGTTACCTTGTGCGTCTGTTACCTGATACCTTGTGCGTCTGTTACCTGTTACCTTGTGCGTCTGTTACCTGTTACCTTGTGCGTCTGTTACCTGTTACCTTGTGCGTCTGTTACCTGTTACCTTGTGCGTCTGTTACCTGATACCTTGTGCGTCTGTTACCTGTTACCTTGTGCGTCTGTTACCTGTTACCTTGTGCGTCTGTTACCTGTTAGCTTGTGTAAGTGCAGTAAACTGCACTTACACAAATAACCATTTAAAAAGATGTAGGATCTGGTTTTAAAGCAACACTAAGGAAGTTTCAGTTTTGGTCAATTTCGCCGGCCAGTGTAGACAAAAGTGGTGGCGTTTTGTCTGAAGGAAGACTACATTTCCCATGAGCACCAGCGTATAGGGTGTTAAAATCCTGATCTCATGGTCACCTGCAGTTGGATTGAAGTACATTTCTGTTTCCAGTGGCTGTGTGAAGGATGAATAGCGATGAGGTAATTTTTCTTTCATCAATAATTAAGAACTATTGAAGTAAAAGAAGCTTAGTTTTGTCTAATTTCAAGTGTACTGACATAAGAGTTCAAGAAACAAGACAATACTTTGCAACATGTTGTACTTCTGAGCCGGAATGTTTTCAGTTTCTCATGGGGTGAGAGTCTGAAATGAATTATTTTAAGAACATAGTTATGATGCATAGCATCCTAATGGCATGTTGATCTTGGCCTGTCAGGCACATTGTTTCTCTGCTGCAGTATAACTGTTACCCGTACTAAATCTGGTAGCAGTAAAAATTTAGATAAAATCATTTTCGGCTGGCTATTTTCAGGCTGGCAGGAAACATTGCCTAACATGCTAAATATATGATCTTATCCAGGGTTGGATCATGGGTTCCGCAGCCTTAGTGGGAATCCCAAGCGTTCCCAGTCCAGCTGCCCTTTGCTGCCCTACTGCAATACAAAACAAGGACTGAAAAACTCTAACAAATATATGTTTCTAAGTATATAAGCTAGACATTTAGTCTTGACAGCATTAGAATACACAACTTCAGAATGGGTAAAAGACTTAAAATACCCCCAGGAAGGTGTCCCAGATGGCCGTGGTCCCGATTATGCTGTTAAAGGCGAGTTTTTCTCTCCACTGTGGCTGCACAAATGCTCAGAATGAGGTTTGCTGTAAAGTTAAAAGAACAATGCAAGCACTTGTTTCCTGCTTGTCCAAGTGACGTTGGCGATTCCTTACATGGAAAGCATTTTAAACTAATTTGAAAAATAAACTGAACTTAACGTACTGATAACTAGGATAAATTCGAATGTACACTATAAATAAACTTAATTGAAAATGTAAAAAAAACAATTACAATATATGAAAACATCTGCTTTGTTTTCTTAGAGTTTCAGGTATTTTTATTCACTGCAGTCAACCTTACTGACATAATCCCACAGAAGGTGAAATTATAGTTTTTGTTCCCATAAAAGAGCTCTCTGTCTCTAACTCTGAAGTGACATTTCAGCACCAAACACTTCACTCTGGTGCCCTGAACACATAAAAGTGCTTAATTATTATAATCTTTTTTTTTGTCTTCATTTTTCTAAACAAGCAGTCGTGACATTATGTTGATGCATCAATCCTGCAAACAATCGCGTCTTTTTCATTCAGAGTCACCACAGTCGGCAGCGTGAAACAAAAGGACGGCTCCAATCGACACACACGTCAACACGAGGGGGCTTAGAAGCTGAATGAAACACGTGAGCATGAAAAGCCTTGACAATAATCACCAAAAGGACAAAGAACTGAACAGTTTTGTTTTTTGTTGGGGGTTTTTGTTTTGTCACATGTCACCAAAATGTCAAAAAACGCAACAAACTCTCAGGCAGCAAACCATCCCCAAGGCTTGTGCCACAGAAACCCAGTTTCCTGATCTGTCATCAAGCAGAACCGGATAGAGAACAAAGAATATGAAACACCAGGGAATGTTCTTTTTTTATTGTTCTCCATAAGCAACAATAAGAAAGTTACAAAAGATATTAAAAGTTCCCCCTAACGTCTAATTACAAGAACCGGAAGCGGAGCTCATTCAGAGGTAACCAATGACGACCGTCTTGCTCTCCATAATTAATCCTGACTTTTCCAAATAAACCTGATGACTTCCATGCAAGGGCAGATCTAAGATTCTAGGTGATCAGGGGCTTAGCCCAGAGGGACAGTATCTGGTAATCAACCTGCTGCTGTCCCTGGCTGGTCGGCCCGACATGTATCTGCGTTATCTGGCTGAGAAAAACAAAAACCAAATCCCAACATTCAATCTAAATCTCATCAACTCACTATTACCAATTCAAGTAAATCTAAGATTAGACACATCAGTTATCTAATGCCAGGTTTCATATGGAGAAGATATACCCTTTACTCCTAATAAAATAAAATAAAGTTAGACCTGCACATTCACAAACCTGAAACGTTTGTGGTGGTTCACTGGCTGATGCTGTTGCAGATGACATAGGGGGGGTGGGGTCTTCTCTTTAACATGCAGACGGGACAAACTTTTCAAAACCAGTCAAAGCTTCACATTCCTGGAACATCAGTCTGTTTATCAGCAGCTGGTGCAGATCTCTGCTTTTTTTTAAAAGCTTCTGATATCCTGGATTAAGAAGTTAGACTCTTAGATAACCTCAAACTCACACACAGACACAGCTGATCAACCACGGAGCTGCAAGTGTGAGACTAGTTGTTAAGAAACTCCTGCACAGGATTCACCCTGAATGGTGACAGTTTATTATAGGGAAAGATCTACAACTGTAAATACATTAACAAGATCACAAATAATGGTGAATGTGTGTTTTATCAGAACAGTCCATAGTAATAACTGTAAGACCTGTGTAGTGCCTGTGTAAACACTTCTAAGTACAGCAAAGAATGCTTTTAACATTTAACCTGTTTGTAGAATTACAATGTCAAACATCAAAACAAATGTTTTACAAAAGTCATAAAAAAGATGCATTTAGATTCTTGATTCTTTAACTTTCTTTAATGCGACGCGGTTCAGGATCTGTTTAAAATTTGCTGTGGAGGCGCTAGACTCCTAGAAGCTGAGAAACATTTCTTCTTCTGCACTGGAGGCTACAGGCTGCTTTTCTCTGCATGCTGCCACTCTCTGGTGAATTCCAGTACTGCACATTTTACTTGGATCAGATCAGGAGTGAGGTCCCGGGCTCTTGAGGAAACATCCGGGGCTGGAGCTCAAGTAGCCCTCCCCTAGATCCGCCACTGCTTCCATGTGTTGGGTTCATGCACCAAATGGTCCAAACATTGTTTGAAAACAACTATTGGCAGATTTAGATCAAAAATCATATATTTTCAACCAAGAAGTTTGTTTTCTATAAGAAATGACAAAAAAATTAAGGATAATTAAAACCATAATTAAATATCTTGAAAAGTATTGATGAAGATTTGCTTTTAAAATTTGTTAGAAGCTACAGAAGACGTGAGACTAGGATGGAGGTTCACCTACCAGCAGGACAAGGGCCCTAAAATGAAGAAGTTTATGTTCTTCATTTACATTTACATTTATGCATTTAGCAGACGCTTTTATCCAAAGCGACTTAAAAGGGTTTAACATTGAACTACGATGCAATTCATCTGCAATATGCTAGGAGAGGATTTAACATTAATGAAGACACTCATTTACAGCATTTAGGTAAACACAGAAGGCCCAAGTACCATACACTGCTAATTAATATCAGGGGGGGTAATAAGTGCTTTTAGATCTTTCAGGGCAAGAGTTACTCTCGGAAGAGCTGGGTCTTCAAGGATTTCTTGAAGTGGAAAGAGAATCTGATGCTCTGCATTTAAGGTCGTTCCACCAGCGAGGAACCACAAATGAGAAGAGTTTAGATTGACCTGCACGGGGCGTTGGTCGTGTTAGTTGGCGCTCCTTGGAGGAACGGAGCGGGCGGGCAGTGACGTAAGGTTTTAGGAGGGTGCTGAGGTAGATGGGCACTGATCCATCAAACACTATGTGTCCTTCAGTGTTCATAGCGATGATGCATATATTCTATGAGTCTGTTGTGACAAGTTTGTCTCTCCTGCCTTCATTTATTAAGGCAACAGGATCAGAGCCAAAGTTATAAACAGGCTTAACAACCCAAGAAAGAAGACAGGGAACGTCTGGAAGTAGTGGATTAAAGGGTTTTAGGAAGAACATGAATAAAAAACAGAAAGTAAGACAATGTCTTCAGTCAGGAGTTAATAGTATGACATGAATTACACAATTCGCAATCTTTGGAACTTATAAAGTATTTTTTTAATTGAATTGAATTTGAGTTAAAAATAAAAAAAATTCAATTGCACAGAAAAATGGAGTGACTCCAGAAGTTTAAAGCTCGAACAAAATATGAATCCCATACAAACAGGCTTACCCCAAAGCATTTACACGACGGACTGAATGTAAATTAATGTCACACTTTCTAGTGTTCCTATTTGTAAAAAAATCTGCCAATCAGATAATACTTTGTGCTGTTGAACACATAAAACCCGACAATACACTGAAGTTTGTGTAAAAGCTCCCTTTGGAAGCCGTTTCTCAGCTACCACTCTATTAAAGCCTATATTCACCCCACGACATAAAGGCTGAGTTCAGGTTTGGGTTTATTTCGTATTGAACTTTGTTCAGTGAAACATCCCCGTCTGCTGGTTAGACCCTCTGCAGCGCCAGCCGCTGAGGACTGAACTAAATCTATTCTTTGCGACTCTGTGTGAGGACGTTTATGTATGGAGGGGATGGATGTGGACTTCCACTGCTGTGCATGAATGAATTCATGGGGACAGGAAGCGTTGAAAGAGGGATTCTCCACCTGAGAATAAAATCCATTCTTTGCCTCCAGGTTTTGGTGTTCTGAGGAGAATAACAGAGCCTGTCTAAATCTCAGGCAACAAACCTAGTGGCCTGTCCTTCTTTGACTTCTTTTATCTGCGTTTTCTCTCCTAGCCCTGCATCTACATTACTTTGTGAGTGAAAATTAGCCCAACGTGACGGCGGATGCGGCACAGGGACCCTGCTGGTATCTGCCAAGGTCCTCCCTGTGGAGACGGGAAACAGCAGGCTTTCTTCCCAACAGATAAAAACACAAGCATGAATCGTTATTATTATTACTTCCCCCATTTCCCCCTTCTTTAAGGTTGGCTCCGAACACCCCCCTTCTCCGCCACAACACTAGATAGTAGAGCCAAGAGCCTGCAAATCTGTCTGTTTATATACGTCACATCAAGAGCAAATATTAATGCTCAATTTCCTAGCAGTGGGGCCATCCCATAATGCATTTATCCTCTGCAAATATCAATGTCACGCTAACTCTGGGGAGAGGCGTCAGCTGAAATGTTATGAATAACTTGATCAAATTACACAGTGGGACCAGGAGGGGAATAATAAGACCGACACTGTGTTGCTTGGCAGCCCTGAGGGGTCCAGCCAGGTTAGCGCTGCCAGCTAGACTCCATGCCTGGAAACAAATGAAGCTGTTAGGAAACCTTACAGGTCGTTGAGAAGTGGATCCGCCGCTCTATTTGGACGCGGGAGTTCCCAAAACAAAAACTCCACGTTCCACCTTCTTAATTAGAGCTCAGTGTTTTTAGCAGCATCTTCTGTCGCTAGTTGTTTCATGGTTCAGTGCACAAAATGACAAACTACAAAATTACAAAATCTCAGTATTTTTGTCTAGATGGTAGTAAAAATATGTCAGTACAATTAAAATAAGAAGGAACTAAAAAGTAACTGCCAGGGATTAAAGCAACACTATGTAACTTTTTAACCTTCATAAAATATTTTTATAACTTTTGTGATCATATGTCGACTTACAGCTCATGAATGATGCCTCTTGCCATGGCCTTACAGGGCCCGTATCGCTTTAACCGGAACTAAGCAACTTTAAGGAGGGTGGCAGGAACCCTGCCACACAAAACAACAACAAATGCTTTAGGGCATACGTCACTTCCCCCGTTTGTTATCTTCAAGATCATCATTAACATTGTTTCACCACAATTATATTCATCACCTCATCACTATTCATCCTTCACACAGACACTGGAAACAGAAATGTACTTTAGTCCAACTGCAGGCGACCGGGAGATCAGGATTTAACGAAGCTGTGCGCTGGTGCTCATGAAAAATGCAGTCTTCCTTCAGGCAAAACACTACAGCTTTTGTCCACACTGGGCACCAAAACTGAATGTTCTTTAGTTTGCTTTAATGGACCCAAGGTGAGGGGAATGAATGAATATCTATTTATTGAAAGAATGAATACTGACAGAAAATAAAGAAACTGATAACAAATAAGACCTGCAGAGAGGAACAAACTATAATTGTAAAGACTGGCACGAAGGAACAGATAACCTAATGATAACCTGAGGATATGAAAGGAGAGAGATAAGCAGGATTAATGCGCCAAACAGAGGGGAAAGAACAGTTACTGTGATGACTGGAGAACAACAGGAGGCACGAGGAAACAACAGGGAGGGACTCAGGTAAAGTAGCAGGGTCACATAAGTGAACACATGGGAGGAAGAGCTAATATTCCAGCAGGGAGTGAAAGAATGAATAGGATTTAAATACTGGGCTGGGGAACAGCGAAACAAGGAGGAGACCCTGATTACAGAAATTATATTCAGCTGTGTATGATAATAGGAGGTGGCAGAGAGCCGGAAACGACAACAGGAGTAGCTTAGATGAGGGGGAAAAAATGAACACAGAACAACAATACTAACGCTAATAATAATCATAAAACAAACAACAGAAAATACTAGGTAAACAAAAGGAAGCAATCGCAACATAAAACTAATGACAACAGGGTAATAATCACAAAAGAAATACTAACCACAGTAAAACAACACGGATCATGACGGTAACTTTTCAGAAGTACTGTATGTATGTTTTCAGTAAATAATTCTTCAATTCTGATTAAA
>JAVLVB010000208.1:352060-370401 GCA_032876305.1 Orestias chungarensis
ACAGCAATCCCTCATACTGAGCATGCATGTAGCGACAGTGGAGAGGAAAAACTCCCCTTTAACAGGAAGAAACCTCCAGCAGAACCAGGCTCAGTACAAGCAGCCATCTGCCACAACCGACTGGGGGTTTGAAAAGACAGAAAACTAAATTAGAAGCACAGGATACTGAAATAAAAGAGTTTATAGCAGCAGTTGTAGAGCGTCACTGGAAGCATCTCAGCCCATGTTCTCATCCAAGAAGCTGTCTCAGCTAACAGAACGCCAGCCCAGGTGTGGTTACTATGGAGAGAAGAACACTAAGAGAAAAGAAGTTTGAAATAACGGTAACTAAGTAGATTGGACAAAGGAAGAAAGTAGCAGAGAGAGAAATGGTCAGATTGTCCACTTATACACTTATATGTCAGACATTATTCGGAAACCTTCTTGGTTTTGTTTGTAAAAATTAAAACCAAGATGCAGGCAGAGTAGAATACAAAAGTTTGAGTCTCAACTCAGTTGACCCATAACAGGAAATCAACTTAGAAGACCAGTATTCAGGTAAAGGTGGTTTATTGTGGTAATTGTATTTACAGTGAATGTGAAATGTGCTCGAGGAAATCTTCTTAGGGGTTGGCACGATGGAATCTTCGACGTCTGGAACCGGGAGCTCTGAGGCGAGACGACATGTGAGTTTGGTCCAGGTGAGTACTTATTGTGTGTGGAGGCAATCTTTCTTGGAGGAGAGATGTAGAACCGCCAGGGAGAGAGGATCGGATCCCCAGGGATGGATGGTGGCTGTGGTGTTGCCCGCTGGTGGAGGTCCAGAGGGCGGTGATGTTTGAGAGGAGGCTATACATGCGGCGTTGGAGCGGACAGGCAACAAGGACAACACAGGACAACAGGATAACAAGGACAAAACACACAACCAGCCAAACCTCCCTTTCCTGACACAATCATGTGAACTTTGTGAACTGAGGCCACGTGTTTAAACAGAAAACAAAAGAAGCTCAAAAACTGCCGTAGTTAAACTTTTCAATCTTGGACCACTCTATTTTACAAGCATACTGACTTTTGGGATTCTCTGACTTGGAAGCAAAATCAGAAACCAACTTCATCTTAAGCCGCATCTGTTTTTATTCGACCGTTCCGTCTAAAATGATGCATGTCTGACAAACAATCTTGCTGCTGCGCTCTCCCAACGATGACTGTTAATGTCATGTTTTGCTTAAGCCTTTTAAGCAACGCAGACAGGAAACTCTCAGGAGACAAAGAGTCAGTTTCATAAGGTTTACTGAACAGAGAATGAGATTGGGGTTTCAGTAGAGATAATTATTGTTATAGTGGATGTTACTTTGTAGACGCCAGGGAGAGGTGAGCGGAGCTTAGGGTTAAGCGTTCTGCTGATAGTAGATGTCCTGGGCTGGATGCAGCCGAGCTGGAGATGAAAGATCGTGCAGACAAAGGCAGGTGGAATCCAGAGGAGCGACTCCCAAACGTGAGATACTGTGATTGAGGGATTAAACTGATCAGTGAGCACAGAGGAGACTTGAGCGCAATGTTCCCTCTAATTTTTTCATGTGTCTGAGCATACACACAAGCTCTCTGAGTACACTGACGACCACTGTGAGCAACATCAGGTGTGTGCACTATTGCCACACACCAGTATAACACCTGTTATAAATCTGGGATCATAGAAAGTATTAAAAGAATCAGATTACAGCAGCAACTCCCATTAGTGTACTTTTAATATAGGTGATTTGGCCCACTACTTAAAACGGTGCTTGAATTAAACGTTTCATGAATGTTTACCACATTAATGTATTAAATGAGAGAAAACAGGCATTATTAGCATTCTGTCTAGTCAAAATGTCACAGATTTACGTACAGTGTTGCCAGATTGGGCGGTAAACCGTGTGAAGAAAAACCCCAGTCCACAAGCATCCTCATTTCAAACACATTCACTTAAATTTTCACTTTATGGTTCATGTTCAAATATAAAATATAAGAAGGGGCGTACGGCACCTGCTGCGCTTGCCTGCTGCAACACTCCGATTGGTTAACCTCTCAAGTCAGTTAAACGTAACCCCGCCTGCCCCATCATACCATTGGCTAACATCAGAGCCATTGGTGCATACGCTGTTTTGATTGGTCGCCACGCCCGTTAGCTGCCCCAGTCAGGGCGGAGAGTCTGTCTGAGCTCAATGTATAGTTTACGTTGGATTTTATTTTATGCGCTGCATAGATTTTATTGTGCGCTGAGAATGTGCGAGCAGTGCGCGATTGCACAAGCGCGCAGCTTAGAGGGAACGTTGCTTGAGAGGTTACCTGGGTTGAGCATACACTAGGGAAAGTTACCAGGAGAAAAACAACAAAGAATCATCAATAAAAAACACAGGTGTCACTGCAGGGCTCCAGCCTGGCGGGTAGCCTCCATGCGCCCTCTGCAGGACAACCTGGAAAGAAGCAGGATACTGAACCCTATCCAAAGATAGTTAAGGACTCATACAATGGTAACAAAGCACCAAATGTGAAGTCATTCTGTTACACACTATCTCTGTAGCGTCAACCTGGAAGGTTAAAGTCTCGAGCATGTGTGGGGTCTTCAGAGTTACTAGATCGATTCCTGACTCTAGAACTGCATGAGTCCTGGATGAAGGGAAGGTTTGCATTAATTATCCTCTCTACAGACGTGGGTGTTGGGACATGTCTAGGAAGTGCACTCTTTCCAAGGGTTCTGAGTATGACCTGTTGTTTACCTAGAAGCACTGAGACGGCGACCACGCGAGGAAAAATAATGCTTTTTCCCCTGACCATCCAATCTGTGCGGGCATGAATAATCCTCGAATCAGGCATAGAGACGGCGAGGTAACAGAAAATGCAAATCAGTTGAAAGTCACAAGGAGGTGGTAAAGAAAAAGGCAAAGCACGTCTGTGAAATTGCGTAATTGCTCCATGGGAAATTTTAATCAATTAGAACCGCAGAGCTAATTGAAGACGGCATTGTGTTTACTGACTGGTGGCGTCGAGCCGAGGGAGGGGAACATGCGTCCAGATATAACCAAGCGTATCCGTCTGTATGTAAGGTTCATTTCAGACTCAAAGCGCTCTATCCCTCCTGCTTCTGACTTTACTCTTAGAGAAATAAATGCTTTGAAGGGGGTTTAAAGCACAAAGCCTGGACATGGTTAGCACACACATACACACACCTTCTAGTGAGATCTATTCAGGGACACAAAGCCCAGTCACACTTTATCTGTCACTGGTGAGCTCAGAGAGTTGACCCTCCGGAGCAGCCGGGCTCTGAGTGTCTAATGGTGTCTGACAGTGTCCAAATGAACTCCCGTAGAATTCAGGGAAGGTCATTTACATCATTAAGTGCTGCTGATGAGATGAATAATAAATGTATTACTGCCGTGATGGGAGCCGAAATAAAAAAGAGATGATTGAGACGGAGAAACTGCGCCGTCGGCCCGCGATGCAAACAGGTGCCGTGTTTACCGTGAGCGCCCATCCAGCTGCAACGCCCCCCCACTCCACATCCTCCAGAGTGAAGGTAATTTCATTACCCGCCATCCAAACTCTACATGCTTGACTGGTAGAGTGGAGAGAGGGAGTGAAAACACACCACCATTACGGCGGCTCTCAGCTGACGTGTAATATATGCCGGGCGTCGTTTTCGGTGTAAAACAAACCTCGTTTAACGTCGACTAATGAAGATTTAAGAAGCTACTGTTTGTCTCTCCTTTGAGCAGCCGTCAGGGGGCTGACTGCACCGGCGCACCACGGAGGAGTCCTTGCCGCGACGTTACCGTGGCGTTTCATGTTTCACGCTTGTCTCCTCCGCCCGGCTGAGGGACGGGGAGAGGCCAGAGCACGAACTCCGTGACCCTGGAGGATGATGGGAGAGGAGGGGGAGGCAGGTGATGAAAAAGGAAGTGGGAGAGTCAGAAGTGAATCGGGTCACTGGACTCCTCCATCTGCTCTGAGACCTGTGCCTGTCTGATTTGTAATTGAAAGATATTGCAAAAAAAGAAGCACCACAGACCAGATTAACATTGTCAGTGAGACTTTGACATCTGCAATCAACAAGCTTCCTCTCCCTCATCATTACAAGTACATTGTGGACGCCACTAGTTTTTTTTTATAGTCTAGATTCATTCTTACCAGGATATTTAGATTCTTAATTTTGATAAAACATTGTATAGTTTTCTCAAGGTGATTATAACTCAGTGTAACTCTGCATGTTTTCTGGGAATGAATTATGTACAACCGAATATTATGGCCAGACTAAATGGAGGTTTGCTGTTAAATTACAAGACTTCTACATAGTTCTAAATAGACGATCGTTTTAAAGTCCTGCTACTGGTAATAATTTGGTGATAAAAGATTTGGGGAAAAAAGAAAAGATTTTCAATGTTTGTAAAACTGGTACCAAAGTTCATTTTTCACTGTAATGCTGCTGTAAGCAAGTGCTTTCATGCAGTTCTCAAAAAATGAATGATTTATTCTCGCATTGTGACTTTATTGTAGTAATGTTATGACGATTCTCATATTATTAGGAACTCTTGAATTATTTTTTTATTTTGGTAATTATTGCAAGTATAAGTCTCCCGATCTGACCCCCCTCAAATGTTTATCATTGGGGGGTCAGTGTGCCGCAAACAGGAAGTTAATATCAACAACCATTCCCATTTTATTTAGGTGTATCCATATAAATGGCCCTACCTGAACATTGATCTCATATTATGACTTTATTCTAGTAATATTGTGACGATTCTCATATTATCACAGCTTTATTCTGGTAAAATTATTTAAAAAATAACCAATTATTATGACTTTACTCAGGTAATATTATGACTTTATTCTTGCGTTGCTACACACAACCACTTTTTTCTCCTGTGTTTATGACTTTTACTCTCATTTTGTTCCTTTTTGGAATTTACACCTATCATTTTATAACTTATTCTATTAAATTGAAATGAAAAAACTATCTTGTCTTATCCTAATACTAACTTTAGTAAAAGAATAACTGTTCTTGTCCCCTTACCACAACTTTTTAAAGTTTTATCACAAACTTTATATTTCCTCTCACGTTTGAACCTGTGTAAAATTCAACAATGATCAAGGAGTAAACCAATTAAATTTTTCAGATGATTAGTTACTTTAATTGAAGACTAACTGCCTTTATTAATGAGGTGTAGCCAAAATCTAATTTAGGACATATTTAAATGATTAGGATTTTATTACCCATGAGTTAATGGATCATTGTTTTCTACCCTAACTGGAGTGACAGACATCCCTCAAACTGCTATGAGATGATAATTAGTTATTTCAATAGAAAGGAAAGCTGAAAAACAAAAGTCTTGGAGGAATGATTTCATACAAGCTTCAGCTTGTAGCTGTGATTTTACTGAACTCTGTGGCAAAAATTGTGAACCAGCAGAAATTGCGTCAAGTGAATTGATTTAGTGAGAAGACTTACATCCTGTGCTGTGATTCTATTCATGGTTTATCAGGCAAAAAATAAAAACAATCTTTACATTAATTCAAAAGGAAACATATTTAAAGTTAGAACATATATTATCTGATAGTACATAAATACAGATATGCTAGAAATACAGATTTCAAACATATAATCCTTGGCACATAAAACATAAAACAGATCCGGGTTTTAGCTGATTTTTTAAATTATTATTATTATTTATTTAACATCAACATTTATACAACCAACATTTATAAGGCTTTAAAGCTATTAAAGCAACACTAAAAAAGTTTCAGTTTTGGTTTATTTTTGCACCCAGTGCGGACAAATGCGGTAGTGTGTTGCCTGAAGAAGACTGCATTTCCCATGAGCACGAGCACTTAGCGTGGTAAAATCCTGATCTTCCGGTCGCCTGCAGTTGCATTGAAGTACATTTCTGTTTCCAGTGTCTGTGTGAAGGATGAACAGCGATGGGGTGATGAATCTAATTGTGGTGAAACAATATTATATGATGATGTTGAAGATAGGAAACGGGGGAAGAAAAATATGTCGTAAAGCAGAAAGCACATTTGTAGTTCTTTTTTTGTGTAAGGGTTCCTGCCATCCTCCTCAAAGTTTCTTGGTGCCGGTTAAAGCAATAAGGTGTCAGGTCGCGATCAATGACTCGAGCAGAGGTGGAATTGCGGAAATAAATAATTTATTTTGGGGAAGGATAATGAACAGAACATGAATCGGAACAAAGGCAAAGCGGAAACACAACAGGAACAACGCGGAGACGGAACGAAAACAAACAGAACTGAGACGCGGAACGTGAACAGTGAACTGAAGCGAGACGCGGAAACTACAAACGTGAATAAACAAATCAAAATAAACAAACCAGCTAAAGAACACGGGAAGGGGGAAATAAACTAATAGACAAAATAACAACAATAATAATCACAAGGGAGGAAGCACGGGAAACCGGAGACTAAAGGAAAACAAAACCAAAGTGCATACCAGAACGTGACCAGGGGAAATGACGATGTAGAAGAGCCAGGACAGAGAATTCAGCGAGCAAGAGATGAAGACTTACTGGGAACAAGCAAGAGATGACGCAGAGAGACGAGGAGGGAAATCAGACAATCCAGCGGTGAGTGAATGAATGAATGCGGCTAAAGTATAGAGGAACTGGGGTGGGATTGGTGGAGAAGATGATTGGATTATTTAGAACAGATGTGAATGATGAGAACAGCTGAGGGAACACACACACACAGGGAGAAAGAGCAGACAGCGAGGGAGAAAACAAAGACTCAACCAAACTAGAAAATAACCTAAACAAATTAATAACTAAATATAAATAATGATAACAACAACAAACTGAACCAAACCAAAAGACGGATCATGACATAAGGACCCCGTCGGGCCATAACAGAGGCGTCATTCAATGATCTGTAAGTCGACGTATGATCACAAAAGTTATGAAAATATTTTATGAAGGTTGAAAAGATACTTAGTGTTGCTTTAAGCAACTTTGAGGATGTTGCTTTAAAATACATAATAATTTTAGTTTGAGGATTATGTCCTCTAAAGGGGAAAAAAGCTGTTTAAAACATTATTTATAAAAAACATTTCAGCACTACCTTCCAAATCATTTAACACTCTGATGTAGTTTAACCTACAAGCTAAGCCAGGTTTAGCTTAACTTGCTAATCAATTGACATGTTAGCAACTCAAACAAAAACCCAGTAATATCACTATGCTGGGCTAATTCACATGGGCATGCTGGATGCTTGACCTGGAATATTACATCCGATTAGGTATGCAACTACTTGGGGGCGGTGATAGTTGTTAATTTACATTTCAAGCAGTCAGAAAAACAAAATAACAAAACAGTGAAATCACAGCATAAGTAACATACATCATCTTCACACACTTGGGAAGAAGTTCTTGAGGAGCCAGTTAGCTAAAGACAACGATAAAAAGGTTCACCAGGAGATATTTGGCTGATGTGTTTGCTTTCATTTTCTTTTCCACTTCAACTATTCAAAGATAAACATTTTATTAGATCTATTATTAACAGGAATAACGTTTAGTTGTTTCAAAAGATCGAACTAAGAAAACTACTCTAACAAGTCATACAAATTAATTACTTTTCATATGTCTATAAATAATAACTACTGTATATAGTCAAAAATCATCAATTTCGAACAGAAGAATATTCCTCTTAATATTCCAGTTGTACAAATCTGTATCCTTAAGTCCACAGAGAGCGAGACCGTGGAGAGAGCTGGACTAAATGCAGGGTAAACCCAGAGATATATCTTATTTCAGAAGACTGTCCCTGTGCAGCTCTCCAGGATTCAAGGCTGCTGACAGTTTCGCCTGGCAGCTGAAATCAATAAGTTCTTTAAGTCTGACATGCAAGCATAGACACAAGCCTCCAACAAAAACCTGCAGTTGAAGTATAACCTAGAGACAGATCTCACTGCGGGGCAGAGCGATGAATGGAAAAGAGCAGAGCAAAGGGAGAAGCAGGTAAGGGTGCAGAGAGAGAAAAGGTTCACCCCGCCGGACCGGCTGCTCTGTATGGAAGTGGATGGTGAGAGCAGGAGGGTCTCACAGATATTAATGAAACTGTGGAAAATCTGATTTTAGACGCACTCTATCGTCCAATAACGCGATATGCTCAGGAGACAACAAATACAAACATACTTCAAATCATAAAACGCGCAGATTTATGTGAGGGTCACATTTTTAACCCAATCCACTGAGTTCATCCCTAAATCAATTTATGAAACTAAATAAAGGTCTGATTACATAAGGAGAGGCAGCAGTTAAAAAAAACACAAATGGAAACCTGTGGTTAGCACTGCCGCTTCCCAGCTAAGAGACTGTCAGCTGAAATTTTGGCAGGTTTATTGCAGAGTATAATTCAAATGGGTTCGTTTGTGTGGTTTGGCTGAAAATTCTTCAAAAAACATGCAAGTTGGGGTAAATCTACCCTCACATTGGTTTTGAAGGGACTATGAAAAAATGTGCATGGTTGGGCCAAACTGCCGAAATTGATCCTCAATGAGGACAGAGCAGAGATGGGTAGGAACTACTTCCATTTACTCAGTTAACTTTACTTGAGTGAATTAATTGAAAAAATAAAGGCCCTTAGAAGTGTACCTGTTGGATAACATCATAAATTACTGGTTATTTTAATTGATTCAATACTGTGTACTCCACCCACTACAAGTAATTTTACTGAAACATTAGTGCGACGAAGTATTAGAACCGATTCAACTACACAGCCAATCAGAAGCCAGTTTGGCTGAGTTCAGTTGAAAGCACATTGTTCTTGCTAAGTTTATAACTTCAGAGGTTTTGTGCAGACATTGCGATTATGTCGGTATGCATCATAAAAGTGAGTGTAGGGTTATAAATAAAGATAGATGTAAAAATATGTAAATATTGAAGTTTTATTTTGCTTACTGCAGTTTAGAAAATCAGATTATCTATGGGCCAGTTATTGATGTTTATATGTAACTTGCCGGCAGAAATCAACAAACTTTATTTAAGAAAACTGAATCATTTGATTTTTGAATTTTTACTGTTGCACCTGGTGGCCATAAATATTAAAACAACATAACTATGTTGGAAAATGGTTTTTGTCTGGGTTTGTTTGTTGTCCTTCCTTGTTGTCTCACCAGGGGGTGTTCAGGACTCTGTTTTCCTTGGAGCTGCTCGGCTGGTAGCTTTCTGAATCCACAGGTGCTGCCAGTCCTCCTGATGAGGCTGTGGAGAATAAAGGTAGCTGCTCTGCAGTCATTCAGTGCCAGATTGTTACTTCACATAGTACAATCAAGCCTCTCCGCGGTCCTTTTGTTGCTCTTCAAGTGTTTGGCTGTTCCTTATTGTCCCTAATAAATCCTCTTGCTTGTGCAACAGGTACTCAGCTCCAGAACTTATTCTTTGGGTCAACATTCCTCGATGACAAATTCAAACCTGCAAGAAAGATCAACCCCAGACAATCTCACAACCTGGACTACAACCGCATCACTGCCTCCACAAATCATCCATGGTGTCTCCACACTACCTGTCTGCTCCAACAGCATCCACACAGCCTCCTTTCCACCATCAACGCCCTCTAGACCACCTCTCTGGATAACATCACACCCACAACCCAATACCCAAAAATTAACACATACACATGTTTACCCTAGTTGATTCCAATCTAGGCAGGTTTGCATTGCCAAATTGTAGGCTTACCTCATCAGTTTATTTTTAATCCAAAGCTAAGCATCATATAGAAAGAAAAGGTCGGATAAGTGAACACTAAACTTAGGATGGTTGTTGCTGTTTGGTCTGAGTACCATAGAAAACTAATCTGAGATTCCCTCCGGTTTACAGAAAACGGAAGAAAGAAAACTTCCTGGGAACAAAAACCCTGATCTCATTTATACTGGTAACATATGGAGTAAGATCACTGTCAAAAAGGTCTATGCACAACTCTAACATTCGTATTCATATGTCAATAAATTTCTTGTACCCAAAACTCTTGTTTTTATGTGAGTATGAATCTAAAAGCTGTGTGTCTTATGAATACAACTCTAACTTTTACAACTACGAAATCTTCCTTTCTCTGTGGACACAAATTCTACTTTTTGGTTTTGAGTGAAAAAAGGAGTAATCGTTCCGCGATCAATATAAGATATATAAGATCAATATACATTTCTATATAAACAAGTGATTGCTCCACCAGGTCTACTGTCTTCCACCATCTTTAAATTTGGAGCGGGTTGTGTTTGTAGCGGATCGATTACTCCGCCCTGTGACGTCATTGACAAATTTTCTAACTTGTACCCACAAAGTTGAATTTGTGTCCACAGAGAAAGGAGAAATTCGTAGTTGTAAAAATTAGAGTTGTAATCATAACACTTTGAACTCACAGCTTCTAGATTCATACTCTCAGCCTCTCAAATATTTCAGCAGAGTTTTGGTTACATGAACTTTATGGACATAAATATAGAAGATATCTTTGACTCCGTTAGAAAAGCAAATGAATACTGACACTTGATTCCTTTTAGCATTTAATCACTTCCAGGAATTTGTTTCGCAAAGAAGCTGTATGTATCGTTTTCCCCCATTCATAAAACAGTTGTGTCTACCCACTTTATAAATCTTACTTATTTTCCATTTAAAAACATAAATTTTCCCTGGCCGGAAATAAAATTACTGAAAACAAACAAGGGCTCATATTCATGAAAAACAAGGTAAGTTGGGCTTTACCACCTGCTTTGATCCTCAGAAATATCTGCAACAGATGGAGAAGTGAAAATGAGAGATATGCTCATCCATGAGCTGGAAAGTTTCAATTGTTTCTTTTAGGCTATTCAGAGGTTTCCATGAGCTCCACTGCAGAAATCCACACTTTTCTAAATAAAGCAGTTCCTCCTGACAAAATAATCCCCAAAAAATAAAAAATTAATTCTACATTAAAGAAGATGAATGTGTAGACATGGTAGAAGGTGGCTCAGGTGGTGGGAGTTGTGTCCTTGAGCAAAAAGCTTCACCCTCCTGTCTTTTATACTTTATTAAATTTATTTCAATGTAAAAATATTTATTTTAATCCCAAAGTTAAATTAAAATAACTCATATTATCACAGTTTTTTCAAAGATTTGTTGTAGATGCCGAAGGTGCTGAACAGTGTCGCCTGTAGCATTCTGTGTTACTGCTGATATGAGTATTCCTCTAAAGACAATGCATCTCAAGAGGGTTCAGAACATAGTAATGCTTGTTAGCTTTAAGCTTTTATTTCAACTGTTCGGATAAGTTCATTATATAGCACCACTTTACAACATGTCGCCTCAAGGCATTTCACAAAAAAATTCATTCGTTCAAATCATAAATACATCATAAACAAAGTAGTCCAAAAAAAGTGTTCAGTCTAAGGAAAGTCATTGACTTGCAGCATTCACTCCTCTGGAATCAGCAGACCAAAACAATGGTCTTATGTTGTCGTTGACTTTACAGCAATCCCTCATACTGAGCATGCATGTAGCGACAGTGGAGAGGAAAAACTCCCCTTTAACAGGAAGAAACCTCCAGCAGAACCAGGCTCAGTACAAGCAGCCATCTGCCACGACCGACTACAGGTTCGAAAAATAAAAAAATTAAAATTTTTAGCAGCAGTTGTAGAACGTCGCTGGCAGCATCTCAGCCCATGTTCCAAGAAGCTGTCTCAGCTAACAGAGAGAAGAACACTTTTGTGATGTTAATCAGCTGCTCAAGTTGTAAAATAACCTAGCTGTCAAGTCTAATAATCTTAAAAAATGTCCTAAAAGGCTAAATGTATCTCCAGAAATTGTTAAAGCTACACAGAGACGAGAACTGGAGAGAATATTTGAAACAAAGGAATTAAAAGTTTTTAAAAAATAAAAAAATTATAACAGATGGAGAGAGCTACTCCAACATGCTGCAACATTGAAGGCCTCAATTCTGGAAAAAGAACTGGAGGATCGAAGTTTCTATATGGGAAATGTCCTGGGAATGTCTTGTGAATCCCCCGGAGCCATTGGCCCAAATGGCCTAGAACAAATAAACAAACTAATAAAACTAAATAAAAAAACTAAAGTTCCTTGCAGCTACTTGAAAGAATCAGTTTTAAAATCCTACAGCTGTTATGTTCACTTGTTTTAGGTTGTTCGAACATATAAAGGCAGCAGAAGATTCTTTTTGGGGGAATTTTTACCCCACACAGAACAACTTTCTGTCCATTTTCACGTCGGCCATTTTTCTTCTTCACATGATAAAACGATGCAGTCAGCCACGCTACTCCGGTGCAAGATCGTGGGCGCCGCTGCACTTGTGTCCATGGCAACCTTTCGGTTTGCTATTGATTTTACCATCTGAACACTTTGCAGATCTTGTTATGCCTTATTATTGCCAGAGCAAAATGTCTTTCTGCATTCGCTCCATTAAGACCGGGCCTCCACCTATTTGGACCCCCGATGAAACACCCTAATGGTACCATTAAGGCAGGAAGATTAGTGGTGCACACGGGGTCCGCTTGCATTCACACACTCTACACTCCTCGTTCACGCTGCCAATGGAGTGACAAAGAGAGAGATGGAAAAAGAAGGTATTAACTTTGAGATCCAGGCGAGGGAAAACCACCTCTGCCTGTTGCAGAGCTTGAATTCAGCAACAAACCCTGACATGATTAGGAAAAGGTATTTTCTATTAACTTCCTGTGTAGTGATCGGACTGCAGAGGAAAACAAGAATCTCAAGCAACAAAAGAGAAAGTAGAAGCATTATCAACAGCTGCGGAAATGGAAGACTTATATAAATACATGGAGACGAGGCTTAGATAGTTATTTAGCAGAGGAGAGAGATTCTGTCAGGCCTCTGTTGATAACGCAGGACTCCAAGAAAAAAAACGTTGAATTCCTGCCTGTCTTCTGGCTTTGTTCTGCAAAAAAGAGTCACACAGGAAACTAGAGTCAAGCTAAAAACAAACTCCCACTGCTTAATAACTTCATTTCCTTCATTTTTCGTCATTTCTCCCTTGAGAAAAATCATATATTTTTGATGGTAAACTATGTTTATACTGCTGAACCTGAGCTGTGACACGCCAAGGGACATTTGATTTTGTTCATTATTTTATTTTAAGATTTATACAACACATAGAGGAAATTTTGTTTTATCAGTCACTGAACTGCTTTAACACCTGTAGCATGGGGATTCTTCAGAAGTTACATTCATAATCTCTCTATGTATATATATATATTTTAAAAACCTATTAAGGGCAGATTCTGTAAGAAGCTAATAAAGAAAATGATGGCAAAAATACTTTCTCACTTCGGAGAATTGGAGCTCCATCCAGAGTTATTTTGTCACTGTCACACCAGGCCGTTGACCCCAGAGTGACAGGAATGTTTATTAAGTAATTTAGCGACCCTCCACCACCCATACTGAAACACCGAAGCATCTGCTCAATTAAGATGATGGGGCTCCTCTAGCAAATCTGGACAACTTTGAGGCATTATTACTTCGTTTTACTTAATCTAATATGCCATATATTATTTGTTTTTCTGTATTAGAGGTTGGGAAACATCTAATAATGCATTATCCCCACCGTGTGGTAACGAAGGTGAACAAACGCTAAAAAATCTCTTTCACACAAATAACTTTGTGGCAAAAAAAGAGAAGAATAATACAAATGCTTGATTGTCTCGCGAACTCCTCCCGTTTCTACCTTCTTTTTCTCTTCGTCTCCTTCATGTCAGTGGTGCAGCTGGGTCTTCGTTCCCCACAGGATCCATTTAGAAGCCTTGTTTTTATTTCCTCACATGAAATATCACTCCATCTTTAGAGGCCCGAGGGTGGCGTTCCCCCACTCTGACCTTTCCCTGTCAGCTAATAAAATCAGCCTTCCTTCATCACGAGCAACGAGAGGAAACATTAATGCATCATTTACTGCTCCGCGTTTCCTATTAAGCCATTAATCCCAAGCAACTCAATAACTTTATCTGTTTTTATTGGTTCTATTCTTTGCATAACAAAGACATGCTGTTTCAGATTACCAGGAGACTTTCATGAGCACTGATAATCTGTTCCCATGGAGCAGTTGTAACTCTTCAAAATAAACAGATATATAAAAAAAGTATAAAATTGATACTGGTCATTATGTACGCAAACAAAAAATGCTGCAACAAATAGGAAAGGAATTCTTTTTGCGTTGCCTCAATGATCTGGTTGATATGATCGAGGATTAGGATTTCATGTCTTTTTGTACATTTTGCAATTTTGCTCTTATTCAGCAGTCAGAAAGCAGAGGACTGGGAACATGTTTGGCAGTAAAGTTGTTTTAATTTGGTAAAGTAATACTGAAAAAGTAAAAGATATGGCCAGACTTCAAGTTTTGTAAGTGTGGTTCCACAAAAGTTCTTCCAGTGTTGAAATGCAAAATGCAATCTAACTAGTTATAAATGTATATATTAAGAATACTAGCAATACATATATGAAGAAATTGAATAAGAAAAGAAGGCTTCTAAAGGAAAAGGCAACAAAATAAATCAGTAAGATCTTAATCTAAGTGCAACTAGCTGTTAAAATAAAGTTTTATGACGAATAAGTAAAACAGGTTCCAGTAAAATCTAAATGCTGGAATTCAATTTGTTAATTATATTAATCATATTTTAATTTCACTCATTAATGTCCGATTGAAGTTGCCATCTTGGTTTAAGAAATGTTTTGTTAACTGAAACTATCACCAGCTCAAAACTTGTAAAAAACACCAACATTGTTGATTCAATTGTTTTTAATCTATGGTGTTAAACTGAAGTAACAGAAAGAAATATACAATTCTTTTTTTAAGTGGATTTAAGTCAAATATTGAATGGAGCTGTCGTATATTTTAGAGCTTTGCAAGCTAACTGTAAAAATTTGATGTTAAAAAATAAAATTGCAAGCTAGCTGACAGTTTTGCTAACAGCCCAGCTAGTTATAGAGCAAAAATCTAAAAACACGAAACAACAACATACATTTGCTTAGTGAGTTTGTTAACTAGCTTGTTTCAAATTTGCTGTAAGATCACTTTTTAAGTTCATGTTGTCATTAATAACAATTTGACTCTGCTTGCCAACTCAGCTAGCATGCAGTTAGCTTTTTATCTACTTTATGTCACTTTAATTTAAGCCACTCGTTTCACTTAATTGATGTATATTTTACAATAAGAGGTCTTTTAAAATATCAAATTGTACCAAAATCTACTCCTACAACTAACATCTGTGATTGTTAGCATTTAACTAATAACATTTACTTTTGTATTTGGAGATTTTGATTCATAAATATGAAAACATACTTTTAAATAACAACCAAACTTTACTGTGTTCAATGTACAAGTTATAAATTATTACATGCAACTTGAAGGCTTTTAAGTGAGCGAGACAGCCAACTAGCAACTTAGCTATTCTGCTTATGTTCTTAATAAATGAGCTTGCTAACTAGTTAGCATCTTCACACTAAGATGGATATGTCTTAAGCTCCTTATTAGACTATTTTTAATTGTAAATCCATTTTTGAAAGATTATGCTCTTCTAAAAAAGCCTTTTTGTTTGTTTGTTTATAGGAAACCTATCAAGTTTTGTTAGGGGTTTCTTTTTTGGTTTAAAATGACCAAAGCTAAAAACGTGGTTCAGCTACGAGTTAGACTCAGTAATAGTTGCATTGTATTGAGCTTGATGTCCATGCTAACTACTGCTGGAAGTACACGCCCATAATGACGGATCTCTGCATCTTCATCACGTACAGTAACTACGATATGTTTGACGGATTAGACTGAACACAAGCTGTCTGAAGTCAAAGTAATTCACTGATTCGCAGCTAAATATAACTGCTGTGATAACATGTTTTAAAGTAGAGTTCGGTTTAAAAAATGGGGATCAATAACTTTATTATTTATTTTATAGGAGTGGGAAATGTTTTAGTATATTCTAAGAAACAACAAGGTGATGTGTGTAACTCTATCTTTGGATGTAATAAACATATTTAGTTGCACTCAGGAATGTTTCCATATACTTCTAAACAGCCTTGCTGAGTATTTAGTTTTTATTCCGGCCTCATGGTTTTGACAGCATTGTCTAATGCAGAGAGATGTCAGGTTTTCCCTCTCGTAGGTGACACGAGAGGTCCAGCGGTAAGTGATAAAGAGCTCAGCAGACTTTTTAATTAACGGCGTCTGCCCAAGGTCGGAGTCATCATGTCACCGAGTCGTTGTCCCATGCCTGATTGATCGCTCTCTGCTCCCACACCCACATTCTGCGTCGGGTGTCACAAATCGATCTAGCTTCTGTCTTAGCATTCCTCCCTGCATCCAATGACCACCTGGACATCCTTCTATAAATCTTTATTTTAATAACATCACACTGTGTAGAAATGTAATGTTTCCAGTGTAGTTTTGAAGTTTGAACCCAGACGTCTCTTTCGGCTGATCAGACGCTCCCAATCGTAACGATCCATCAGAGTGCAGCCACTGACTAACAGTCTGTCATCATCCGACCGTCAGGGCAGTGATCCCTGAAAGCGTCAACCATTAATCAAAATCAGACGTCACATATGAGAGTGGACATCAAACTGGAGGTCAGTCTGCCAAGAACAAGTAGGTCTGTCCGTTCCGAAAGTTTTTCTTATTATCCGGATCTTTTCATTATTTTTGCTCAAAGTTATGATCCATCTGGGATTGTGCAGTTTGGACTTCCAGGATATGATAGCGACTTTCACCAAGTAGAGCATCATTTTTGCATTAGCAAGAACATTTTTTACATTTGTTTACAAAGCGTCCTTGTATTTAACCCCCTTTTCTCTGATACTAAAATAAAAGTTTGGCATTATAGTTATTATAGCTCCTCTTACTTGAGTCAAATTTCTGGATACTCTGTATGGTAGACACAAACCTACAGTTTATGTTAAAGTGAGTCTGTTGCTATAATATTGTTTTGTACATGCTGAGCCATTCGGAGATTAATTGATTATACAGTAAACGCTATTTATTTTCACAAGAAAACCTTTAACCTTTTGTAAGTTGTACTTTCCTATTTTAAAAAGTAAAGGAAGTGGTGTTGTTGAAAATTCTTTTTGAAAAAGCATATTTTCTGCTAAAATGTTATTTAGTGTGGTTTGTTTGCATTGTAGACTTTACAAACACCATCATTTCAACATAACCGTATATTTTTCTATGTCTGATGACATCATGATCAGTAATTCAGTACTTGAGTTGCCTTTTTACATATTACTTTTTCAATCTTACGTAAGATATTTTCACGTACAGCTATATTTTTGCGTTTACTTGAGTAAAAATATATTGAAGTACAGCTATTCTCACTTGAGTACAAATTCAGTGTACTGCATCCAAACATCTTTAAAATGTCGTTGAGGATAGATGAGTGTGAGGATAGATACTGTGTTACGGAAGGATCTCCAGTAGCAGTCAGTCTCGTAATTTATCCAATTCGTCCTCTGACTGGTGATTCTCATACCATGCTAAAAGCTTCATTTTGAGCAGAGAAGATATTTCATAGTATCATGTCCTTTATGTCACCACCAGTTGTCTGCTAGTCCAGCTCCTTTGCTTTTGCCGCACCCTTCAAATCACTATCTGAATATATATTGCTGTCTAGGGATATGATCCTTGGCTCATTATGATCAATGGAAGAGATGGTTTAAGCACTCTTTTTCAGATCCTGGCACGATTTTAAGCTTTTAAGACGCTCATAGAAGTAGAAAACCAGCTCATTCCCATGTTTATGCAACATAAGAAATGTCAGAAAATAAGAAAAACAATAGCAGAAATGCTTCAAGTCTAGTAAAATGAGAAATCAGTACAAACGTAGCAGAGCCGCGGCAACAAGCAAACAGCGTTACGAGCACAATTTTAAAAAGAAACAATAAATTACCACCTGGGTGTAATTTAATCAAAGTATACTAAAATTTTCTATTACTGTTTGCAGTTTCACATTTCTTTTCATCTAAGCGTGGTATTTCCAGTAGCTTTACATTGTTTTCTTGTGCTGTAATTTTGCACTTACTGTACAGCCTCTTGGGTTTCTTTTTTTCATTATGTTTCATCTTTGTCTTAATCTCCATGTTGCTCACTTTGCTGCTGGTACTCCTGAACTTCCCACCGAGGCGCAGCAAAGGATTTCTCAAACATCATTTCATTATCCCGGTCCTCCGCAGCATTAATCACAGCTGGCCTAAAGGTTGCTTTAATAAACTAATGTTAGTGTTGTGTTCTCTAAGAAGCCGTAATTAGTCTTTTACAGTTTCCGCTGTGTTTCTG
This sequence comes from Orestias chungarensis, assembly GCA_032876305.1. Taxonomy (NCBI): domain Eukaryota; kingdom Metazoa; phylum Chordata; class Actinopteri; order Cyprinodontiformes; family Cyprinodontidae; genus Orestias; species Orestias chungarensis. The sequence goes on from JAVLVB010000208.1 coordinate 370,330, forward strand.
TGCCCAAAAAAAAATCAATGTCATATATTTTTATGAGTGCTATAAGCATTTTGTGCCCCCCCCCCCCCCCCC
>JAVLVB010000208.1:370501-399394 GCA_032876305.1 Orestias chungarensis
AGTAATTATTTTCAATTTATTCGTTGCAGAAATGAAGTCACGGCCAGGTTTCTCTCCAGCTTTTAGTTATAGTAATTAAAGTCTTCCCCACCTCTGACATTTGGTGCTTCACTGGTCCGCCCTCCTCCATTATCCTCCCCCACTGTTAACCAGATGCAGCCTTCAGAGGCTGTAAACAGGCCTAGACTGGAATGGAAACGTCCATCTTTTACAAATAGAAGCAACGTACATAGAGTGAAGGGTGCCATATTACAATAAATAACGTAATATGTCAATAAGTTAATAAAACTGATAAGAATAGGTCCCTTAATAAAATGTATTGATTTCATTTAAAAAAATCAGATGTAATGATTTTGTGATTTAGTTAAAAATTTCATGCTCCTGTGCTGAAACACAACCGAAACTAATTTAAATTGTCAACTTCATCCATCAAACCCATCTACAGGATTTGATACCCAGACCTCCGATTGCCTGCTTCAAACAGCAAGTCAAGACTATTTCCTTGTGCTTTACTTTGAATCTGACATCAATATTTTCACTGGAAGGACAAAGACAATCTAAATGATTGTTGTAAATTATTTAGTACAAACTCTATTCATGTTTGAAACATCTCTACTTAGCTCATGGAGAGCTTCACTGTGGTCCAGCATTGAGGAAGCTGCCACAAGCTTCAAACAGGATCAGCCCACTTACTAACCATGTCTGTCTTGAAACCAGAGATATAAAGGCTGGAGTTCATCACCAAGAATTTGTGGTCAAATGATTGCAAAAAATGTTAATTATGTTATAGAATTCATCTCCGCAGTTTACGGCAAGCTCTCTAGTTTTTCAAAATGAAATCAATGCAATCAACAGGGGCTATATTTCATGCTATATTTGTTTCCTGAATAGTAAATAGATGGTTATGACATCTGTTTCACCTGCTGCTGTTTGTATGACTTTGGTCTCCTGTATTTGCTGGATGTTGATGCTCCAGCGCCATCTAGTGGGGGATAGAATACAACAGAGCATTTCATCTTGAATCTGACTGGATTCTGCTTCTCGTCCTTCATTTAGTTGTTTTTTTAAATTTCCTGTGCAGTTCATTGTTCTTTTAAAGTGGTTTTAATCAACAGCCTCCAGCTTTTTGACTTCTGATGGAACCAAAATGGAAACGGTTTAATGAGATTATGAATAAAATGCAAAAGTAATGTGTTTATGTGATTCCATAAATAAATAAAAAGTGGATTACATTTTACATTATGTCTTAATGCAAATAAAAGCCTGTTTATTTGTAAATTAGATTATTAGACTGATTAATACTGTTATAAAAAAAAGAAAAATTGACATAAAAGACGATGAGGAGTTGGGTAAGACGCAAAAGTCCCCACTACAGTAGCTAGTTGTTTGAAGAAGGCTGTAGTGTTGCAAAGGTTTAGTGGGGGGGGATGAAACTAACTACCCAGGGGTAAATGCATTTTTGTGAGGCAGGTTGAGGAGGTTTTGTGTGCAGGAGCACAGAGACGTACGTGACAATCAAAGCCCTGAGCTTTGATTGTCACGTACAGGGTGTTAAGATTTTTCTCCTGAAATTAAAAACTTGGGCTGCCGTGTCGTCTGCTGGTTCTAGTTCCCTGGTTTTTATGAACCTCTTAGCAGAACATTGGTACTGGGCTTGATTGGTCAGCAAACTGGTCTCCAGATATCTAAAGGAAGGAGATGAGAGACACCAGAACTAATGGGAATGAACTGAAGGCTGCTATCGAAGTAGCCACCGTATACTGGGCATACTTTTCACCTGGGACAAATTTCTGTGTTAAAGGAAATGTTTTCTGCTTGGATGCAAGATTATGCCAATATAAAGTGTGTTAGAGCAACATGTAGGCCTCGAAGGACCACAACTAGACACTCGTAATAATAAAAAAAGATTGTATTAAACATTTAAATTCTTGATAATAGAACAGTATCTTTCCTGCTGGGTTTGTTATTGTGTATCTTCTCACAAGGGAATCTAGCGACAGACAAAAGTCTTTCTAATTGTGTAAGGAAATCTGCTTTTAATTAGGACATTAGTACTTTTTCTGAGACTGATGGTTCCTGTCTTTAAAACCCACCAGATCCTGGCTAAAGTTTTAACCACTAATGGGTTTTAGTTTAGTGTCTTCATCTAAAACTTTAATTAAAATCAGATTTTGCCTTTCTGGTAGTGTTCCTCAATCCCAGGAGTAAAAACCTACTTGTGACTAAATCTGCTGCCAAAACCTCATTATTCTGGAGCCTCTAATTGTCCCTCCTTTCTTGTTATAATAATTACTTTTCTAATGAGAAATCAGACACAATAAAGTGTTAATTAGCTAAAATTTTCTGCCTTATTTAATGTCCTTTTACACATTTTTTCTTTTCTGCGTGTGGTGCAACTGTTGTTCCTGTGTCAAATTGGATGATTACTATAAATAATTATTAAAAAAACTTTTTTCAGCTTAAATCCCTGCTTTGCTGTATATAGCCTACAAGCTCAGTAACAACAATGTTATTGTTATTTATTTATGTTCTGTCTGTTTTTGTGAGGTTTCTGTTTAATGTAGTAAAAAGAAAGTAAATATTTTATTTTTATTTTGTTTGTTTTTCCTCCTGTCAACCTGTAAACCCAAAACTGTGTAGGAGGTTTGAAATCTGGATGGATGGATGGATGGATGGATGATGGATGGATGGACTTGTATTTTGGAAATATAGTGGATGGCTATTTTGAATATGGATGGATGGACAAATAGATGATGAAACGATGGATTTAATGTTTGACATAGTTCGATGATTATAGTCATAATTATTGGATGGATCGATAAATGGATGGATGATTATATGGACAGATAAATTGATGGATACATGGTTGGATAAATACATTGATGGATTGATGCTTATTTTGGATGGATCGAGGATGAATGGATGGATGAGAGGATGATGAATGGAAAACTAGTGACCTGATTTTTGACAAGGAAAGGTTTATATCTACCAAAATAAAGCTAACGGCTAATCGAATGTCCAACATCTCTTATCTGTGAGCTACAGCGCTATGCTAGCAGATGTAAAAAATCTACAGTTTCACACAAATAATTATTCATTAATTAATTATTATTATTTTATGTTTTCATCAGAATCAGTTTGTCTTTCTCTGCTGTGTAGCTCTTTTGGCTCCCAGATCAACTCAGACTTGTCTTTCTCAGGTCTGGTTGTTTAAACGTCATTACTGATGGACTCGCAGTTCCTTCTAAAATACACGGTTGGGGTGGAAAGATCTGACCAGAGTGGGGTAGTTTTTTAACAAGCTCCTGCTAACATGGCATCTTTCTATAGGCCTACAGGTAAAGTTACTTGGAAAAAAAATCCAAATTCACTCTCACAGATTTGTTGAGATGTTTTAAACTCTAGATGAAAGCAATAATCACGTAGATGTAAGAGGTTTAGGTTTTTTCTCATTGTCTCCCGCGTCTTCTACCGAGTGGTTTTCTTTACTGGTTTTGTGAGGAGTCATTTTTTTCCCAAATACTTTGCATCGAGTCGTCATCCCAACACGCAGTCTGTGCCCGGCGCTCTGCCCGAAATTCCGGTTTGCATTTAAACGCTTTGATGCTGCAGTGAGTCAAGGTGGGAATCCCACAGTAAGATTGCAGAGGTCTTTCCATTGAGTTAGAGCATGCAGTGTTTTTGGCACACTGTGGTGGCTAAACGCTGATTGATGTGGCAGCTGAAGGGTTTGTTTTGACTGTGGTATCTTGGGATGTTGGCACAATTGCAGCAACGCTTAAACAGTTGAGATGCAGAATTAGTCTGTTGAGAGTTGTGAGACAAATGTTGCACTGAAAACATCTGTGAGGTTTGGTGTGGTTCAGGTCGTGCCTCTCCATTAGGCACTTTGTTACAAGTTTTGTCCAGCTCTGGTTCAGAATGAGCCCACTGAAACAGTTCCAGATAGAACTGGCCAATATCTCCATTTTTTAAGTTTTCAACACTATTTACAGCGGTACTGCATATAAATTTCAAAATATGCTCATTAAAGAGCAAATAATTAGTATAATATGGTGATTAATAGTAAACAGGTATTGCCGGAATTTGTATTGTAGGTTTTTCTGCAGTTTTATTTTAAGTTGCAATAAGGAAGTTGAATTATAGTTATTCGTTGGATTAATACAAAAAAATACATAAAATGTTAAAATAAATAATAAAACATCCAATATTTTGAGTAAATAATTAATCCTTTCGGGAAAAGTATTCATTTATTTAAATATCATTATAGGTAGAGTGACAGTAAGATCATATGTTAACAACACATTTTAGTATAAAGAATTAAATGAATTATAATTCTATGTGATTACATTTTGCTTTAATTTCGCTGGACGTTGTTTAAATGCCCCAGATTGTGGTTTACTGTAATTTGACCAGCAGATGTGATTGTTGCTTCAAAATCAGACACGACTTCAGTACAGATCTAGGAGCGCTACAAATCCATACACAACACAATAAATCACTCAATGTTTACCTCAATTGTTCATTTATCATGTGGCAAACATATACGGACAACTGTTTAAATATATTCTATCATATTTTAAGGAAAATCATTACATTTATTTAATTATTTAAGGCAACGTGAATAACAAACATCGAAGGAGGTTGAAGTAAATCAAATGTAAACCTCCATTAAATAAGATATTTATTAGTGTACTGCTGCAGCAAAGACATGGAAATTAACATCTAGATTATTATATGTTATTAAAATGTTTAACTTCAAATTTTCCCAATAATTATCTATGTCTGCCATTTGTTGGGTTGGGTTAGAATGTTTTTCAATTTTATTTTAGGTATAAAATATATATTAGAGTACTGCACTGTCTTAAGTATTTTAAGACTTATTTAATTATGCTTTATGACTCTAGGTAGGGTAATCAATCTAATTGTTTGTCTAGCTGAAGTTAATTATTTATTAGCATAAAAATGATAATGAGTTACAGTGAATAGGGGAGAGGTAAAACATGTTAGTCCTGCTAGGTTTAACACCCCTTTGTTTTCATCTCCTCCCTTTCCCACCGCTCTGTCCTTCAGTGTCCTGACTTACATGCTTCAAGCAGACGAGGACACGTCTAGAGCTCAGTGGATCTACAGACATCTTGGGACCTGCAGAGAGGGATTCTTAATAAAACCAGAATGAGATGGTTTCAGCTTCTGCAGTTGTCGGCCTTTTTGACAGGACTTAGCCTTGCTGTTCTTGCAGATAAAATTCCTCTATCCCAGATGGAGATCCTTGCGCTGGGCCTGGCTCGGCTCGTCAAGCGGGCGCAGAACGAAGTCCGCTCTGTGGAACACCAGGGAGACCTACTGGGGAAAGAGATTCATGGGGCCACAAAGACTCTAGGAAACCTTCAGGAGCAGACTTTACAGGCAAGACGGACGCAGAGACAGGTAGGGAGGAATTATGTTGTCAATTCTGGTTTAGAAACAAAAATGACAACAAGCACACACACACAAAATCTGCAATGTTTTCAAGCAACACGACAACAAAAAATAGTAATAATCTCATCAAATCAGAGCTTTTCTATTTCTGCTTTAAAAATGTATAAAGGTTGAGGGGTTGTAAAAGCTTTTGCAAGGTTCAGTAAAGTGAGATGTCCTGCAGGTGAGGAAGGATCTGCAGATACAGACGGCCACTATTGACAGGCTGGGGAGGTTCATCCAGGATCTGCAGAAAGAGATGGAGGATCTGGACTCAGAGCAGGAGTCCATGCAGCTCCAGATGAACCAGATAATTCATCGGTTAAGATGCCTGAAGGAGCCTGGATCAAGAGATCACACTAAACTAGGTGGCTCCACTGAGAAGGTGAGCAGCAACAAATCACTGAAATAATATGAGGCATGTTTAGTCCCACAAACACGAAGGTAAAGCAGAAAAAAAAAAGTAAAAAGCCTCCAAACATGACAGTTATCGCTGTGTTTGCAACTATGTTTTAGGTTCTTATCGATAAGCAGGCCAGAATCCTAGGGAACCTCTCCGCTGAGGTTTCAGCGCGGGACAGAATCATCAACAGACGCCTGGAGCAGCTGAGAGGCCTGGAGAAACGGCTGTCTGTAGGTTCATTTCTGTAGTAAAAGCATTGGTCAGGTTCTGGTCTTGACTCATGTTGTAAATCCAACAAGCGAATCTGCTGTGTCCAGAAATCTGATCAAAACCTGGCTATTAATACAAGTTTCTTTCATAATTTAACCAATCTCTAGGACTGACTGACTTCTTATCTGTTTTATGTTGCTAAATTAATTAAGACGCCACTTTTGTGTCCAATTTTCTCCCTTTTAACTTTTATCATGTCTTATTGTAAAACCTTAGAAAATCATAACATCTTCTAATTAGCAACCAGTTGTCCTAAAATAGACATTTTTACTAGGGTAATCTAAACTGTGTTAGCATGTTAGCTTAGCCAACTAGCCTCCCATTTTTTACGGTTCATTTTATCACTGAATCTCTTTATACTGGTGATAGTGGTTGTGTTTACCGTTTTACATTGTTCTACAGGTTTTAAATGTTAGCAGTTGCTAACTTGCACCCCGTACTTTAAACATGTTATCAAAGCCATTTAGAATGCTAGCTTTTGTTTTGTTTTGTTTTTTTTCTTTTTTCCTTTTTCTGCTAGCTACTTTAGCATCTTACCTGCTTAATTTGCAACGTATATTTCTGTTGTTCTAGTTTCCTAATTTTTTTAGCATGATATTTTCTAATAGGGTGGCAATTTCTCTTTTTGTCTTTAGTTAACCCTGTTAGTGTGTTACCAGCTCTTCGTTTTCTGTTCTTTCCTGTTTAAAAGGTTTAGGTTTACCAACATTTGGTAGTTTTATTTATTCTTATTTATTTCAATTTATTTCTGTAGTATTTAAACTGTATTTTTTCTAATTTAAAAGATGAAAGCCTGCTAGTAATGATTTGTTAATAAGCTGTTAATTGAGTACATAGCAGACTTTTAATTTGAACCATTCAAAGCTCGCTAATAATCGATCCAATAATGTAAACATTAAAAGTATTTCCATATTTACTTTATCGTTTTTAAGTGTTTTATCCAATATGTTTTTAATAAAGCTTATATAAACAGTGTGTAATCTGATAATGTTTTTTTTCCTGATCTGTCCTCATGTTTTAGTTTGGATCAGGTGTCTAAGAGCCTCCCAGCACCAGTGAACAGCGACTACACCTGTTGAGCACACCTGCATCCACACAGTGGCTGAATGCATTGACCAGCTGCCATGAGAGGAATCTGTAAACTCAACCAAAGGATGGCATTAGTGGAAAAAAACTGTTTTGGTTTTTGTATAGTGTAGTTTGACAAGCTACACTATACGTTGTGTAACTGTAGATTTATTGTTAAGATTCTACATCACAAAATGAACAAGAGTTGTTAACTATTAAATTATTCCGTATTTGGTTCTCTTGTCAAGTATCATATTTAAAGTATTTTACTTGAATAAGATAACATGTCTGCCCTTTATCTTCCAAATGTTTAGGTAAAACCTGTTCTGAAAGACCAGAGTCCTTGATGAGATGTGCTGCTGTTTTTTAATGTGTTTTTTTCTCTCTTCTTTTTGCCTTCAGCCTTCATGTTTTGGCTCCAGGTTTCACAATATTGTAGTTAAAGGTGGTGGTGACATGTCTACAGACGACTGGAAAATGAATCCTTGTAATTAGAGCAGTACAGTAAACATATTGGATGACAGCCCTTAAAAAGTCTCAGACAAGCAAACACAATTGAAAGTTTTTTTTGGAACATTTATAAAGACTCAAACCGCAAACACCAGTGTCTAAAATCTAAAGAAGACTTTTGAAAGAGCTCTGGTTAGGTAGTCTAGTGTTACTAATTTAATTTACATGAAGAAGTAAAAAGCATGAATGAAGTTTTATTAGGATTTGGCTTGTGTGGCTGTGGTCAACATTTGCTCTCTAGTGTTCCTTATAACAGCAGCAGCTTCAAAAAAAGTGTTAACCAAAAGTTAGATTTAGTTTCATCTGTAGCATGCAACCTTTATTTAGCTCATAGTGTCTGGTTTTCATTTTTGAATCTTTTCTCTTCACATTAGTGTCAAGATAAGGAATTGGGCACTCCTCAAATAATTATATAACAATGTACATGAGTATATATATATTTTTAAAAGTACCAGTAGTAATATTATTCACGTTATAAAACACATGTTGAAAAAGTTTTGTACTCTTTTCAATCTTTTTTTTCGAACTACAATAATCAAACCCTGATCAGAATTGCTGAACAGCTTTTTGCATGTTCACACCAGTATTTCAAATTTATAAACAGCATCTATGGCGACTAGCTCCCAGGTTTACCGTCACCCTAATGTTTAGCTCCCTGCACAGATTGTCTGTCACATTTAAGTCAGGACTCTGGGCAGGCCTACACAAAACATCAATATTGAATTTAACCTGCTTATACAATTCTGGAAAGTCAATTCCTGGTATGTTCTCCCTAAGTTTCATGACAATTTCCTTATGTGTTACCAAAGATTCATGGAAAGAATTTTGTAAGATTTTGGAAAGTAAAAAACAAAATCCTGTAGAAATCATTTGCAAGTGTTTTTATTATGCATTACGAGTCTGACAGAAAGTAAAGTTAAGTCTGTTTACTTATATTTCATTTAGAGTTGATATATTAAACATTTCAAGCATAGTTACCTTCTATTCTCCACAATTATAATTCATTATTATTATCTAAAATATTTAACCACTCCATTATAAGTATTTTCAGGTATGCTAAAAATCACCCTTAATGTATAATAAAAAAAATTTGAGTTATTAACATACATATTATTACTAATCTATAAACTATCTATAAGGGTCCTTTATTTAAAGTAGTTTCCATGAATTTACTGTTCAGCAGTCAAACTAGTCTTCCAACAGTGACACCTGGAGGTTTAAGGTAAACACTGACATGTTTAAGAGAAGTTTAACAAAAAGTAAAAAGAGTTTTACAAAAGTTTCGTGGATTTCATATAGTTAATAGTTAGATTGCCTATAAATGTGTTCAATTTTGAAGCTTTTGAGCTTCTGGTTTAACAGGAAAACAGTTGATGAGTTTGCAGGATAAAAGTGCTTTTCCATTTTAAGATTAGGTTATTGTCAACAAATAACCAACAAAATGTACGGAGGACCCCAAATATTCAAGGGATTATAATTAATCGAAGCCACCTGAAAATTCAAAAAAAAAATCCATCAATACTTTAGACCCCTTCTAAAAATGCCTATAACTGCCTATTTTAATATCTTAAAAACCAAATACTTATTAATACGCCCTAATAGTCTAATGTATCTCCGCTCTTGTGGGTACAGCAAATCAGCGTCAAAGAAAATAGCAAATGGATTGGCTGCTTTACAAACACCAGCCGATAGCATGCCTAGTAACGTTGCACAGAGTTATTTAATCTTCCCAAGGTACATTTTTTACGTCAAATATTCTAGAGAAACATTTTAAATATATTGAGCTGTTAAAGGGAAACTGGGTAAAAACGAAACACTTTAGGCGTTAATTTCATCTGGGGTGTTAAGATGCTTTCCAGTGTTCATATTAACCAAACTAGACATGTTTGGTCATATTGCGAAGCGCTAATTTTGTGAAAGGTAACCAAACACCTGTCAAGCATGGTGGCGGTGGGGTGGTGGTTTGGGCCAGATCAAACTGGGTCATCAAACAGGACAACAATTTAAAAACAGAAGACTGAAAAAAAGGAAAGTGCAGAAATGGTCTAGTCAAAGACCAGACCTCAACCTTCCTGGAATCTCATGTTAGTCAGAGTTGTTGCAGCTGAAACTGAGTTAACAAGCTGTTGGATCATGTCGTTGATGTTTTTTTAGACTTGCTATTGTTCATTTCTAAATGTAGGAATAAAAAACTTCTATGTAGATCATGTTCAGAAAGTGTTTTCGCCAGCGTAATGTTTGCCAACGATTAAACTCCAACTCAGAAAGCAACTGTGACGAGGATAAGCACCACAGGTGGGCGGAGAGAGGTTCAAACACAGGAAGGCAGAGGGGAAGTGGTGAGGATGCTTTACAGTCGCAGCAGCCGTCGGCTCTTCATTTTCCAGCAGTCATAGTTCAGCGCATGTAAAACCGCTGCTGGTGCTTCCTCAGACGCGCCTTTGTCACATCATCCTCACGGTTCAGGTAGGACTTTTGCTTTTCCACCTTTTCCTCACAGAACCAGCCTCTACCTCCTTTTCCGAGGTGTTAGGTGGCGTTTGAGGAGCAGAGACGGCGCCACTCAGCCCAGTCTGGGCCATTCACAGTAAAAACATGAGCTGACGATTATATCACAAGAGGAAATTGCTCCACTTCCTCGCTCGGTGGCACAAATACCTGCAACGGGGCTTCAAGCAAGCACTTTCTTTCATTTACATACATGTAAAGGAGCGTCGGCTGGCAGGCTCAAATGTTTGCTTTCTTTCACCTGAGCCGTCAAGTTAAACAAAGTCATGTTTGCAGTTTTACACCCAGCTTTTAGGGAGACATCTTAGCCCAGGTGGAGCTCCTCATGGGAGCTTTGCTTCTTAGCATATAGGAGGTGTTGATTTAACACCCGGCTGTAACATGGTCACTTTAAAAATAGAAAATTAACACCTACAATTAGTGGATTAGGCAGTAAAGTAAAGACAGTTCCTCACAAACGTTCTACAATAACAAAGATAGGCCAACTGCTGTCTACTTACAGCCAAGTAAAGAGATTAATAAAACCTTTTCGGATCAGTTCTACTAGACATGCCAGCCTTGATTACCGAGAGAACTGTAAAACCAAGCAGTCAGTTCAACAGAACCTGTTGCACCACCAAGTAGGCAAAAGATTCCATAAAGGGACATGTAATGCCACAGACAACAGAATTACACAATGATAAGACACAAAATGATTTATCATGCTTTGGGACTCCAGAGAACCCCACGGGAAACCAATATCCACAAATAAGAGAAGTTATGGAATGGTACAGTGTTTGGCTTACGAAAAATTTATCCAAGAGCTCAGAAGTGACTCATCTTTGAGGTCTGAAACAACCAAGAACAGCACCTAGAGCTATTGATGCGTTGCTGCCTCGGTTAAGGTCAGCGTTCCTGAAAAGAAAGAGAAGCTTAACGAAAATACTATCCATGCATACCATTACGAGAAGATAAAGGCCCGTCAAACATTTACCAAAACTTACCCCAAGACATCAACGGAAACTTCCTTTGGTATGAAGGGACAAAAAAATGACCATTGAAAAGCTAAATATATCAAGAACATTACAGTTTTATAGTGGTCTAGTCAAAGCCTGGACATAAATACAATTGAGATACAATAGCATGGCATTAAACTGTGTGTTAATGTGCAACAATCTGAAAATGTAGCCGACCTAAAAACATTGAGCAGACCAGAACGCCTCCACACGCAGTTCAGCCTGACTCTATATTACCAGTCATGAAACACCAAGCAGATGATTTTGGTTTCTTACTGGGAATCATATTAATTTAACAACAATCACTCTAACAGACTCTGGAGTAATAAATTGATACATGTTGTATAATAGTTATTTTTCCATTATATAACCTGTTGTTGAGAAATCACATCTCAAAAGGTTGAGTTAAAGGGCACATCAGCACTAACTTCCTCAGTTTTATAACTCAGACATGACAATTATCAGGTTAATTGTTCGTTTTATTCCTTGTCCTGCAAGTTTATTTTTTGTTTGTTTGTTTAGCCGAGAGCTTTCTATGAAAATACTTTTTTATGGTCTGTTTATCTAAAAGTTAATATTCGGGATACACGACATCGGTGCCGATCAACGTTAATACATTTTTCAACATTGCTAGCGGACAAATCATAAATAAATTACAATGTAGGATTTTGGGGATTTCAACTGAAGCAGAAAAGCAAAGTCAGCGACGTAGCTGAAGTTGTAGTAAATAAATATTGGTAAATATCGCTTATCTCCAAGAATAGCATCATCAAACATCAAATTTTCATTATTTTAGCACTCTTTATCTGTATTTTATTGAATAACAGGAAAATTTGATTATCCTTTAAATTATTTGTATAAACTAGCTCTCAACCCAGTTCAGCAATGAATCATAGTTCATAACTTTAAAAAAAACTTTGTTAATGCATAACATGTAGAAGATGCTGCATCGTATTATCCATGTAAATTACTTCTAATGTCTTTATTTACATGTAAAACAGTATTTTACATGTGTTCAGTTTCAACAAGATCTGCTCTTATTGACAGATTCCAGTAGCTTCATCGACGGTAAAACTAATTTTGACAATAAAGAGTCCGTTTATGCTACAGTTGTGCCTTAGGTGACTTTTTACTGCTTCACTGCTGTTACGTCAACACAGACCTAATTTGTCATAAGGTTTTAATTCTTCCTTTAAAGCTCTCACTGTACAGAGGAAAACCAACAGCAACGCTGGAAAAACAAGCAGCCCCTCTTTTCTGCTAACTCTTCAACTATAGAATCTACATTTCATCTCAAACTATTTCACAATCAATTCAGTCCAGTTGATTCAAGTTATCAAACAGTGAATCAAGTTTAGTTTAGTTTGCACAATAAAAATATAGATCAAAGATCTCCAGAGAGTAAAATAAAGCTAACAATAAAAAAAAAGTTACAATTACACTTTAATACCGTTTTGAATCATTTAAACTGTTTCAGGTAAGGTCTGCTTTTTACCAAATGGGAAAAGTCATTCCAAAGTTTAGTTCTTCATTCAAAAATTTTCAATCAAGGGAAATTCCGGTTACACCACGTATATAATTTTGGTCACTTGTGGGCTATCGCACCACGACATTCCTCTCTCTTGCGGATTTCTGTTAAGCACACAAGCATGCTAAGCGCTAAGGCTGATTGATATGAAGAGGATATATAAGCATAGTAAGCAAAGATATAACTGGCTGATTGATCTGCATACAGGATAGGCCAGACTATGGTAACCTAGGCTATGTTAGCAAGAGTTTTGCGATCTTTGACTCCGAAGCCACAAGTGATTCTTTAGACTTTCAAAATGGCCTTTAATGACTTTGGCACAAACTAATGTTTTTATATATAGATATCGTAACACCTACTGGTTTTAGCAGTTATTTTTAATGTTTTCACTTTAAAACTGTCCATTATTTATTTTTTCTTTCTTTCTTGTCATTAGGTTGGAAAGAATACGTTTTTTCTTCTTTTTTTTGTTTTACAATACTAACTAAATCCTACGGAGCCTCGTTTCGTACAATACCATTGAAAAAAAATTATCCATTAACTTTTTTTGTATTTTTCTACATTTTAAAACCTTGGAAGAGAAAATAAATGGGTAGTTCTTTATCAGTAGTTAAAAACGTTTCCTTCAGTTTTCACTGAGCACAATCATGTCCTTTGGATTCATTGTAAAAATTGCTTTAGCATGTGCAAAATAGAATTTATTTATAATGCCTTATAAAAACCTACTTTTTTAAACGTATCTGACTGCAAACTTTAATTTAAAAAAGTACCATACAAATAAATAAATTATAATTTTTCTGATCAATGTTTTGTGGAGGAAATGAAAAACTTCTCGGCCAGGCTTTAAAGAAACCACTGGGTCACGTTTAAATGAAAAGTTTGTTCTTCTCTTCAGGTTTTTCTGCCTGGAATTTTAATATGCAAACTAATCTCAAGCTGTGAGAAAATATCCCTGGTGACCCTCCTCGACCCAGTTAAGCTCTCCTTGAGTCAAGACCATGAAACCACATCCTGAAGCACAGGCTTAAAATAAACAGCGCTTCACTATCTTTCTGTGCCACTTTTTGCAAGTTTGCACATGGCTCCAAAACTTTTCATAATATGAAAGCAACTGAATACTAAATAGTTTTGCAAGAAGAAACAAGAAATGAGCATTACCCTCATACTATCTGAACGATGTTGTAGTTGTTTTGAAATTCAATGTGCACTTAAGGGATTTTACAGCCAAAATTAAAATAGCTATCAAGAGAGAGGTTAAAGTTTAAGTGCAAATGTTTTTCTATACAATAAATTCTCCTCAACAAACACTGTAAAACCTTATTCTTAAAATGACAAATTACTAATTTATACGGTCGCTCCTGTACATAACATATATCTAGATATTTTTCCAAGTCTACTACACTTAAAAAAAATAATTAAAGCAAACATTTTTTTCACGGATATTTTACAAAAACATCATGAAATATGAAAACAAGTCTCTGACAGATGCTAACATTAGCATCTTACAGGGCAAATGTCATCCGGCCTGGCTAGAGGAAGGCAAAACCAACTTAAGCGTGGAGAACCACAATCTTACAAGGCAGATCACTAATTCTGCTAAGATATAAAAAAAATAATGCATAGCTTATCAGAAGAACAAATTACAGGTCAATAAAACTCATAATAATGGAGGACAAGCCAGCATTCTAATTTTCATATTAAACTGTTCATTTACCTGCTGCGCTTTACTTGTAATCTAGATTTTTAAAACAGAACCAAATTTAGAAAATAACTTCACCAGCTTCATTAATTCTTTCAACTTTTAACCTGAGTCTGGAAAACAAGTTAGCTAAACTGATGCTAACTATAGTTAGCTAAGCTAATGCTAATGGAGGTTAGCTAAGCAAATGCTAACTGTAGTTAGCTAAATTGATGCTGATGGTAGTTACCTAAGTTGATTGAAGGTTACTAAAATACTACAGTAACCAACTTGGTTTAAGTGACTGAAATTACAACAAAAAAGATGCAAGAGGGTTTTTCAGAACATTTATTTATAGTTTATTATTTGTGTTTTACTTTATTTTTTATTGTTTATTGTGTCTTACAGACCCTTAAAGACACTCAAAATAACCACCAACCCAGATGTAGTTACATCAGTTCTGTTAAACGGAATGGGCCAAAATTTAAGTCAATTCAAAAATCTTTAAAAGGCAAAGATACTGCAATGGACTGGCGACCTGTCCAATGTGTACCCCTGCCTGTCGCCCATTGTAAGCTGGAGATGGGCGCCAGCAGACCCACCCGACCCCATTAGGGACAAAGGGTGTACAGAAAATCAATGGATGGATGGATATACCAGATAATCTGGATGTAAACATCTGAGTTTTAATCCAGTTTCTTTTAACATTTGTCTAAAGAATGTTCTTTGTTACATTTGGAAAATAAACATGTAGATACCTTTAACTGACTTTAAACTGTCATCAAATACCCCTTCCATAACAATAACAAATGGCTGAAAAGTTGATGGGGTGAGTGCTGAAGTTGGAGGAAGCCCACGGATGTATGGAGACAACATACCAATATATATCCAAGATGGCGCCGCAGATGGCGACACTGGTTAGGAGCTCCGTAGTGCTTTGGCAAGAAAAAAGGTGGCGGAATTTGTTTTTATTTCAACCAAGGCTGGTCTACAGATGTGACAGTGTTAGTGACAACATGCAGCCCTAATCTGGAATCGCTTTTCTTGAACTGTAGACCGTTTTATTGTCCGCGGGAGTTTTCATCTGTTGTGCTTGTTGCTGTTTACATTCCACCTCAAGCGTGCACGCGTGAGGCACTGAGCGCACTCGCTGATCAGATCCTCAGCATGGAGAACCAACACACAGACTCTGTTTTTATCATCTTAGGGGACTTTAACAGAGCAAAACTTAACAACGAACTACCTAAATACAGACAGCATGTTACCTGCCCCACCAGGGAGAGCAACATTTTAGATCACTGTTACACTGTATTTAAAGGTGCTTATCGCTCTGTCCCTCGTGCAGCACTGGGACTATCTGACCACTGTTTAGTTCATTTTCTCCCGACCTACAGACAGAAGCTCAAGTGTGCCAAACCTGTGGTCAGCTCGGTGAAAAAATGGACTAACGAGGCTAAAGAAAGGCGTAAGGACTGCATGGTTTTAACAGACTGGTGCGTTTTTGATGATGCCACAAGCAGCCTGGATGAATACACGGACACTGTGACGTCTTACATCAGTTTTTGTGAAGACATCTGTGTTCCCACCAGGACTCACATTAAATACAACAATGACAAGCCCTGGTTTAATGGCAAATCGAAACAGCTGCGCCGGTCTAATGAGGTAGCATATAGAAGTGGGGATCGTGCGCTGTACAACCAGGCAAGGAACACCCCAACTAAAGAGATCAAAGCTGCAAAGAAGAACTACTCCAATAAGCTAAGCAGCATGATGTCCAGTAACGAGCCATCAACTGCCTGGAGGTGTCTCCAGAACATCACCAGCTACAAAAGGCCACCTACACAGACAATGGGAGATCGTCAACTGGAACATCAAAATCAACTCCATCATCAAGAGGGCTCAACAGAGGAGGTACTTTCTGTACCAGCTGAGGAAGTTCAACCTAGCCCAAGAGCTGATGGTGCAGTTCTACAAATCCATCATAGAGTCCATCAACACCACATCCATCACAGTGTGTGGTAGTGCCATCACAAAACACGACAGCAAGAGACTGCAGCGCATTATCAAGTCTGCAGAGAGGCCCACCCGGTGTAAAGCTGCCCGCACTGCTGGACCTGCATGCCTCCAGAACCAGGAAGCGTGCAGAGAAAATCATCACCGACCCGTCTCACCCTGGCCGTCACCTGTTTCGGTGCCATCCATCAGGCCGACGCTTCAGCCAGATGAAGACTCGTACGACCAGGCTACTCTGAAGCTTTTTTCCAACTTCCATTATTCTCATGAACAATTGAACAATTTATTTATATTTTTTTATAACTTCTATAGTTTTTATACTGCACAAAACTGCACTTTAAAAAAAATATAAATTACACATGCTAAATGTTACAAATGTTTCTTTACTGTATTTTCCGTGCACTGCAAGCATCTGTGTAACCAAAAACATGTGTGAGCATACTTGGCCAATAAAGCCTGATTCTCATTCTACGCCAGAAAGCCCAAAGCTGGATTTGACCCAGAACATTCATTTTGTAAGGCAAGAGCACAGAGATAAAGACATTTTTCAATCAAAAAATCTTTTGTTGTTTCCTTCGGCTGTATTACTGGAAGTTGTTGATCTAAGCTCTAAGCCCTGATTGCTACTCATGGTTATGAAAGTGGGAGATTTTATGTGTAACAGGTTTTGCAATCCCTTTTAATTGGGATCAAGGGTTGCTGTGGAGGAATCTTTAGCTAAAGTCTTACAAATGCTGTAAAGAACCTCAGAACTATACAGCAGCTCAGACAGAACAGTCTCTACAAGGTCAGGCTCCATGCAAGACTTAATATAAAGTTTATCTTCTACTATCCAAAGTAATTGATTTTTTTAATACAAATGTATTCTTCTCTTCACATTATCTACAGGAACTGCCAACCTCGGAAATTAATTTTCCATGAAGCCCATTGATCATACTTGGTCCATTCATCAGTGAGCGAAAAAAGGAACTCAAAGTTGGAGGAAGGACGGCTGAGCTTCCCTCTGATTAAGTTCTCTAAATCCAAAAGATGTCAACAGAGACCGTCGACAAGGAAGGAAGAGGAACAAAAACTTCCGAAACATCCAAACATCACAAAAAGGTAAACAAAAAGCAGATTTACCTTCTTTTCTGACTTTCTAGTTGAATGTTTCTCTTTTTTCTGTAACAGTTTTATACGTATTCAATAATCAACATTATTTTAAATACAGAAATGGTATTGTGTTTACATTTGTGCAACTTATTTCCCATGTTTAATGTAAGAGCTGTTTATCACAGATAAAGGTCTTCAGCATCAAAGTCTTTGAGCTAATGGGCATTTCCACAAGGTTTAGGCTGCAAACTGAAAGCAGGTAAACGTCTGTGTAATTCCAGTAGTTTATGAGGTCATCACCACCCACTGAACATGTTTACAAGCTAATTAACACTTAACACTGAGTACAGCTGAGAGGGTCAACAAAGTCATTAACATTCATCCCGAGGGGAATGTGCTGATCCAGACATTTTTAACTAGACCAAATGCCAAATCATGCCAAATGTAGACTCTTCGTGTGAGGGCGGTAAGGTAAAGGTGAGATGAGAAAGAAATAATTTGTTGTTTTTTTATTTTTTATTTCCAAATGTGTGTTGGCAGCCCACGCCAGAGGCCCTGAAAGGAGCCATCCAGCTGGGCATCGGTTATGCTGTTGGAAACCTCAGCTCCAAACCAGACAGAGATGTTCTCATGCAGGACTTTTCGATGGTAGAAAGTGCTTTCTTCCCAGGGTAAATATTTGTGTACATAGCGTATATTTGCATCACTCATTTTTGGTGTCAACATAATGCCTAGAAAACCTGTTGGGTGATCATCAGTGACAAAAGCGAAAGGGAGGACTCAGGACTCTAACTCGTATTGCTTCGCCAGCTCAGGTTCTAGTGATTGTGGCAGAAGGCAATTTTGTAAAGAACATTTTTAACATAATTGCTGCCTAAACTGTAACCGAAAATGATGTTAAAATACAGAACAAACTGCTTCAGAAAGATCCACAATTGTTTACAATGTTGTTTAGTTTTAGGTAAACAATCAGTCCTTACTGTTTCATTATTTAGCTGTTTTACCTTCCTGGCTGTTTTGCTTGTTTACCAGCTGTTTCTGCTTGCTTATGCTTGTTTATGATTCTTTGTTTATCATAAATAATAATGGATTCTCCTGAATTTATGATTGCCCTTGTGACTGATCAAAAGCACTTATGGGACATCGACTCTGGTAAGTAACCAGCAGTCTTTTTTTATTACTTCCAGCGACGGCAGCACACTGACTCCAGCGCATAAGTTCCCAGATTTCCGTCTGAAGACGTACGCCCCGCTGGCTTTCCGCTACTTCAGGGAGCTCTTTGGGATCAAGCCTGATGACTATCTGGTGAGAATCAAAGAACGCAGAAACCACAACACAAGTCTAAATCTGCCATATGGTGGTGTGAGTGTTCTTTGAATTGCTTGTGAAACGCCATCATGGCTAGACTGTTGTACATCTCTGTTGCAGTACTCCATCTGTAAAGAGCCGCTGATAGAGCTCTCCAACCCTGGGGCCAGCAGTTCCTGGTTCTACCTCACCAGCGACGATGAGTTCATCATCAAAACGGTGCAGCATAAGGAGGCAGAGTTTCTGCAGAAGCTTCTTCCTGGTTACTACATGGTGGGTTGCTGAGTCAAATCTTTCCCAAACAGTGACCTCTTCTGAGTCTGTCTTCACACAGAATGCTGTGAAAAAGCAGTGAGCCCATTACAGATATGTTCTACCTTGTGTTTTCTTTATTTTTATGTTAAATATATATAATCAGAATAAAAAGCTATAAGTTTGTTTAAATAAATATTTTACTTCTACTTACTATGTTCAAAAAGTAAGCTTTCCCCTGTGTTAGTACCTTAATTTAACCAGAAAATAACTAATTAGGATAAAAAACCTCCTTTTTAAGAGTGACCTGGCCAACTCAGTATCATAAAACATACAATATGACCAAATTAGAAGACTAAAAACACATAAAAAGGTGACAAGACATTGTGTTAAAAATTAACCATTAGGGCAGATAAACGAATCAAATGAGCTGAGGTCTTAAATCATGCATTAACTTTGTTTAATCATGTATTCTGGAAGGCTGATTTTGAGTTACGTGCAACGCCCGGCTTTGATACTGGTAGACCTCAGCCTCGAGAAATCCCTTTAAACAAAAAGCCTTTTGACCACGTGAAATGGGCCAAAAGATTTTAAATAGCAACATATCATTACCCAACCTAATGAAACAAAGTCTTTAATATTTATCTGTTTGGAAAAGGTTAATTTGTAAGAGTTTCTTATCTGCAGTTTTACTTGCCATACCCAGGCCTGATGACATTGTGAGACATTATCCACAAAACAAAAACACATAAAGCATAGAAGAGCGATGATTAGTTTTCCCAGTAGAGGCCAACTTACCAAAATTTACTTTAAGAAATAAATAATGCCTCAGAAAAGAACCAAGGAAAGCGTCTGAAGTTCTACAGCATTTACTCGCCTCAGTTAAGAGTTTATGATTCAACATGGAGAAAGAGAGAGTTAGTTCCAGCTCACTGGGAAGTATGCAATGAGACAGTGGTCCCAAGCACAACAGTAAATCCACCTCTGAATGGCAAAAAAAATATTTTAAAGGAAGATTTTAGAATAAATATCACATCATAATGCTTGGTTTATGTAAGACTCAAGGGAAGGAAGGACATCAAGGGAGAGGGGCAAACAACCAGTTGATAACTGGGTAAATAATTGAAAGAGCCAATGGAGAACAAAGCAAAGAGCTAAATATACGGTGGAACAGGTCAAAAAAGCTATAATATTTTCAGGAGATAATAAAGAACAGCTAACAGAGTAAGGTGGCATGGAGAAATGAAGAGGTGGGAAGACAAGCATGCTGAACGAAGGTTAAAGACAAACAGAGCAGGATAATAGAACAGAAACTGAAACTTGTTACTTAAACAGGAAACGTTAATCTAAATGCACAAATAATAGGAAAAGACAAAAAGACCATTACTGACATTGACCATTACTGGAAACACATGAAGGCAAAGTGGCAAAATTCAGCTTTTGTTGTCAAAATAAATGATATAGTTTAATCAGGTTATCTTTGTAATAACCTTTTAAGATTGATGGGAAACAAAAGAAGTAAAGGAATTCCTTTCTGGGGCCGTTTTGGTGTATAAGAATCATTTTAGAAAGTCTATAAAATGAATCAGAAATGGGTCTTTCTAACTCTTCCTCCTTGTTCTTATTGTAGAATCTGAATCAGAACCCGAGGACATTGCTGCCAAAGTTTTACGGCCTGTACTGCATCCAGTGCAGCGGCGTTACATTACGCTTGGTGGTGATGAACAACGTTCTGCCACAGGCAATGAAGATGCACTACAAGTATGACCTGAAGGGCTCGTCGCACAAACGCCGCGCGTCACGTAAGGAGCGTCTGAAGTTCTCCCCAACATTCAAAGACCTGGACTTCCAGGAGATGCACCAGGATGGGCTGTTGTTTGACCCTGACACATACAACGCCCTGATAAAGACCCTAGAAAGAGACTGCAGGGTAAGATGGCATAAACAGCTTTTACTGGCGTTTTCCACTCTTGGGATTCTAATATTTTCATTTATTACCTTTTGAAAATTAGATTTTCTCTTGGGGACCCAGTAAAGGTTTTCAAAAAAAAGGATAAACTGGGATGACTTTGTATTTCAATTTTTGTGCTTAGCACTATTCAAACACAAGATAGGAAGTAAGTTTAAAGCAACACCAAGTAGCTTTTCAGCGTTTATAAAACATTTTCATACCTTTTGTGATCATACATTGACTTGCAGCTTGTTGAATGACACCTCTGTCATAACCCGAGGGGGCCCGTATCACTTTAACCAGCACAGAGCAACTTTGAGAAGGGTGGCAGGAACCCTGCCACATGAAACAACTACAAATGTGCTGACTGCTTTTCGGCGTACGTCACTTTAGCGGTTTTCTTATCTTCACCATCATCATCTGACATTGTTTCACCACAATTAGATTCATCACCTCATCGCTATTCATCCTTCACACAGACACTGGAAACAGAAAATGAACTTCAGTCCAACTGCAGGCGACGAGGAGATCAGGATTGTACCACATTATGCGCTGGTGCTCATGGGAATTGCAGTTTTCTCTCAGGCTAAAAACACTACCGCTTTTGTCCACACTGGCCACCAAAATCAACCAAAACTAAAACTTCTTTAGTTTTTCTTTAAGGAACCAATATTAAATCCAATAACAAGCAGAAAAGCTCATTTAAAACCTAAAAATAGGTCACTGTTGAAAAACTTTCTTTAATACTTTTCTTCGTAATCAGCCATATTTCAAGCATGATTTTTTTTTTAAAACAGTTTCTGTGCATCTCAGATTACATTCACACAACAATTGAATGCGACCCATAGTCAACATTTCACGGCAGGGTGAACAGCTCAAATCCAACCTTTCACTTACCAAAAACATTCAAGTTGTGTCTCTTCCATGTGAGATACGGATTCGGATACATATCTGATCTCGGCATTTTGAGATGTCATGTTGCATTTTTTTTTATCTATATGCTATCTTCTCATGACTTCTGGGAACACTTGCATTTCCTGAGGTTTTATTGTTATCGAGTTAGGTTGAGCAGATTTCTAATTGTATTTTCTATGTATTTGGTATTCAAATTTATTTATTTGTCAGCATTATTGACAAATTGACTGGGGTCATGTGATAGCACACAAATATAGTTGTATGGAAAGACGCAGTGATACTTAAAAACTAGAGCTAGAAGGAGCATATAGATTTAGAGTAAAAGTGGCTTGAACCCAGCATGTGATTTTGTTTTGCTCACATATATAGTTAAATGACACAAAGTATCCTGGTCTAGCAAATAAACCACCACTAAACCACCCTAGCACAGAGCCAGCCAATCAAATCCAATTTATTTAGGAAGACCAATTTTGATGGAATATTCTTAAAACAACTCAAAATCAAATTAGTTACTTTGTTTATAAAAATTTTTACTTGTTGCTTTTTATTTCCAACCGAATATTTTCCTTGTTGCTACGCTTAAAGTCAGTTAGCTACTAGTTAGTTACTGCAAGCTAATTAGATGAGTCCCTAAAGAGTCATTTTAAGTTAGAAATACGCCCCCTATTTACAAGGAGCCAAGAAACAGCAACAAATAAATCAATCTCCACTTTCTTGGTATTTTTATGTATGTGCTAGCTTTAGCATTGCAGCTCGGGAAGTTTCAACCGGATGTTAAATTCCAACTTTCCAAAAACTCAGCCACTTATTTTTTAGGGGAATTTAGCCAGATAATGACTTTCGTCTATGAGAATAAAAGTTTATTATAGATAACTGATGGCCACCATGACAGAAGTTCCTGCTCCATCACGTTGTCGTGCCAGTGCGTGTGTTTTGCTGAATGTCAGTTCCTGATCTGATTACAGCCTTTCTTCCTTTGTTTTTCAGCACTTGTGTGGTTATTCATGTTGGGTTAGACTACTGCTGTTTTCAGACTAAAGGGATAATGCATACAGAGGTGTATTTACAGTTAACTGTTGTCTTGAATGGTTCTGGCTCGAAATATGCGGAGACATAAATTTCAACATTCAGAAAACGAAAGCAAAACGACGTTTTTAATGAGCATTTGGATTTTGGCATTAAAATCTGAGATACTTAAATTAAACGTTTTTATTAACAAATGTGTGAGGAAGCAAATTAGTTAGCAGTTAAACTCCTTCTGAAACAAAGCAAAAAGCGTTGAAGAAATTTAAAGAAAATGATGTTGAAAAGGCTCAAAATCAGCGTTGAACATCTTGATTCTTCGAGGTGGCTAAAAGAAAGCTGTGCTGTGAAAATCTACCACGGCAACATCTTCCTGAACATACCACCTCTACTGTGAAACAAGGTGGAGGCAGTATCATGGTGGGGATAATAAAGTTGTTTAGTTTATTTTAGTTAAAAACCTGTTGAACAATTTTGTTAAGAGGGCCTAGTCAAAGTACATCAAAAAATTGACTATTTTGAGTGCATGTTTCCAGCGAAGTGAAGATCACGTGGGGGACTTGCTTTATCACACTCATGTCAGCATTTGTCCTGAAGGGAGCCTTGCAAACCGATTATATGACTGATCACTAATATAAATAAATCTAGGCTTAGAGAGCAATATTCATTAGTTGAAGCTGCAGCTGTGGCAGAAGCAGCGGCTGGTGCTCATTTCTATTATCGACTCATTTTTAGTTGCTCGTTGTTCCCCATTAAATTCCCCCGACCCAACACTCAAAGAAATTGAGTCTGAGTCGTGTTTGCTTGGTCGTCCAATCGACTTATCGTTTCAGTTCACAGCCGGTTTTAAGTCTTTGGGGCTAAGCTGATGATCGCTGCACAATTCCCTTCTTTGATGATGTTACACAATCAAAACAGAGCAGTACCCCATTCGTCCGTTCTCCAGCAGTCGGATGCCAACATTAGTGTCTGCCTGTTATTCTATTAGGGGGAAACAACAATGGTCACTTGATTGAGGATTAAGCAGGTCTAACTGGTCAGCTGTAGATAACAATACTTTGTGTGTTAGGTAACTCGGCGTATTAAGAGTCTCTTTGTTTGCAGGGGAGGGTTACCTCAGAGTTTGGTTGAGAGGCTTAGAGCATACTGTACTTTTGTTTTTATAAAAATAAATGTAACCTTTATGAACGTTAGTACCCGCTTACATGCATGCAAGGTTCCCTTTCTTTGTTTTTAATTTAAAATTTCAATTTAAAAATTTTTTTATTGGTTATTACTCCTTAACCACTAGCGATATGCATTAGCATTTTCAGTGAAAACCGCCTTAAAGCAACACTTAAGAAGTTTCAGTTTTGGTCGATTTTGGCAGCCAGTGTAGAGGCGGTAGTGTTTTTCCTGATTGAAGACTGCATTTCCCATGATGACTACCGCTTAGCTTTGTAAAATCCTCACCTCTCAATCGCCAGCAGTTGGATTGAAGAATTATTTATTAAATGCAACATTTATAAGGCATTAAAGCTACTAAAGCAACACTAAAGAAGTTTCCGTTTTGGTCGATTTTGGCGGCCAGTGTGTGCAAAAGCCGTAGTGTTTTGAGTGAAGTAAGACTACATTTCCCATGAGCACCAGTGCATAGCATCATAAATCCTGATCTCCCGGTCACCTGCTGTTGGATTAAAGTACATTTCTGTTTCCAGTTTCTGTGTGATAGATGAATAGTGATGAGGTGATGAATCTTATTCTGGTGAAACAATGTCAGATAATGTTGAAGATAAGAAACAGGGGAAGTGACCTATGCTGTAAAGCATTTGTAGTTGTTTTGTGTGGCAGGGTTCCTGCCACCCTCCTCAAAGTTGCTTAGTGCTGGTTAAAGCGTTACAGACTAACTTGGGCCATTACAGAGGCATCATTTAAGGAGCTGTAAGTCGACGTATAATCACAAAAGTTATGAAAATATTTTATGAAGGTTCAAAAGTGACTCAGTGCTGCTTTAACACTACTGTGGTAGCTACAATCTATTGTCTTCCTCATTTCTACTCTGAGGGATGCAGCCAATAAGTGCCAAGGATATCGACTAACTCTTCTGGATTGTCTACATTCTTTAAAATATTTCAGACAAGCACATAATTTCGAGTGTGGGTACATAGAAATATATGAATACTGCACCAGGAATAGGCACGGGTTGGTCTTCTGTTTAGGGACGCTGGATCTTGTCACATAAAATTCCACAGATAACATCTTAAAACTAAATATAAAAGAAGTGCAGATATTCACACACAGACAAATAAAGAAAAAGCAACCAAACATAAGTGGAATACTGTACCAGTGAGGTACAGCCAGTCTTCACAGCTAACACCCAATAGGCTTCAACCTAATTGTTAATGGAGCTTCCATTTTCCAACGTAATTATGTCTAGCATCAATATGGAATAGCAGTCCAGTGTGAGAACTGTAGAAAACAGTTTGACTTGCTAAGAATTATAGTCAGGAACATCTATTAGCAGTATAAGCATGCTTTATACTTTTAATTCTGAAATTGTGTCCAGTTATTGAAGAATGGTAAAGGTGCCAACAGAGTCAAGCTGACATTTAATTTATGACAAATTCGGTATAATTATCTCCACAGCTTAAAACAGCATATTATTTTTGTAAGAGTTTGATCAGCATAGTTTTTAGTTTTATACCAAACACACGTTTTATAAGATTGCTTTTGTTTTTTTACATTGGTTTCCCAGTCAATCCTAACAGTTTATAGTTTGGCTGCAAAGTCATTCACGAGTTGCTTTAAAGAATAACATGATCCGGTTAATATTTATTTGTCTAAGAGTAAAATAGAAACTGACATTGAAATGTTCCTTTTGTTAAATTATAGACTGTTTTTCATTAATATTAAGATTTGTGGTGAGTGTGACTAATGTGTTAACAAATCATGTTATAAAAAAGAGGTTAATATTTCGTAATTGTTATTTCAGTTTACTTAGAAAGGCCTCTTCGGTGAACCTGTGTTTGCTTAACGTCTGGCTCATCAGGTCCTGGAGAGCTTTAAGATCATGGACTACAGTCTGCTGCTGGGGATTCATGTGCTGGACAAGAAGCCGCTGGGCAGGGGAAACAGATGCGACAGCAGAAGAGGACAGAAAGTGCTCTACTCCACTGCCCTCGAGTCCATCCAGGGGAACTTGAAGGACCCGGAAGCCTTTGCGGATGATGACACGTGAGCAAACATTTTGTAAAAAAACTAAACAAAAAACCTTCCCTGCGGATAGTTTGTGGATGACAATTGAATCTGATTCTAAATCTGTTATTCTCTAAGCAATGATGTTGCAAAAAAATAAATAAATATAAATTTGAGCGAGTAAATAGGGAAAAATGTCATACTGATGTTGATTTCTCTCCAGACTGGGTGGGATTCCTGCCAAGCATAACAACGAGAACCTGCTCATCTTTTTAGGAATCATTGATATCCTTCAGTCATACAGGTGCGCCACAAAAGCACAAACACGCATAACACACACTGGATTTAATAAGGACATTTTTACTGCTTCGTTCTTTATGAATGGCTTTTAATGCTTCCAAGCAAGAGCTAGTTATCACACAACTCTACAAGCTCATTGGCCATTTTGTTTCTCCATGTTTTCCTTTCAAACAGTCTTGTAATCACTTGAAATCCAACCTTAGGCAGTTTGATGTTGCAGAGTTTTAATGTTCCTGTGATCATTTCTGTGATTCTCAGGTTCATCAAGAAGGTGGAACACTCCTGGAAGGCTCTTGTACACGATGGGGTGCGTTCAAAAACCCGCTAATACATTTTGTCAACCCAGTTAACAACTGTTTCGGTCTGACCCTGTCTTTGCTGCGCTACAGGACACGGTATCGGTCCACCGGCCCTGTTTTTACGCGGATAGGTTTTTAAAATTCATGCGCTCGACTGTTTTCAGAAAGCTTCACCGTAAGTTTGGCTTTTAAACAAAACTTCTGCTTTCTTTACCCGGATTTAAGAGTCGGTTTTGTTTTCATGAGCGCATTCTTTAGCTATAAGAGGAGCATCTTCCAAGAGGAAGAGGAGTTCCCTCCATGCAGGAAAGTCAGCTTCCCAGGAGTTTCTGTCCACCCAAGAGAAGAAGGAGGTGAAGAAGGCCCAGAGCATGGATAACCTGGATGGAAACTGTAAAAAACAACAACTTGACAGCAGTTTTTAAATATAAATCTTGTTTAGTTTCCTCCTTTCTGATTCATTCCCTGGTGCTTCAACAGTTTACAGTTCTTCAAAACAACCAGATCTTCTTCCCGAATCAGCTCTTATTGAGTCCATCCAGAGCAATGAGGAGGAAACTGAAAACAGGTCAGTGTTCTATGATGTACTACGTCAACCCGCTATCTTCACCTAAAGCTTTTTTTATAAAGATTATAGAAAATACTTTTGTTTTGTTTGTTGGTGAGAATCCAGTTGATCCACTTTAATAATTCACCTGATACCTACGTAAAAAGGATATTTTCAGGATTTTACCACCTTTCTCTTTTTTTCCTTGCAAAAAAAGGTCTTATTAGCAGATGTTCCAAAACCTGAAGTGCATAACAAATATCATGCAACATTGATTTTATTATAATTGTTATCATTTACAGTTAATTAGTTACACATGATAAACACGGTTGTGTTTTTCTGCTCCAGTGAAGATCGCCGGGACTCTAGTTCAACTTTAGCTCTGGATGATCCGCTGCCGTCCCTCAGCAGAAGCCAATCGGACTCTGAGCTGGATGTTTACTTGGTATGAGCTGTTTTCATCCACAAATCTACATGATAACTGATAATAAAGACATTAGCCAAGGTACTAGTTATAGGTATAATCATAGAAATAGTACATTTTGAGGGTGAATCTTTACTGTGTATCTTTAAACAAAATGATTACTATATATTATAATAAAATAGTATATGCGTACTGATGACTATAACATAAGTATATACCCTAGTACAGTATTTCTTTATTGTGAAACAGAGGATGAAGTTTCCAGGACTAGCAGCTCGTTGGACTGTGATGCACAGAAATTTTAAAGTTCCTAAAATGTCTCAAGATATCTAAAATTAAGTGCCTAAAATGTCTTTAGGTATATATATTTTTAACGGCAGTTGATCTTAATTCTAGGACTTAAACTTCATCGCAGGAGGACAATTTAATTTCTTACTTTTGTTCGTAATCTTTTGTGTCAGGAAAAAGTTTGAGTCGCACAGAGAAATTTGATTTCGTCCTTTGCTCCGATGCAGTTGATGAAATTACATGTAACTAGTAAGTAATAAACCCTAGCTAGCTTGCTTTTTTGTATGTTGATGGAGAAATTGAAATTCATCCCCAGAAGGCTGGACGACTTGGGGCGTCGCATCTATGAGGGATTTTCTGAATGATACTTTTAAACATTCACTGTTTTAGCTTGTATGGTATCTAACCTGAGCGCTTGCTTATTTAGGTCACTGGCCATCGTCGTCACGTAAGAAGTGCCGTTCAGTGACGTGAATGAACAGCATCATTTTTTTCTTAAAACGTTGTAAAAGTCACACTTTACTGTCATAACCTTGCAGAAGGGGGTTCATTACGTCATTTGTGGCACTCCTGGCTTTCCATATGGAGACAGCACATTTGCACAATGTAAACATGTTGTTTACATGTTTTCTGTAAACTTTTCACATTTTCTCAGTATATTAGTGTGTTTCTGTAGACATATGTCTCTGCAACATAGCAAAATGTTCGCATTCGAGACTTTCTTTTGTAAATTCCCTGGCCAAAAAAAAGAAAATGATTATATTTATCATAAATTATTTTTAAGAAAACCAGATTGTCAGGAGATTCCAGGAGATTTATACATACATACATATATATATATATATATATATATATATATATATATATATATATATATATATATATAT
>JAVLVB010000208.1:405850-425581 GCA_032876305.1 Orestias chungarensis
AGAATAGACTTTAAAACAGCCTTGCTTGTGTACAAATCTCTTCATGGTTTAGCCCCAAAGTACATATCTGACATGTTAGAGCCATATGAACCAGCCAGGACTCTGAGAACCTCAGGTAGTGGCCTCCTGCTGATGCCCAGAGTCAGGACCAAACAAGGGGAGGCTTCATTCCAGTTTTATGCTCCTAAAATCTGGAACATTCTTCCTGAAGAGGTTAGACAGGTTTCAACTCTGCCGTTGTTTAAATCCAGGCTGAAAACAGCCTTATTTAACTGTGCATATAGCAACTGAGTACTATTACTATTATTATTATTTCATTTTTATTTTATTCAAAGTTGATTTTATTGTGTCATTTTCTGATCTTTTTTCTTATGTAAAGCACTTTGAATTGTCTTGTACACGAAAATGTGCTATACAAATAAACTTGCCTTGCCTTGCCTTGCCTATCCATCCATTCAGCCATCTATTAAGCTATGTATCCGGTCATCCATCCATCCACACATATATCCATCCATCCATCATCCACTTAAACAGTATGCCTGTTCATTCATCCATCCACCCATCCATCCATTCATCAAGCTGTCATCCATCACTTTGTTTGTTTATTGAACCATCCATCCATCCATTCATCCATCCGTCAAGCTGTTTATTTAAATATCCATCCATCCCTTTATCCACCCACCCATCCCTTCATCCATCCATCCATCCATCAGCTCGTCTCTCCATCTCCTTGTTGGAGATTCCAGGATTTTTCCAGTGCGGTCTGATTTATTCCTCCAGCACTTTCCCAATCATGACATAACTGGAACATGTTGAAACTTAGAACGCGTCCTTATGCTTAAACCAACTCAAATTGACTCCTCTTTATTCTCAGACACAGCGTTTTTCTCCCCACATCTCTCTGATTCAGTATGACATCCAGTAAGCTCTAAATCTTAGTCAAATTAACCACGAGAACCACAAAAATAAAGAAGAACACGGGTTGAAGGGCAAACAAGCCCAGCAGCCACTCCTGTCTCATTGTGTTCTGGACTTCCTGTAGTTGTGTTCCAAGTACAGAAAGAACTTCATTAGCCTTGTTTTTCCACGTTTAAACAGAGTTTTTTTTATTGTAAAGAGATTTTTAAGTTGGAAATATTCATCATCAATGAATGAACGTTTCATTGATTGAAATTTGTGCTCCGAGCAGAGCTGGAAAAACACTTAAAGTGCGTTGAGTCAGAGCAGATACCAGCAGCCGCACCTACTGCAGTTTCAGCTGCACACCTGAGGCGCGAGGCCACGCCCACATACCTGCCACAACCCGGAAGGTGGCTTGCATGGACCTAGCCGAAACCGTCGCCGACCGCTGTCCCATCTGAAGCCCTCCCGACCTCCCTCTGCCCGTCCGGACCGGTGGTTGGGGACCAGAACCCAGCAGTTGGACCCGGAGAACCGGGAGGAAGTCCCGCCAGCGCCAGGTGAGTCCGGCTGGTTCTGCTCTGCTGGCTCAGGTGTCGCCGCGGAGGCTTCAGCCATGTTGGAGCAGAACTCCCGACACAAACCCGGAGATTCTTGTCACTTTAGAGGCGTTTGAAACAACCGACGGCTGTTTCTGTGTTGATTCATGTGGTTTTAATGGCTGTAAACAGATTTGATCGTGTTAATTTGAGCCTATTTGCGTCTGTCTGACCTGCAGGTCAACTTTAGGCCTCATGACTTCAATCTGTGGTGTATTTAACAGGCCAGTCCAGCAGTTTAAGCTCAGGTGTCTCTCACTGTGCTGATGGCTGAAAAGATCAAGTCAAAGTTCATTATTAGGCTTTTTTGTCATTTTGAAAGTTTTTCTTAAACAGTCAGGCTACATTTTATATACTTTAAATCTAATTCTTACTTGAAACAAAAGCTTCCTATAATTTACTAAACAATTGTCGGCCTTATCTCAAAATATATATATATTTTTTTATCACACATTTTCAATACCAATTTGGGCTTTGTTACTTTTTTGTATCCCATCGCAATATGTTTAGAAATAAACCTCTTTTTTTTTTTTATAATTGCAACAGCAATGTTTCAAAATTATTTGTCAAATATTTTGAATGCGTTCCTAAAAGCGCAAAATGTTTAGAACCTACATGTTTTTGAATTTGTTAGGTCTAATATTTACATTTATCCAGGTTAATTACTGCTCATTATAATTGCTCAGCTGTTTTTATCTATATATCAGTGTGTCTATTTATATTTAAATCTTACAAAGGTTTACATATTTTACATATTTACATATATGTTTACATATAGTTGTTTTTAGTTGCTAAATGCTTTTCAATTTAGTATAATAAAACGACGTGTTCATAATCTTTACATATTTTAAATTGTAGAAGTTTTCCACTCTTCTTAAATTCCCCAAAAAATAACAACGAAAAAAGTGTTTATTTTTTTCTGAACTCGAAACCTAAACAGTGAAAAAACCATTAAACTAATTCTATATTCATTTAGACTTTGTTAAATACTTAATAATATTTTGAAAATCACAAAATACATTTTTATGCTGTTAAGAAACAGTTCCAAAACAACATCTCTTTACATTTACTCTCTAAGCCAATCGCTGGGCATTATGGTGTCAACACACATGTGCAACAATTGAGCTAAAAGTGAGTGACAATGCGGCCAAAATCCAAAATTGATATCTTTCAAATTCACTAGAATAATCTATTCTAAATATATTTATTTGGTAAAACAAAATAAATGCACACTACCTAGTTCAGACAAATGAGGGTCTTCCCTACTAAGGTGCTTGACAACAAAAATTGAAAAATATGTGAAGTAACAGAAACTACATTTAAGATTGAGACAAATTATCCAAAAGATCAGTTAGTAAGACATCAATAAATCAACCAGTGGCTAAAACAGACTGTTTGATTATCTACATTTATGCTTTAAAAACATACCCAACATTAATTTGATTTTTAAATTCAAGAGTTTTTGGTTTTGCTATAGAATTATACAAGTTTCAGGTTTTATCCTGACAATTGTAGTTCAAAGAGGATAATGGGGAAATTTCCTTCTTTTTTTGTTTTTTTCAAACGTTTGTAACTTTTAGTTGCTGACTTTGACTAAAATGTAATGACATTCCAGACTCTATTACTCGCCGTATAAAGGTAACCAGAAATCGGCCTGTTTAAACGAAATCTGTGCATCTCAAACATCCACAGTGAGCTGCGGTGGGAGTTCAGTTGCCACATTGTTCCCAAAAGTGTTCTCCTGTTGGGTCCAATAGTTGTCTTGGTTAGTTTCTGTTTGTCAAGAGGACAACTTCGAGTGATTGGGACTTTTATTCTGTTTTTTGATGGCGCTAAAACGTTGACTTATCCACGCTTAGTTTTTTAAAATTGCTTTTTAAATTCCTGATATTAGTTGATTGAGTTTTAACATCAGTTTACTTTGCATCCCAGCTACTACTTCAGTTTTTATTTCTGTTTAAAATTCCATTTCCTCATCATTGTTCCCAAAATGCTGACGATCAGTTCTTCTTATTGCTATTATTAGGTCTTCTATAAACATGTGGCCCCTAATAGTGACGTTACGGGGACGTATGCGCTCCATGTTCTGTTCCGTCGAACCGGCTTTTAAAGGTCCTACTTTATAGACTGACGTTTTTTTTCCACCTAATTACTAAAACGTAACAATACAGAGAAGTGCTGGCTTTGAGTCTCTGTTGAGCAATGTAGAAAGAAGCTTTTTAAACAAAGCAGATGAAATAAAGGAAACGATTACAGCAGTGAACCGTGTTCTAGCAGAGCATCGGGTCTGCAGAGAGACGGAATCTGTACAAGCAGTCGTATTTCTCAAATATCGCTTTAATCTGTGAATTTGTGACCAGCTCTAATAGGTGTTTATAAAAGAAAATGCAAACTGGCACTGAACATCTTTTTAATCGAGTATTTAATTCAGTTTGCGTTGCTTGCATAACCACCAAGGACAAAAAAATGATGGTTGAGGCACAACCATTTAAATTTATATATAAACTATATGTAAAAAAATTAATGTCGGTCGAGTTTTTCTTGTAATTATATGTTTAAAAATAACATAACAAATGTCAATTTTGATGCCAATATCATTAGTTGTTGGTAAAAACTGCTTATCCAACTCATTTGCTTTTGCCGCTCCTTTCTAAATCTTCATCTAGCCGTATATCCAGAACATCAGGCAGAGAGATGTTGGAGTAGGGGATGTGATCTCATGATGGATGGAAGAGAAAGTTTGACCATTATTCCTTCTCGCTCTGCTGTTTGGTCCTTCCATGAAGTCTCTGTTTTAAGTCCTCAATGGAGTATCGTCACAAGATCAGAACAAGATGAAGGAAGCCGAGAAAAAAAAAAATCTAAACTCAGCACTGCTTGTTTCAGACGTGGTTTACGTCCATGTCTGGCTTTTTCTGGTGCACAATTATGACGCATGTCTCACGTAAATGTCACAAAGGTTGGATGAAACGCTGCTATCCGATTTTTTTTTTTTGAGGTGAAAAGTTTTAAATGTTAAAAAAAGTTGCATGTGTGTTATCTGAGGTTTTGAGATGCTAATCAGCTGCTTCTAGTCGTAGAAACAATATATACTGATAGGAGGCGATGTTCAGCAGGACGGAGATGAAGAGTAACATTAATTTAATTTAAAAATGAAAAGAAAACTATGGTAATGGCTAAAATGGCTCTCAGTGGGTTTACACTGGAAAAACACGGGAATACATATACGTATTTTTAAAAGAAGCGTCTCGGTCGCTAAAAAAAGCTTTGCCATTCGCTTTAAACAGGAGAGAGACTCACAAGAATCACTGAGCCAGGAGGAGGAATAAATGATTTATAAATGATCGTTTTAAAAACAAATGTATTTATTAACGTAGCTGAAAAAAGTAATTTAGATGGACATCAGTGTATTAACCTGCATTGAATGCTGTTTTTATAAAATAAGAGTTTTTTTTAGAGCAACGCTAAAGAGGTTTCAGTTTTGGTCGACTTGTTCCCCATAGTGGACAAAAACAGTTGAGTATTTAGCCTGAAGGAAGACTGCATTTCCCATGAGCACCAGCGCATAGCGTGGTAAAATCCTGATCAGTTGGACTGAAGTACATTTCTGTTTCCAGTGTCTGTGTGAAGGATGAATAGTGATGAGGTGATGAATCTAATTGTGCTGAAACAATGTCATATGATGATGTTGAAGATAAAAACGAGGGAAGTTACATATGCCGTAAACCAGTCAGCACATTTGTAGTTTTTTTTTGTGGCAGGGTTCTTGCCACCCTCCTCAAAGTTTCTTAGTTCTGCTGGTCAAAGTGATACGGACCCCCTCGGGCCATGACAGAGGTTTCATTCAACGAGGCTAGAAGTCGACGTATGATCACAAAAGTTACGAAAACATTTTATGAAGGTCGAAAAGTTACTTAGTGTTGCTTTAAAATGTTTTCTAATAAAATGTTTTCAGCATCGTTGGACACTCTTTCCAAAAGTCCGGTTAGGTTTGAAGAACTGGCTTGAAGTCGGTTATTTTAATTAGTTGTTTAACTGGGGAAAGTGCTCAGAGGAGCTCCTCTGTTTGAATAACTCTGAGATTGAAGGAAGTTACCTGAGCTTGAAAAAACAGAAATGGAAAAGTTCAGAGTAACAATGCATTGTTTTTACAGCAGACTGCTGGAAAATGAAAGGTAATTGTATAAGAATTTTGAATTTGTGATTAGACCAAGTTGCTTGTTTAATCTTCTAATCGCACGTGATTGCAGCCTGGCAGCACGAAAGCCGAGACGACTTTTCTCCCCACAAACGTAGAAGACGGAGGAGTTTTTCCAAGTACGATACCGACCCCACCTGTGCTGAGCATGTGCCCGCTCGTTCTCCTCCCTGTCAGTCTCCCTCTCCCACTTTCTAAACGCCCCCGCCGCAGATTTGCGGCCGGTATGTGCCCGTCCATCTGGCTCGCCTGCGCGCCCCATTTGGACATTGCGTAATGGCCTGGAGCCGCGGTGATGCCCCGCCACGGTGCCGCTACGACACGTGGGAAAGGGACGGGAGCCAGAGAAACAAACTGCTTATGTAAAAGCACTGAGAAGACGGAGCAACTCTTCCCATATCTGCTCTCCTGGTTGAGGACTTAAAAACAAAGTAGTCTCAGAGTTGGTGGGACAGCAAGACTTTTAAGTCTTTAATTGATAATCTGACTCATGATGCTTTTATTGTGAAAACATAATTTTAAAGCCATTTAACAAATAAGTTTTGAAGTTTAAAAATGTTTTTAACATTCAAGACTAGCAAATTAATTTATGCTAAGCTACCTTAATACAAACATTACCACAACAATATGTGCAATCTTGCTATAATTTAAAGCACTTATCCCTTTCTTTACTAAATGTGTTACTTTGACACATAGAAATGATTAGTTATAGAGCTCTAGTGGGTATTTATGGCAAAACAAATAACACAAACCTGATTAGTTACTCGTTGATTTCTTATTTATTCCTTGCACATGCATAATTTTGTTGTTGTTTTTCCTGCTTGGTGAAATCCGCCACAGCTCTCGTGGCACTACCATCCAAAACTATAATCCAGAGGCCCCGGCTGGTTCAGTATAAATCCCATTCCAGGCTGCATTAGCTGGCAACTCATTGGGAGGATGCAAAGATTAATATTTTATTATTTGAAACCCCTCAGGACACGCCTATCCGCTGTCATCCTGGTGAAATTTAATCCGGCCCTACTGACTTTGTGACGAGCTCTGCAGGGGAGGATGCACAAGTTAAGTTGTCATTGCCATAACAATCATCTAGAAATGAAGATGCAATTTCATGCGGTGGCAATTGAGGTGTGAATGCTGAAAACATAAGGCTGACAATTGAGGCCCTCATTGAGCCAGAGATATGTTTGAGCAAGTCAGACGGATTCCCGGCTGAGGAGGACCAAACGGTGCAAATAAACATCTTGTGGTCCTGACTGATGAAAGTTGCAGCCGTGTTGCTTTCGGCTGTGCTAAAAGTTGTGCAAGTAAAGTCCTGCCATGAAACAAACTCATACTGTACTTCCCAGCAGATGTTATTGAAATAACCAGCGTGCAAAGCTAACGTTTACCTGAAGTTCTTTTATAGTATAGAATTCTGTCAAGGAAGTTTTGGTTGATTTTGGCGGCCCTGTGTGGACAAAAGCAGTAGTGTTTTTGTCTGAAGGAACACTGCATTTCCCATGAGAACCAGCGCTTAGCGTGGTAAAATCCTGATCAGTTGGATTGAAGTACATTTCTGTTTCTGTGTCTGTGTCTGTGTGAAGGATGAATAGCGATGAGGTGATGAATCTAATTGTGGTGAAATAATGTCAGATGATGATGATGTGGAAGATAAGAAACGGGGGAAGTGATGTATGCCGTAAAGAAGTCAGCACATTTGTAGTTGTTTTGTGTGGCAGGGATCCTGCCCCCCTCTTATTAGTTTCTTAGTGCTGGTTATTTGATACGAACCCCCTCGCGCTATGAAAGAGGTGTTATTCAGCGAGGCTGTAAGTGGACGTATGATCACAAAAGTTATGAAAATATTCTATGAAGGTTGAAAATGTACTTAGTGTTGCTTTAAATAGATTTTTGTTAGCATAATTTTATTTAGTTGTTTCATAATATTTTCCTCAGTTATTTGCCACTCATAAGCTTTCCTTAATTTTGTTTCTCTTCGTTTCTTAACTTTGCTTTTAATCAAATCAATCAAATCAAAAATACTTTATTTATCCCAAAGGGAAATGAAATGGTGTTGGAGTGACTCATTTAACTAAGGAGTAGTCGTAGATGGTGATGGCTGTGGGACCAGCACTGCCAATCCTGCTCCTTTCCTTTTCCTGCTACTCTTTAAATCCTGATTTGCTCTCATAGTCTCGAAAACATCGGCCATGATGATGGATGGCATCCAAGACGCCTCCTTTTTAACTCCTCTGGGAGCTCTGGCTTCGGTTGTTGTATCATTTCTGCTTTTCCAATGTTGATCAGCTGCTCCCTGTTGTAAACCACCCTGTTTCTATGGTTACACACCACAACAAAAGATCAAAATGTATAATGGGTTAGTACATTAGGTTCCTTTCTATTTTAGCCCATTTGAGCTAAGCTAAAAGTGTCTTATTTTATCGTTGCCCATTTTTAGATGAACTTTTTAAGTAGGTACTACAAACATCTGCAGTTCAAATCAGAATGATTTGAACTGCAGAGGTTGATCCATCTGTCTGTGTCCACGCCTGAATTATTAATTGAAGATGTAAAACGTGTTTAATCATTACAGGGTCTTCCATGTGGGTTAGCTGTGGTGATGGGGGGGTTAGTCTGGTTGGGGGAAGTAGATGGGTCGCTGTGCAAGTGGCGAGAAGACTAAGCCTCGATTGGGTGGGGGGGATTATAGGGGGAGGGGGCGGGGTCTCCATGATCTGTCAGGGCTTAGTACCACAATTATCCCAGCGTCTGCAGCTCTGACAGCGGCAGCAGCAGCGGTGATGATGATGATGGTGTTGGCGGCAGAAGCAGCAGCAGCAGCATTTACATCCGCGTAATGCCCGGAGACTTTCCAGAATTATGTAAGAGTGACGTGCCGTCATCCCCACCTCCTAGCAACGGCGTGGCGGCTTTGTTTTCCTTTTCATCGTCCCACGCTCTGACAAACCAAAAGGACATCTGTCAGCGGCGCGCCCGGGGAGCGGGTCTCGCTGTGGCCGCGGTCGGCGGGGATGTCGCCGACCCCTTTTGTGTTGGATCCGAGGCTTGTTGCCATGGAGATGCGGATGCTGTGAGGAGGGGAGACGGAGGGATGCGATGACTCAGACTGCGATGAGAGGACGCTCGGAGATGAAAGCGCGGCAGCAGTGACGGACTGGGGGAGATGCTGGTAGAGGAGGCTTAAAAAAGAAAAAAAAGATGAAGTTTAAGAAGTTCATCACCATCATGCAAGCAGCGATGGGGGTCGTTCCTCTCAACAAACGGGAGCTCCTGCCCCCCGGCAGGAAGCTGTGGAGACCCCCCGGGTGAGTTGAATTTCTGTTAGCAGGCAGGAACGAGTAAAGAGAATAACTCGCCGGCTTTAGTTCATGTTCGCACTTTCCAGTCTCGCGCTACATCAGTGGAAGGAACAGGTGGATTCTCCGGGGTGTACTTTTAAGGTTTCAGTTTTAGGCGCTTATCTTACTGTCAGTTCGTGCACCCAAAATCCAAGGAGAAGCAGGAGCTCTTGGATTTTGGAGTTATAGAATTATAATGTGCAAAGTTTAAGTAGATCTGTGTTTTTTTTTTTAAAGTGTTTTTGTTTTCTTTCTGCAACTTCCAGCTTCTTGCATGAATCAATGTACGAAAGATGAGACCATACATTGTTTTTGCAGCGCTAGGTTAGTTAGCTGACGGTAGCAGCAGCTGGAGGAGATGTTGAATTTCTGCGTCTTGACCTCGCTAGTGAACGGTGATGAGATGGGAAAAGGTCAGCGCTGCATTCAGGGTCCTGCTGCTGGGGCCTCGGGCGTTTGCTCTGTTCAGCCCCACAGACGGAGACGGATGACCAGAAGAAGATTGGAAATGTAGTCGCATTAAGAATGAGGATTGCTTTAAACGCTGCAACTGTTGAGGACATCTCAGTGTTCCAGCTCGGATCATGTTCTTGTCTAGTATATGGACTCTCCTCTTTCAGCTTTATCTGGATGGAGCAAGCTGAGACGAAACGCCAGGGAACCTTTGACCTTTAGCTGTTAGTGTGTAGAAACACTCAGCGTCTGCTAAATCGTCCTACTCGTCCAAAATTACACAGGTATTTAATTTGCATGCAAGAGGAAACTTTCTTTTTACTGTAATTTTCTTAAGGTAAAATCGGCAGCCAAAAAGAAAAAAGTATCAAAAATCGAAGAACATCAAAGACTATCCTTGAGGCGACGTCATCAAGCTTAATTTGAAATATTAATTCAAAGGTTCAGGGGCAGACGGATCTTGCATTGTTTTGTAAGGATGAATCAAAAGATATCTGAATTATCACTAAAAGTTTTTTTTATTTTTTTACAACTGCAGCTGTTATTACACAAAACTACTGACGTTTGAGCCGAATGCAATCAGAGATCACTCGCTATTGTTTATCCTTCATTAATTAATTGCAGATATGGATTCGTACAAATACCTTGGAATACAAATTTACAATAAACTCTCATGAGTGGCAGAGGTAGAATATGTCTGCGGTACGGCCCTGCAGTCACCGACAGTGACTTCTTACACCACCTGTGTGCGTATCTTAGCAGATGCTGCTTTAAAAAAACGAACTGGATCTAAGGCTACATTCTACGGTCTTGGTGCTCAATTCTGGTCCATTTATTTATTTTTGTCGTTATAACCCCAGAGTGAAAGTAGAGGAACGTGGACGTCACACAGCAGCGCGATGTCCATGGAAGTCTGATTGGGTGCCGTCCTGTATAGAGCGATGTTGAAATTAAAATCCCTAAAAGACGAAGGACACACATGAAAAAGGAAGCAAAGCTTGCCACTGCTTGCTTCGGCCACTGTTTACATTCAGAGCAACAACATAAATCTGGTGAAAGCTAGGCTGATGTCGAAGGTGTAGAAGTTGTATAAAACGCAGATGAGACCATTCAAGCTGCAGGTGCTTTGAAAAGATTGGAATATGAGTCCCATTTGAGCACAAAAAACTGCTGTTAATTAAGTCCTAAAATGTTCTGAGCTGCTTTTGTATTTGTTTATTTTTTTAATTGGTTTGGTGTCTGTAGAAAAGATTATTAACATATTTTAGCACAAATTTCAATGTTTTCTGTATAGATACATGCGTCCATGTTTAAACTAAGGGAGATGGCACTAATAAAAGCAGAAAAGAGAAGTTAAACAAGATAAAAACGTACGCTGACACCTTGTACTTCCACAACAGCTCACAAAAAAACACATCAACTCAAAGGCTTCCTGACTGTTTCCTGACGGTAATGATCTGCTTCACTGCTCCTCCTGAATCCACGGGGTCTCTCTGGTTCGTTCCAGCTCTAATGATTCAGGTCTGCTTCAGATCAGACACCCCCACAAGTTGCAGGACACGGTTCCTGGAGTGAAGCTCTGAACATGAAGTAAAGGCATCTCTAAAGCAGCGGGAGTGCGTCAGCATGAGCCAAATTTAGGGGAAAAGGTCAAAAACATGTCGGAACCAACAAATCATGTTTCAAATTCTGCACACAGAACTTTTAAACTCGTGATCTGAGAGAATCTGATTCAAACCGAATGCGTCTCCGAGCTTCGAGTCATCTTACAGCTGAGGTCCATTTCAATCGGACTACGCCGCCATTTGATGAGTAAGAAGGAAAAATACCAACTAAATGGGTCAAAATGCAACACAAACTGATAATACAGAGTTATTTTGCTGGTGTTTATCTCTCAGGTTTGCAGTTGGCACGAATGTGGCCTGGTGGAAAAGTATTGATGTAGGAAAACATTAAACTGCTTAAATAAATAATTTACTTATTGTAGGAGTTCAGAAGTATAAAGAAAATGAATAGGTGGTTGGGTTTGAGCTTGTTCATACAGCAGGTGTAGTTTTTACATCAGAGCCTCATAAGTGGTGACTTTCAGTTGTACAGAAAGATCTCAACAGCTGTTGTCCTGAATCAACCATGGCGTTGTTCTCGGAAATCCCTCCACGTTATCCTGAGCCGCTGGCTGCACGGCCGTAGCTGGCAGCTTCACCCTTCTGCCATTATTCAGGGGAATGGTTACCATGGCATCCGCGGAGAGGGAAACGAGAGCCGTGTCAGGCTGGCGGAGCTCCGCCGTGTGTCTGAGCATCACCGTTAGTCTGAGAGAATCTGGTTTCACACAAACCAATCGAATGACAAAACTGCCTCACTGGTTCTGTCATCCTTTATGAAGCAGCCTCACACATCTCATCTATTGGCTTAATGTTTGCTAAACAAAAGCATTTTTAGCCAAGATATCTGGAAACAAAAAGGAGGTTTAAAAGGTCAAGTTCCTATCTGGACCCTCTAGAAACGAGCCTGGGTCCCTCCGAGCCTGCAGGCGCTTTTATTCTGAGGAGTTGACAGTTTGACAGCGTCGCCGCAGAGACTCGGCCTATAAATATTTCAGATGGGCCTTTAAACATTGAAGGGATTGAAGGGTTGGGACCACAGCGGACTCGGTCACATCGGCTTCATACAGATCTAAAAATTGAAACCGGTTTCTAATAAAGGGGAGGGAATGAAATATGAATTATTTTGTTTTTGTTTGTAATATATATATTTTTTTGCATGGTCATTATTATTACGTAATTAAATGCAACCGCCATCGGATTTTTGTGTGAACGTTTAACTGAAGAACGTAGACGTCCGACAGCAGCGCCGTGTTTACGTCAGTCACTAACCTCGGCACTGCTTGTTTCAGACACTGTTTACATCCAGATTTACCACGTCTAGCTGCTTCTTCTGCACAATTATGACGCACGTCTGGAGGTAAAACATTTAGGCAGTGAATGTTTTCCCCCCGGTGTAAAATATTACAACGAAAAAAGAAAAATGGTGGACAGGGGGTGTGCCATGGCTGATCTTTGACCTTTTAAGGTAAACGTTACTTCTGTAAGGGATACATGTGGGTGTGAAAGTTGGTACCGCCATTTTTTACGAAAAATAAATTAGTTGGAGGACAAGGTCCATCTTGGTGGCCTCGTCTAACTCCAGGACTTTATCCCAATCAACCCCCAAAAACGCCGTCAGTTTCCAGACAGCGGATTAAATCCAGAGGAAACATTTCCAACTTTTTCATACGTCCATGAACGCAACACGGCAAGCGGTTAAACACGTCCATTCAACCCAACTGTGTCTCCTCTCTCTCTGATTGGTTAGTATGTCTGTCAGTAAGGGGGCTGTAACTCTTCTGATTGGTTTGATTGGACAAATGTTTGTCTCAAGTTCAGCGACGGCCAGTTTGGGGCGTGGCCAAATGGTAGCAGAAGACGATGAAGAATAAAAAGGTGAGGAAAAGGAAAATCCACAACCTTTCGTTTTCCTTACCTTTTTATATTCTTCTTCGTTTTCCTTTTTCTCTTTTTCTTCTGTTCTGTCTGTTACCTGATTTAACAATCCATCCAAGCAGAAGAGGCCTTGTACTTTAATATAGAGGAAATATTGGCTTAGCCCTGGTTGATAAAATCATAACACAGATTTATTTTTGATATTAAATTTTAATCCCGATGCTAACTTTAACGTGTCAGTTCTCCTAAACATGCCATAAACTAATCATATCCGGATCAATTGAACCGGTTTATAGCTTCTCATTTCATGAGTTAGTACATTTATATTTCTGGCTGTCGAATAAAGCAAACTTTACCCGTTTAATATTTAAGTATTAATATGTGAGAAAGGATCATGCAAAGTCACAAAGTGTGTGTTCGTTTTTTCCTCGCCACAGGGACCAGGGTTGCTCCGACCAGACCAGCACTGACCTGCTCAAGTCCAGCCGCAAGTTCTGCTGGTCCAGAGAGGCTCACTACTTGTACCTCCGCCGCCTGTCTTCCAGGAGCTTTTCGGCCATCATGATGGTATGTTTCATTTGAGATGTTAAATATTGATACCGCTGAGCTCTCAGGCTGTAGTCGCACAGGATGGACTCCGTTTTATGGGTTACATGTTGACATGAGGGCCAGAGTTTCAGGTCAGGAAGCTTTATTATGACGATACAGATGCTTTTAAAGGCTTTTATTTCCTATTTATAAAGGGGGGTTGTGTTGAGTGAGCAGTAAGTATCTTACCGACAGTTTAAAATATCCCTAACCTGAACTTGTTTTTTTTTCAAATGATTTCCTTCCCTGTTTTATTATTTGTATTTCTCTTATGTAATTGTTTCTTTTAATTTTCATTTGTTTGTTTTCGATTTTAACATTTTTAAGATGTATAACTTTTTCTGACTTTGTGGGGACATTTTTAATTGGATTACATATTTTAAGCAGCTGAGTGATGTAATATGGAATAATATTGAAAGACAAACTGTGTAAAGTGCTCTGCAGGACTGGGGGGACTGAGATTGTTAAAACATGCTCCTGTGCGTCTCGTTGAAGACTTTTATTTGCTCGATGCAAAACCTTTTTATAACAATGCGACCACAGAGTTCACTCAAACATCTATAATCTGAACTGGTTAGCATGGATGCAAATGATACGTTTTAACTCAGCTCTTATCACTCAGCGTCGTCCCCAAAAGCTACTCAGTAAATATTCAAATATTCCATTTCAGTCTTGCATTTTGAAAGTGAAACTCTTTCATATAAAGTCATAAGAGGCCAGTTTGGGACTTATCCAAGTGAATCCATTGAAAACTAGTTGTAGGGAAAAACTGCTGGATAAAGACACACTTTTGTTGGAGCACTGTTGATGGGGATGTGTTAGCAAGGTGCTTCAACCTCTTTTAAATTTTTTCCTCCCACCCAACTTTCTGTAATGTGCTCAAATACATAATTCTGAGAACTGTTGTGGCTTAAGATCATAGATCATTCATATTCGATATGAAAACAGAAAGCTTAGAGCTTTTTTTTTTTTCTTCAAGTATTTTTTCCTTCCACTGAACTTTTTGTCTAGATAACGGTCCCGCACGTTCACAGCCCTGTAGGCCAGTGAACAGGGAGATTAATTTTGTGGCGTATATATGTGATCGGTGCTTTTGAAGTAATTTACTTTTGTTGCTTGCTCTCCTTTGGGAACATTTTTTCTTCTCTCGCATTACCAGCTGTCGGGTCAACGCCTGTTTTACAACAGTTTTTCCTTCCACTTCCAAAAATCCAATTGGTTAGCATCTTTAGCGACGAGCTTGTTTGGCCTTTCCTCTTTGTGAAGTGGGAGTAGAAAAACTTCACTTAAGATTCTGAACTACAGTTATCGTCGGTCTATTTTTGCTGTTATTATTATTATTTTTTGCTAATATTTTGTATTTTGTGAAATATTGTTGCCGTCCACTAAACATTCTTTTTATAAACTGTAGCTTTGTGTGATCAAAGTATATTTAGCAATTAACTCGTGTCTTGTGGGTCTGACTTTAGCAGTCGTTCCTGTGGGGATTTTTTGTCGGCCCAACGTGACAAAAATGCTTTTTTTAATGAAATATTCGTACTTTTTAAAGGCCTTTGCGTAATAAATCTAAATATAATCAGTTATACTTTTAAATAAAGTTCTTTGTGTAGTCCTAATTGATACTGTCTCCATAGATATTATCATCAAATTGAGATTATCTCCATCGATTGTTGAGTTTGATATAAAAGCTGCAGGCGGCCCTTTGCCCTTTTTTAGCAAAGCTTAAAGGATCTAGTTATAGTAGGAGCCCAGGCGTTAAAAACCAGTAAACCTCCTTGTGTCGTGTTTCCCTCTTACAGGTTTTGTTTGTTTTAGTTGGGGTCCGATCGGATCCTTTGCATGTCTATGACTTCCTTCTGCACATGTAAAGCCAGATTAGCATGCGGGGG
This sequence comes from Orestias chungarensis, assembly GCA_032876305.1. Taxonomy (NCBI): domain Eukaryota; kingdom Metazoa; phylum Chordata; class Actinopteri; order Cyprinodontiformes; family Cyprinodontidae; genus Orestias; species Orestias chungarensis. Next base: position 421,301 of record JAVLVB010000208.1, read on the forward strand.
ATAACAGACTGGGTGCCTGGTTGGTTTCATTCTAAAGCACAAAATGGCCCCAGGCTCCTGTCCTAATGAAAGACGGGCCATCTTATGAAACTGTTTGGTAATCCTGTTCCTGTATGATTCAAACCTGCCCACATCAAAAAACAGAATCGGTCTGCTGAAGTGGGAATAAAAGACATACGTTTCAGTGACTCAATGTTTCCCAGCCGGCTGCTGCTGCTGCCTCATTCCTTTTTATCACTTTTTGAACATTCCTGTCCTACTGAGACCAAACACCCCCTCCTCCTCCTCCCCTTCTCCACCCAAGATGATGATTAACCAGAGAGACATGTCAGATCCAGAAAGCTTCATTGTTTTAATGGCTCGGTCTCACAAATAATTCAGGTCATGGAGGCTGCTTTGCATAAGGTCGGCCTATTTTGAGTCACGCTGGACATTTTTTATCGGCCCTGGAATGCGCTCATTTCTACCACATTGACTCCCTTTTCCAGAAAACACGACAAATTGAAAGGTGTGTCCAAGGTGCAGACAAGAATAGAAATCTGTGTATTACATAAAAACTGCTTTTATTGTAAAATGTGCATTAAATCTGGCACATATAGATGAGCTTATTTATGATTTTTAACCTTTTACATCAGCCTGCTGTTTTTAGACTTCCGTATCCAGGAAAATCGACTATTGAGCCCAAAGACAAGCTACGACTTTAATGTAAAACTAATCATAAGTCGTACTATTACTCATTTATTCATGTTTACAGAATTAAACAGCAAACCTATTTAAGGCTCAGTATTACTCCGGTGTAGTAGTTTTCAAAATCATTCCCAGAAGATTAGCCTAGTTGTTGATGTTGCACTACAGCCTCTGAAAATCCAGTTTGGTAAACTTAAATAGTTCCTGGATTCGTGGACTGTTGTGGTTCCTGTTTCCCGAAAAAGCTATTGGTCCCCAGTATGAATGAATGGAAGGTAAACCTACAACTTATATTAAAAATATAAAGATGTGAAATAATCATGTTAAGGGAAACAAAAAAAACAAAAACAGCAGCAAATTAAACTATACAATAAGAGGGAAAGAATAAAAAATGTGGAGTTTGGTGCACCAGCAGGGGGCTCCACTCACACCCAGGTGACAGGATGTTTTAAAATATATAAAAAAAACATGAACAAAGGTTTTGTTTTTTTCTGTTTTTTTTTCTGCTCTTACAATCACTGTTCATCCACAGTTGGAGTCGAGAAAACGAGACGATGGAGCCTCGCTCCTGTGTTATCGTTCTTTGTCCTTCACAGTAATAAACAATAAAAAAAAAAAAATAACAGTAAAAAATTATACAAACTTATACAAGAATATTAAAAAGAAATTACAGTTGAGAGTAGAAAATATAGAATATCAAAGTGGTATTGGAAAGAAATACATAATAAGTTAAACATGCATATACAGCAGGTGCAGAAAAACATGCAATGTGAAATATTAAGAATGCTTACAGGATAAAATAAAAAATAATGATCGAATCAAAAACGGTGAGATGCATTTGGATTGGTCCTTGATAACTGAGTTATGTGTCAGATTTATTTTAAGCCATCATCCTTCAATTTGAAATTGAAATGACTCATCCTGATGTCTCCTTTGGCTAAATGGATAAATTTGCATTCATTTTAACGTTTTACATAAGCTTGTCCCTCATTTATAATTATAAAAACAATTTGTTTCTGTAAAATGAAATGATCAAGATGGGTTCACGTTTAATTTTTAGCACAATAAATCGGTTTAAACGAACACCGATGTTAAAATGTAGAGAGATGCACAGACCTCAAGAGACGTTATGTTGAAGCCTCCTCCTGGATAATACCTGAGATTTTTTTTCAACAAATATTCACACAAAAAATGATCAAATTATTAATTTTGGTTTGTAAAATCAATATGATTGAAATCGTTTCACCAAAAATCCAAATGGTTGTCAAGGTAATAAAATGCAATATACATAAACAATAAACCAGTTTAAAATGACCAGTATTTTCTTAAACTCATTTTTAAATCTTTCTAGGAAATATGACTCTTAGTTTAGTAACGCTATATTTATTTTCCACTGTTTTGAAAGATATTTTTTATCCTCTATTAGGGATGCATGATATATAGGTATTAACATTTATTCTGGTATGTTAGAAGTTTTTCAAGATATCTGTCCGAAAAGTTAAACTACATTGACCTTAACAATGTTTAGTTTAATATAGTTGTGGTTTTTGTTTTAGGAGGGAAAGAGTGGGTGTGTCGTTGAGTATAAAACTAATACTAATGCAGGATATTGGCCCACATTTACATATATGTGCATTCCTAGTGTCATGCAATCGTATTCACACATTTTTAACTATTGAGTTTTACTCTCTTTATATCCACAAACGTTCTTGCACTTTGTTTGGATTTTATGTAATAAATCAACCATTGTGTTTGTTGATCCATGTAAAACTCCCTCAGACCGGATAAAGAATGTCCATTTTTGTATCGTTCTTTGTCTTGCCATAGATTCTCAGACGAATCTGGACTTTGACTGGACCATTAAAACATACAAATACGCTGAAGCCATTTTATTGATACTCTTGTTGTATGTTTAAGCTCATTCTCTGGTCTAAAAGATCTAAAAGTCTTAACCGGCTTCCCCTTGCTGGCTGAAGAATAGCATCCCCTTAAGGCCAAATTCTTAAAATGCACGCCACACTTGTCAGATTTCTATCTGTGAAGACTTGGATGGAAAAAAAACTTTTTAATTCATTAAAAATGGGCACAAAAAAGTGGGGGAAAAAACAGGTTTTAAGAATACTTTGAATGGAAGGTTTGGGATTATGTTGGTGTGTAAAGTCAGTGTTTTGTTTCTTTGATGTAGATTTATTTTTAGCGTGTCTAAAAATAGTTAAAATAACGCTCAGATGTTGTTTTCCTGTCATACTTTCTTGTCCTGGTGGCCTGGGAGCTTCACAGCTTTAGAAATCAATGGGCAATTCGGACTAGTCCATCCGGCGATGGGGGTAACAGCAGCGCTCAAAATTCGTGTAAACGTATTTAATTGTGTTGATGTTTACTTATGTTCCGTTTAAATGTGATCTTCACGATTTAAAAGTTAGGTTTTAGAGGGCGGGTTGTTATGCTTGGCTTGATTTATCGCTGCTGCCTGATCTTTCCGCCACCCCTCTACGGTGATGCACTTGGTTCAGCCCGACTGGTTCCGCCTCCGGCGCTTCTTTTTTTTCTTTAATGTTTTTTCCTGGGATTCGAAGTTCTTGATTTTTGAAGTCAGACCGAGGATTTTAATATCTATAAAGTTAATATAAAAAAAACGTTTTTTTTTTTTATTCGCGTTTTTTTCCGGACCGGAAACGTTCATCCAGTTATCTGGAAGTTCGGTTGGAAGTCCAGGCAGCGGTACCAGCTCGGGACGGTGCAGAGGTCGCGATGCCAGTGAACGGAGGCGGGTTGCTCTCTCTGACCGATCACGCCGTGAGTATCCGCGCTTTACCCGGCGGGCTGGAGCTGCCCTTAAGGCAACACTGCGGAGGTTTTCCGGTCGTTTTTGTTTCCGCTTCGGAACCAGGAAGGTTCGCGATTTCTGTGTTCTCCCCCCGCGTGAAGCCTGTTGCATCCTGTCGCACCTGCTGGCAGGATGCCGAAGTTGGTGTGTGGTTGATGGCTTCACTAAAGGGCTGTTAAGTTGACCGAAGTTGGTTTGTGCTTGACAGCTTCACTAAGGGGCTGTTAAGTTGACCGAAGTTGGTTTGTGCTTGACAGCTTCACTAAGGGGCTGTTAAGTTGACCGAAGTTGGTTTGTGCTTGAGGGCTTCACTAAAGGGCTGTTAAGTTGACTGAAGTTGGTTTGTGCTTGAGGGCTTCACTGATAAGTGGACCGAAGTTGGTTTTTGCTTGAGGGCTTCACTATAGGGCTAAGTTGACCGAAGTTGGTTTTTGCTTGACAGCTTCACTAAGGGGCTGTTAAGTTGACCAAAGTTGGTTTGTGCTTGAGAGCTTCACTAAGAGGCTGTTCCATCAAAGACTGCGTTTATAAACATCTTTTGTTTCAAATTAGGGGCCAAATGTTCCTGTGAAATCTGGAGGGAAGATGAGGTTTTTATTATTTATTTAAACTTAAAAAGAAATTCGTCTAATACACGTTGGGTCGAAACAAGTAATCGGATGGAAATAATGGTTGATTTAGTATTCAAGCATACTTGACTTTAAAAGAAAGTTTGCTGGAAGGACGACATGCTTAAAGCAATGACTAAAGGGGGGGGGGGGGGGGAA